>JASEVX010000001.1:92450739-92875739 GCA_031761405.1 Serripes groenlandicus | reverse complement strand
GCTATGGCACATTTTTCACAGATATATTCGTCATGGTCAACGCAATGAAATTTTACATCAATATTGGTGTGCTTCGAACATTTTCCAAGGTTTTTCAATACTTCAAACCTAACCTGTGTGTCATTGTTTGGTCCAATAGCGTAGAGCCTATGTGTGGATGTTGCTTTATTTCTAAAATGATATGTGTTACAGTCGTCACATAGATTTTCCTCGCATTCTAAACAATACAATGTAGCCTTTTTATCAACGTTGGACCTTGCACATGCTTCACATAAAACAGATGGCGTCTCCATTTATCTTTTCTGCTATCTAAAATCGAAAGTAGAGTAAAATTCACGGGAAACGTGTCCACCCACTTTGGAACGTCAATGTCACCGTCAGGTATCGATATAAACACTCTACAACTAGGACAGTTAAATCCAAGATTAGATCCAACTCCACTCTTCTTTTTTTGTTCTATATATCCACTTAAACACAAAGTGCAGAATGAATGTTGACATGGAAGTGTCCTTGGTTGTATAAATTGTTCTAAACATATAGAACAACACAATGTAAATTCACTGACTGTAACTTCCTTCTCCCTTCTCCTTGTGTTTTCTTAATCACGTAGATAACAGAGTAAACTACCGAAATGCTATCGGTGTGTGACGAAGATTCCTGAACCGAAAACCGAGACAGTCGAGTCAATAATACTCAGTATTATCTGAGAACTTAGCAGATCCTATAATAAACAATATAACACAGCAAACCAATATCTGCATCTCAATCCTTCCTCATTAACGTACACTCAACGTTAACTATTTAAAATGTAGATTTTACTGCTGTAAGTCCAATACATGTATACCGTACGTGATAAGGATATATCACATTACATATAGAGTATAGAACTCTATTTTTACCCTTGAAACGAATATTACACTATACTACATGTATAATTAGCAATGAATCCGCAGTGGTCGAGTGGTAAGCGTCGGGGAATTGGAACCAGGCGTAGCGGGTTCGGTCCACAGTCTCGGCGGTCATGAGTGCACATTGCCCAGCCTAGTACTGGTTTAATTACCCAGGGGTCATGAATAATGTCGCCGTGATATAATTGAATTAATATTTATGTTGAAAACGGCGTAAAACCCTAAATAAACAAACATATTATTAGCATGAAGGAATACCAATGTCATCTGTATATGAACCCATTTGTGTAACGCTTGAACCTTATCCTGCTAGTGAGTTAAGACAATCTGGACCAAGATCAACGTGCGCAAATTTAGTTACTCTAGTCTAGGTGTTATAGTGTTGTGAATATAGCACAGATACAAACAAATTGGGACAAACAAAACTAAATGCAAGCAGATTCACTTTAAATGGGAAAGTGTTAAGTTGTATTGATCTGAATAATTAATAATTGGCGTGTAAATATGTTTAATTATATTGTGTTCCAAAACACGATTAATGTGACTTTGATCCCACTTAGAATAAAATCCTGCCTCTATACACAACAAGATAAATATGTGCCAACTCATTTTTCCTCTTTCTGATGCTTCAGTAATCAAGGTTCTACAATAGTTAAATTCTTTGAACAAGTTGAAAGAGGACCACCAAAGGACAATTCCTGTGAAATTTGGTTGCAATGGACCCCCTGTTTTAAGAGATGTTGTTTAAACAAATTGTCGACGACACAAGCCGGATGCCGGACACAGGGTGATCTCAGAAGTATGTGCTACGGTGAGCTTTAAAGCAATAAAATATGTTTTGACAACTTCATTATGAAAACAATAGAGCCATGATAGTTTTTTTGCGGTCATGTTTATCAAACGATCAGAATAAATTGAACAAAAACTTGGCAGAAGTTCATCAAAGGAACATTTGTGCCAATTTTTTTCCATATCGAGCCAGTGATTTAGTACATGAAGATTTGTTAAAATGTTCACTATATTACATATAAGGAAAACAAGCCCTTCTCCCTGGCGGCCATGTTTTTCATCAGATCCCAAGGAACATTTCTGCCAAAATATTTTTAAATTAGGCAGGTACTTATGGACAAGAAGATTTTTCAACGTTTTTACAATGCACATATAAGGAAAACAAGCCCCGCCAATGGTGGACATGTTTTTCAACCGTTCCGATTAATTTGAACACTCTTGGTAGAAGGTCCCCCAAGCAACATTTGTGCCAAATTATCTTTAAATCGGGCAGGTACTTTTGGACAAGATTTACCCAAACCACCTCTGTTTACATGTCTCACTATTTAATCATGTATCACATGCAGACACATTTGTACGTGTTTTGATTGCTCTGTCAGAAAATGAGAATATACTCATAATGAGCAATTTCTCCTTTTTCCTCAATGTCTACAACTCTTAATGTATAATTGTAACTTCATTAAGAGATATTCCCAACATCCCCAGTATGATGCTTACTGTCGTCTCCTGCAGGCTCGAAACGTTAAGGCATAGTGGTTGTATGTTTACTGCAATGTAAATTGTGTGTATTTAAGAGTGATACCGGGCTTCAAGTCAAACCCTTACATTATACATGAATATATTAAAAATATGATGTAAATATATAACATTTATGAACAAGATGGTATGAAACGGAGAAAGTGAATTATTTGTCAATTTTGCCTCTCCTACTCATTTCGAAATTCATCAGTTGCAAATGTTGTCTGCACCATATAAATGGCTAATCGACATTGTTTTTTAATCCTAAAAGTATGTTTTCTTGTGACCTATATTCGTCTATATTAAAAACATTTGAAGATAGTACATAACCCCTAGACAAGTGGCAATGTCAGTTATGTTAACATATATAGAATAAACATTGTATGAAAAGAAGTAAAGGACTTAATAAACAAGTATAACAATATCGATGTACAGTATATCTTTTAACACTTTATTTTCTAAACTATATTGCGGAGGCACCAAGTGGTGCATATATCAGGAACAAGGCGAACCATGTGTCCATAGCAGACGATTTTATAAATAGTAGGGGTGACACATCAGTACTACGCCAGAGCATATGCCTTGTCAATGGTCGATTCACAATCCGAACGGGGATGTTTGATTGTATCATGTGTGTATGTGTCTACGGCTATTTACACGTTATTTTACCACATGGCTATTTTTCGTATAAAAGGAACGTATGTCTAAAGCGTAGACGGACTAAGGGAATCATTCTCATGTTTCCATATATAGACACATTCTGACTTCAGACGACTTTTGAAAACATAGTGCAAAAAGAATAAATTGCCCATAATGAGAAACTCCTTTTTAACGATGTTTTCAACTCTAGTCAATGATTAAACTATTATTTGTAGAGATATTCCCTATTTTACCTATATTATTTCAAAGTCGTCTGCTACACATTTGTTGTATCTGGTAAAGGGTTAAATTACATATGGCAATCACATGACTCAACGAGTATCTTAACTTAAGTATGTAACGGACATAACCTTTTGCAGAAATATACTTGCAATATGGATGTGTTACTTCCCTTGGTATGAGTATATATCTTGTCTACTCTAACTTTTTACTTATCACTGGATATTGTTTTCACATTGTTTCTAGTTTATTTATATTCAGGTTTAGTGTCTTATATTTTGTGTAGGATGTACGACCCCTTGACCGAGACAGTTGGAGTTACCCTTATCCAGATGTGGTCCTTCCTTAGGATAGAGAAAAGCACGTGATGTCCCCAAAAAGGACGACATCTTCTCATATGTAATGGATGTATAATTATCAAAAAGAGTTGAGACATTGTGGCAAAAGGCGATAATTGCTCATTTTGAGAAATTTAGATTCATCAAACTCGATGCCTGCTTCTTGGAGACTTTACTAGTACTTGGCTACTTGTCTTTTGTGGGTCAAAGCGGCTTAAAACACCATTTAAACAAGCAACGTGTGTCTATATGCACAGTAAGACATTATAAGTAAACTATACTTTTCGCCTCCTGTGGATTTTCTGTTTCAGGAATCATTAATATATACCTCTTTCCCCCTGAGACGGAATGTGTCCGAGTCGATACATTACGCAGAGTCCATAATGTTGGTTTTCTCGTGGAACGGCTCATATGTCTTTATGCTTGGCACGGACTCCCAGTAACACATTCTAGGTATATTAAGAGGGAGTTTCTTGTATGTAATTTACTTATATTATATCCAAATGGCCAAGTTAATATATATAATATATATTAACTTGGCCATTTGGTTTAACCTTTTCCAATATGCAGACGCATTTTGACGCATCTGCAGTAGACGACTCTTGAAAGAATTGTGACAAAGGGTAAACATTGCTCATTTTGCCGAGTTTTCAACTCTAATTTAATAATTTAAAATTCTAATAGTGATTTTTTATATTTTGTTAAGACCTTGCCCTTATCGAAGTCGTTTGCTGCAGAGTTGTTGTATGTGGGACAAGGGGCTAAACTTCGTATACATCGATTGTAAAGAAATGTCTTACACCTTACAGTAATCAATATACATGTCTGCCTCCTGAATACTCAACGAGAACGTAAATTATTTGTCCAAATTAATTCAATGTGTATCCAGATTTTGAAACTTTGTTCACACTTTTCATCAGCAGGTATCCCCAATGTGAACGTCTCCTCCAAATAACACTGTGTTAAAGGGAACGCATTTAATAATGTTGACACAAACTTATCGCTATAATCGGAACATAGTGTCAAACTATATGAAGTTTGTTGGAGGATTGCATATTTCTAAACCTGCTGTAATACACACTGTTCTTTAATTGGATGGCTGTATTGTGTACAGAAAGGTTATTTGTTTGCCAGCATTATTTTCGTCATTAACAACGGGCATGCTATGATAAAATCTGAGAGAAGCCACGTCAAAACCGACCATTGGAAGTTAACGAACAGCAAGAATCCAGATCAGGATCGTCTGAATTAACCCTATATCGGGATAAGGCCTCTAGGTGAATGGACGGACAAATACAATGTTTAAAACAAGAGCAGATAGAACAGTCATAAATCTCTTTTCTCAATAGGAGCACAAGTTTTGGCGAAGTAGTTTCGTCGCTATATTGGCGGGGTTTTATTTCGCCGTATTGGCGGGGTGTCTTCGGATAAATAAGCGGGGTCACTTTTCTTGAAGTTATTGTTTGATTTGATTTCATCTTCAAGACTAAAGTTGCCTCATCAGATGAACAATAATTAAATGGTTGTTGTTATTGCGGATGCGTTTTCCCATGATGAAAGGTTTTAAAAATATCCGTGCCAGATATTCATGCTATACATGTTTCTTTCAAAACAAAATGGAGGATATATCCAAAGAAGTTTCCATTGTTGGTGTACATATATTTTATTGAACATGTTCACAATGTTTATAAAAACGTTTTACTAATATTGCGGCAAATGCTTCTGACTATGTTATTTACGGATATATATTACCATCCGAATAATCGCTCCTATACTAAAGCCGCGTCGGGCGATTTATGGGCTTGGTAAATCTGCGAACGGTAAAGCCTCAGATCAACCTACATGCACGCGCACAGTCTCATGAGTCTTAACTGAAAGAGTGCATCCAGTATAGACTCAGATGTATTTCCTGACAAATACTGGGTTTGTTCTTCCATTGGTATTACGTTGATGCCCTGGCGGAGATTTTGGGATCTTAGTGCAGCAACGTACAGTGATAGTCAGAGTCTGAACTGTCCGTTTACATGTAATTTAGTCCTAGATGCATCTTTTCAAAAAAAGACTAATTATGTAACCCTATTAATTATATACCAATTTACCTTATTATGAATCTGTTTCGGAAAGGCAATAAGTCCTCAAATCGGTTGTCGCAGTATGTTTTATGTCTGCCTCTTTTTGTAAATATGGAAGTCAGACGACGATATGTTATAATATCTGTGCGTTTTTCCTGGTGCAATGGCACATCCGGCAAAACCAAATAGTGTCAGTACGGGAACGTGTTTTTTTTTAAATTTTATTGATATTTAAAGTCATTAAATATATCATTGTTTGTTCATGGATATTACGCTTTGAAGGGTATTAAGTAGCTCCCTTTAGGCACTGTAGGCACGTGCCTACACATTTTTTCTCAAAATGCCCCAAAATACACCTGCGGCGATAGACATCTGCGTAATGTATCTACCAGATCAGCCTGCGCTGTCCGCACATACTGATCCGGCCGACACATTCCGTCTTAGGGGGATAGATGTATGGAGTAGTGATTCCTGAAACAGAAAATCCACAGAAGGCGAAACGTGTCTATCCGGGTAGGCCTGTGTGGCATGCTTAGGCTGATACGGGTCGATACTTTACGCAGAGTCCACAATGTTGATTTTCTCACGAAACGGCCTACACATTGTTTATTGCAAAGCTACGCCCCTGAACACTGTTAAAACATTGTCAACCACGGTAGTCTAAGCCTACCATGCGCCAAATTCATCCCGTATGTTTAACGATATAAAGCGTGTTGGCTTGTTGTGTTATAACTAGGTAACGCCACGCCGATACAGACCTTAAGGCACTAAAGCCCAGCGATTCGGTGTAGTTCACACGAGCTGTCCTGCTGCTATATAGTCGTACAAACTTCCAAGTATCTGGATTTTTTTTCCGTAATTTCCGTAATTTCCAGTGTTTCCAAACCCATTAAAGGTCGGTTTTCCATATATTTGGTCCTAGTATTATATGTTATCTGAATGTTTAGTGAGATGCGATAAGTTAAGACCCCTTTTACCCAGTCATGGAAGAATTAAGTCACCCACTTAAAAATCGACAAATGCCAATATGCAATATCATAAGCAATACTTTTCATTTAGCGTTTTTTATATTTAACCCTTTCCCACCCAGAGACGTATTTTATGACGCATTTCCAACTTACTACTTGTGAAAACATTGTGACAAAAGGAGAAAAATGTTCAACCATGAGCAATTTCTCCTTTTGTCACAATGTTTTCAACACTTTTCAATAATTATAATTCAGTTATAGATACTGTCCACGTTTTTACGTAAATGTTATCAAAGTCGTCTGCTTCAAACGTGTTATATGTGGGAAATGGTTAAAAGATAAACTTTATGTCTAATTTCCTGCAATGCCAGAATATTAAAGACCTCGGACAACAGTTAGGCATTCAGAAACATCCTCACCAGTCTGAATGTTCAGTTGATAGGAAACAACCATGTTGGGGACGTTTATACAGGCTGTTTGGATATTAAATAGGATGGTTCTTTGTGGAAGTTGGAGTACTACTGGTGAGAATTTGTATTAATTCTTTCCCACATACGACATATCTGCAGCAGACGACTTTAAAAACATCTACTTAAAAACACGGAAAATCTCTATAATTGTAGGCATAATTACTGAAAAGAGTTGAAAACAGTGTGGCAAAAGGAGAAATTACTCGTTTCGAGCAAGTTATCCTTTTGTCACGAAGTTTTCAAAAGTCGTCTGCGGCAGATGCGTCAAAATGCGTTTACAAGTCGGAAAGGGTTAATTTATGTTCTAATTCAACCACGTCAAACGGAAATCGACTTTGAGGTATTTTTTTTAATTAACCCTTTCAGCGCCGAATTGTTTAAAGTAGACTCTTCCATGTTCAAACTCGGACGACTCTATTTTCATGTTATAGGATTTTTGGAATATTTTTATAACTCACAGCCAAACAATACAGATTTCAGGTGAGACAGCTCGTTACGAGCTGACTCACCTGAATCTGCATTGTTTGCAAAAAGCTCAATATTGCCTTTGGCGCTGAATGAGTTAAATGACAATTATAAACGGATTTAACTATTGAAAATATTGTTTCATCTTCGCAAGCCTAGGGTGATTTGTCCATTCCATTACCATACTTACTTATTGCAATGTTAATGTACGTAGTAGCCTTGGCTAGCGAAGGTAAGGTTGTTTTTGTCATATCTGTTACACGGAAACTTTCCAAGATGCTGACAAGTGCGCGAGGTGTTCCATAATTAAGTTGACTTAAGTAATAAAGTAATATTCAGGTTTAGTTTACCAATAAATGAGTCAACATGTCTTTCCTAAACTGTGAAGGTTCAGATCACCCTGTCCATCAGCTCTTATCAGAATATACACAAGTTGACAGAATCTTCTAACATAATTACGTAATGAATATGTAAATATTTTCGATCTTGATCTACCTGTATGGATGCAGTCTGATCTGAGTCTACTCTGTACACAGATACTTTCTTTTTTCATTTTCTAAGTGCGTGCTCACGTGAGGAATAGAGAAGATCTCGGAAGTCAAGGATTTTTCGCGGAGGCGTATTTCGATTAAAATCTTCACTGGTTCAAAAGTAGCGAATGTGTGGCATGACTCACTAACTACGCATGCAAAGTAAGCAGTATATTTTCTAACCTGATCTATTTTGATTATTTTAGAACTGCATGCCCCTAAGTATACCAGTAAATGGACTTTGATGGACACTTTCACCTATTCTAACACAGACCTTTTGTTCACGCACGGGTTCAATGAAAATCCAATCAAAGCGGAAGTACAGGTAAGTTGGGTACTTGCTTGGTTGATCTCTTATCATGTTGGATTACATCATCATTCATTGGTAAACAGTATTTCTTTACCCTTTCCCACATACAAGAACTGTTTCACAGACGGCTTTAAAACATGCTAGCAAACTCATGGACTCTATAAATGAAAGTATAATTATCGAATAAAGTTTAAAGCATTGTGGCAAATGGAGAAATAGCTCGTAATGAGCAATGTTTTCTTTTGTTACTGTTTTTACTAAAGTCACCTGCTGCGGAGACTTCAGAATATGTGGGTATGTTGGAAAGGGCTATTTAATAATGTTCGCGATTTTGAATATAGGAACCTAAATTCCTCACCTGACCATTCAATACCCATCATCTAGGAATACAGCATCTTCGCAAGCCAAGGGTAATTTGTTCATTACATTACCATAATTTCCACTATGGCTCAGCCGAATAAATCCAGCCGGACTTACAATTGTATCTCTCTAGCCTCGACTTTCTTTCTGTCTTACAAGTGTCATCAGGGTAGCACCTCTACAAGATGCCACTTCCTAGCTCATACTTAATAACATTATGCGCATTGTTGTTTGAAATTGGGAATAACAGGGTCAATGGTCAGCTCCTGATGAAACGGCATCCGTTAGTACAAACGATTATAGGATAAGGATCACTCTGATGCGCACTTTTTCCTCTAACAAAACATCTACTATTTACAAATATAAGTATGTTCTTACATATGAAACGTTTCAAAGATTTCGTTTTTCTCTATGCAATCATCATAAGTATGTACCAAAAGAAATGATTTGTATTTGGAAGCTAAAATAAGATATTATTGAAAGGGTTCATTTACTATACCTATATACTTTTATTAACGTAAACTGTACAGTTTATTGTCGTTTTGACAATATATAAACAAATTACAATTAACAAACACATATTAAAAGAATATATACACACATTACAATTAACACACGCATAGAAAAAGAAAGATACAAATCATACATAACGATACTCTTAATCGAAATTGACTAATCTTGTCGTTTGTAATCAGATAGTATTTGACTATGAAGAGTAACTTTTTTATTTTCCGTAGTTACAGAACTGATCTCTTGCAACAGACGACTTCTGATCGTAATTTATTAACATTATTTTACTAATTTATAATCCATTTGTTTCCAAAGTCCAAGTAGTATTTCCTGTTATGGAGTCAGAAGAAATACAACAAATTAACACACTTATTCACAAAACTTTTCTACAAATTATATATGGTTTCATATATTTATATACATACATATACATATACACTTATACCTACATATACATGCATTTACACATACACGCACACATACATATAAATCAAAGAATACAAATATGAAAAGTTTTAAGTTAAGTTTCAATTTTGTGTTTTAGAGAAAAAAGTAACTGACATCCGCGTTATATATATTGAGAGTCACAACACGAAGAAAACGATTGAAAATAAAAACTGCACCAAGCGGTTCAGTTTCATAAGCACATCAACCCCGCAAAACCAGCATAATTGCAACAATTCACCAAAAATAAAATGAACTTACATGTAGACTTATCCAATTAACTATTTTATTTAACAAACTGCTTCTTCTGCTCATAGCTTCTTTAATACATTTTGCAAGATTAGCAAGTGTACACTTATTGGTTGTTTTAATAATAAAACGAATTTATATATGTTCTGTCGTTTATAAATAATACCTTTTGAAATACAGTGATCTATATATGTTCAGAGTACTTATCACACACTAATATAAAGTGGTACTCATCCTCTAGTACATGGGAATTACATTGTGGACATAAGCGCTGGCTTCTTTCCACTCTGTTATTTCCATATCTACCTGATTCTATTCTTAGAACATACGTATCATAAAATAGCTAAACCAACAATTATTTTAGCTGGAGAAATAAATTAAAAAGCTAACAAAATTTCAACTTTTTGATTAAACTGCTCGTTCACATTTATAATGAAGCTTAGCTCACCCGATTATAAGCTACATCTTTATCTTTAATATAAATAAGCGTACACACGTGATTTCAGAAGTGCTACCACAGATGCGATTGCTGGTAAGACCTCTTGGGAGTTGAACCATTCATTATAGCACCTTGTCGCACTAAGAAAATGCCAGTTGCTGATTATGTTTTAAAATTTACATTCATTTTCTAAATTCTTGTTGTCTTGTGAAAACTAATTGACGCCAACTCCGTATATGTCATTCGATCCACATACTACTTTTGTAATTATCATATTACCCAATAGCTCTACGGATATCCCTCCAGGAATATTCATGACAGTACAGTGTCTTCCTTTGTATTGACTGTACTGAAACAACTGATGCATTCAGAGTATGCACTCTATTCATGTTTGCATCTCCAAAACAGAGGGCAAGCGTGGCACTGAATCGATCACCTGAGTGCTAGCTATGTAGCATATGTGTAACTGCTAATATCGGAGAGAATATAATCAAGAGCGTGAATGAAACTGCTAGGAGTAAACACAAATCATTCCCGTAAAGTTTGGTTGATATCAGTCCAATGAGATTGTGTTTAAAGCTAAAAAAGTTCATTGTATCCCTATTCCGATGCACGTTCCTGATATTAGTAAAGAACTATCTGACAATGGAAGAATAGCATGTGCCTTCATTTACTTTTATAAGGCCTTTGATAGCATCAATAGGTTATGGTTTAAAATGTACCAATTAGTTTCTCAGGTAAACTATTACGAATTTATACGTGACATGTATTTACATGTTAAATCATATGTCAGTGGTTGTAGACCTTATTCCGAATTCGTCGAATGCTCTGTGGGCCTGAAACAAGGAGAGGTTATTTCCCTGAAACCATATTCATTATTTTATGAGGACTTGGATGGAATTCATAGCGGTTTATCCCTGTAAGATTTGTCCCTTATAGTGATGTTGTATGCGGACGATAAGGTTATATTTGGTTGTCACTAATTATTTGACTGCATAGTTTGGATATATTGAAAACATATTGTGACGCATGGGGCTTTAAGGTTAACCCAGAGAAATTTTTAGGAAGAGGGTGCCTTTACTCGATAATGAAAAGTGTATCTATGATGATTTTCCAGTGAATACTGTCGATAATTTCAATTATTTAGGGACAGTGTTTAATTATACAGGACATTTCTCACTGAATCAGGAATAATTAGCTGGTAAAGGACTGAAAGCTCTATATACCCTGTTAACAATTACAGGTGAGGTGATGTTAAAATATTTAACCATCTGCAAGTTATGTGATGCATTCGTTGGCTCTACTATAAATTATGCATGTGAATTGTTGGGCTTTGGTAAACCAGAAACCCTTGAACGAATCCATCTGAAAGTTTGCAATTATATGGAATTATCAAACAGATTCAAACTTAAAACGTTTTCATTTCAATATGTACAACAGTGGTACATTGCTCATCTATAGAACATTAAATTTAAAACTACTTTCATGTAAAACAATATTTGGATATTTTACCCCGTAAATACAGATTCTTTTTTTTTATAAAGGATTATAATTAAGGTTATCTGCTCATCATTTAAGAATAGAAACAGGAAGGTATGCAAATTGTAGAATAAAGCGTATTTCGCGTATTTGTACAGTTTGCCCATCATACATAGATATACGGAAACAATATATAAGACAGATTTCTATGTTATACCGAGTGTTTATAGTTTAGTTTAAACTTATTTATTTTACATCGATTGCGAAACAAGCCCTTGGCTTAGATTAATCACTCTCGATGTCTGCTTCCTGGAGACTTAACCAGTACTCGCGCCGTTTGTGTGGAAAAATCCCAAAGTCAGGACCCGCTCATCACGGGACTCGAACCAGGGACCTTTGATACGAGAGGCCGACGCTCTACCTCTGCACCACTGTCTTCCACAAGTGTTTATAAGTTCACTAAACTCATGTCTTCTGACACTAAAACAGATTTGTGGAATCTTGGGAAATAAATGTAACATGCAATTCTAAAAAGACAAGCATATGTCAACAACGTTATATAAATATAATAGAAGCTATGACTTTATTTATTTATTTATATATTTAATTTTTATCATTATATGTTGAATAAATATATAATTACATTATAATCATTAGCTGTAACATACTGCTAACATTATGTCACAACGATAACATAAATGTTATATACATGTATTATGTAACAAGAAGCGTGTATATATATATATATCCTCGAGCATTCGAAGTTCGTGAGGTTAAGCATTCAAAGACTAAACATGCAGACGGCTTAGTCAAATATACAAAATTTCATGTCTTACCTGACAGTTTTATTTATTTCCTATAAGTTTTGAAGAAAACATCTTTTGAAAACTAATAATTCATAAAAAGTAATCTTGAATACGCATGTGTACGACTAGTCAGAAGCCTTCATTGTTATCCTAGCTTCCTGACGTCATCATATGGGAACTTTGCAGTTTCAAATTGGCAACATAAAAAATAATATATATATTTTTTAAAACAGGGGCCATATATGGAAACATATAGAAACATAGAAAAGTAGAAAAACAGAAGCAGTTAAACATTTTATAAATTTTAAACATTTGAATTGGAAAAGGTTCTTGAATTAAATGTGTGCAAAACTATTTTAATAACTCAACTTTGAATCTTTTGTAACGAAAACGTTCGGTATACGTTGCATTTGATATGCAAATTTACATCACCGTTTCGAAGTGATGGAGTTTAGGGTTAGATATATAAGACAAGTGGACCCCTTCAGGGTTGAGTATACTTTTCGCTGAAGGGATCTTCTGCGTCTTTAGCCCTGCACGTTACACTTTGTTATGTACATTTTCCCTTTTTGTGTGTGTTATTCCTCTGTGTTAACCTGAAGTTTGGTACCTCATAAGCATTTTATATCTATATTATTACAAAGATCAACACTGCCAATATGTTTAATGGGACAAGTTCTAGTCATGTTATATCTCTATGCATAAGCACCTTTAGCGATGTGAAACACAATGTAAAATTGCATTGGCCTAATTCAGTCAAACAAAGCGCATGACCCTGGCCGCATTTTGTAAACAAGAAAGGACCCTTCTCACGGTAATCTTTCTTGTCCGATTGTTCTTCTTTTGAGGGGTTTAAGCTGTTCTTTAATTTTGGTATATAAACAATAAGGGTATTTAGGCTATTATTCCCATGAAAACAAATAACAAAACTGTTTAAGATGCATTTTATTGTTGCAATATGTCAGCAAATAGTTTGGCAGTTGGGAAACTTGGGAAAGAATTTTACAGTTCTAAATTGGCTGCCAGGACAAAGTCTCGCGATATCAGGGCGAGAATAATGACATCACGAACTTAGAATAATCACGAACTTAGAATGCTCTACGATACGTTACGAAATAAAGAATTTGAATATTTAATCTATTATTTAGTCTGACTGACAATACATTTGACCGAGGAGTAAAGACACATCGAATACTGCACATATTTTATCACGTGATCAAATTCGGAAAAAATCAACCAAAGACATGAATGAACAAGAGGGCCATGATAGCCCTTGAATGCTCACCTGATTTATTCCATGTGGTTCATAATGCCAAGCACAATAACTCATTCGAGGCCAATCTAGAGGCTTAAAATGACCAGTAGTATTCCACTGCCACAAGGTGAAACAATCCAACCCTATGTTGTCAGTCAAATTAATTTGGCAGAAAACCGGTCAGATATTTTTGGAGGAGATTTTGTTCACTTTAGCCCTATAAGTCAAAACAGCTTCTACTCGTGGCGGCCATGTTTTCTTACCAATAAACATGGCTGGAAGGAAACTTTAGGTTAAAATAAACCAACAAAAAATCCTTCTTTGTTTCCATGTAAATCGACCAGTTTCAGTCCTCAATTGTCACACTTTCTAAGCATTTCTCATGTAGAAGGTCACACTACACCAAATAAATTCCTTCTTTGTTTACATGTAAATCAACCAGCTTCAACCCTCGTTTGTCACGCTTTCTAAGCGTTTCCCAGGTAGAACACCATATATCATTGAAAAGATAGGCTGAAATTGGGTTTACACATACTCTACTTCCACTTTCACATAAGGTCAAAATACCTAAAATGATCAAATCAAACAGTTCCAGTTCATCCTCCACATATTTACAAAGAATTTACACCCATTGTCACATATCCAATGCAGTCTGGGCCAGATGTACAACCATTTCTAGGCAAACAAAGTTTTGTTTACGAACTACTGTGCTTAGCGTAATTTGACCAGAACACCATATATCATTGAAAAGAGTTACCTCCTAGTTTTAAAACAATTCAAAGAAAATGTGGGGTCATGCATAATGCAAGAAAAAACTCACCAGGCAAAAAGTGGTTACCGTCATTTTGGGCCAAATCGGGCCCGGATAAACCCGGTGTTTAGCATTCTCTACTTTCACTTTCAAACAAGATCAAAATGCTAAAAGTGATCAAATCAATCATTCCAGTGCATCCTATACACATTCACAATGCATTTAAACTCAATGTCATATATTCAATACATACTGGTGATGGTATACACTTATTTCTACACAAACAAAGGTTTTTTTAGGGACTATAGTGGTGTACATTAGCAAGTCAGCGGATGTATTTAGCATAATTTGACCTCAAAGATGGTCATGTTAGGATCATTTCTTTAAAAAAAATGAAAATCGGCCAGACGCTTTGGGAGAAAAAGATTTTTCAAGTTTGTTTACTATAGTCATAAAAGGCAAAACAACCCCGCCACATGATGGCCATGATTTTTGACCAATCAATATGGCTTGAAGGACTTTGATAGATCGTCACCCAAGGCACATTTCTACAACATTATTTAAAAATCGGCCTCACATATTCGGAGGAGGAGAATATTTAAGTTTCCGCTATAGCCATATACATGTAATGCCAAAATAGCCCCGTTCCCTGTCGCCCTTGTTTTTTGAACAATCAAAATGGCTTGAAGGAATCTGATAGAGGGTCACCCACGGAAGATTTCAACAGCATTATTTGAAAGTCGTCTAACCAGTTTGGGAGAAGAAGAATTTTAAAGTTGTTTACGTTTGGTTGACATGGAAATCAAAAGAAAATCTTTTATTATTAAAATGTTATCACAATTTCTTCCCAGGTTAGGGAGATGGGAAGCCATCTGATATTTCCGGGTATAAAGTCAGCCAATGTTATCCTTGGATCGAAAAACATACATGCTGGAGTTCTGTGTATATACAACAGGACACATGTGAGAGTCATGGGACCACCGAAATCGGAACAGATGGGCAGTTTCATTATACACACAGGAAGTAATACAAACATTTATTGATTTCTTAGTATTTCGTAGTTATTCGTTACCTATTTGTAATTATATTTTCCATTGAACCGTTTCGTTGCTCAGACACTGCCTCGAAAACAACTCACCCTTTTACAAGAACGATTCCTAGTCAGGTTATTTTAAACTTCATGGATGAGTGAAGATGATCTCGATTATATTTCAGTTACACTTCCACTAGTAATTACCATGTTAACCAATATTTACGAAAGTGCCTTTATTCTTATCAAATAAACGGATAGTGTAAAGCATATAACCTGTTTCTAATCATCACGAATGATCCATGGTAAGCTTTGTCCAATTGTTTTCAGTCGTTGTTAATACAATTCTATTAATACTCAAGTTATAAGATAGACCACAACGAACGGTTTACAAAGACTAAGCTGAAGGTAAAACTTAAAGCAACCACTCTAACAATCAGCGTCTACGTGTCTCGTTCTCGTATCCATGTCAATCATTTAAGTTAATCTCACGTCGTAGAATATATTTTCGAATTGCGCGAGAGCTCTTTAACTTTTTACATCTTCATATAAAGCTGTCTTAAACGTCTTATTTGATTTCCTACATTATTATCATTTTCATCAGACTGCTTTCACTTTTGGAAGAGTCTGATTATTTTTGTTGAATGTCTTGTTTAATGTCATTTTATATATTATTTTAGATTCCTCAAACTGGACAGGCTCAAATGTTTATAATGTTCAGGCAGCGCAAGTGAGGGTTCGAGTATGGCACAAAGACGACTTTCCAACACCTGACTTCGTCACAACTAACAATACTTTGAAATCAAATCGTACGTGTTATAACATTTAGGCTGTCATATGTTAACTATAAATGTTTTTAATGGGTTCACTTTTTTAATTTTTAATTTGCGACGTCCTGATATGGAATGATTTGTTTCGCTTTATATCACAGGGTTGGGAATCATGGGTCTTAATGTTCTGAAGTATGGGGCCCAGATATATAAGCAGATAAAACAAATGTTAAAAGGACCACTTACGGTAAAGTGGCTTGAGTATACATAGAACCGTTCACAGAATTCTTCGAATGGAAGGGCTGATACAACGTTAACCTTGAATTATGAGTTAGTGAGTAAATACCTCCATGATATCCATTTAAACTGTTTCAGTGCATGTACTTCTCTTCTATAAAGAATGCTCAAGCTGTCGTGTATATGTCTGTACATTATGTTTCCTGAATCGGCAAAAAAACAAGTGTTACATATGAAATGTTTATCTTCGTGCACATTCCTCCTTGTGTACCAAAAGGTATGGTGTTTAAGAAACGCTTGCTCCTCAAATGCCACAAACTTCTATAAATCGTGCATATAACACTCGGAATACAAGAGCTTGATTATGATGATTAAGAAACATTTGTTTCACATGTACCATAAACTGTCCTCTTCTATAAACCGTAACAGAGCAATCGGAAGAAGAATATATTGCTAAACCTTTAAACAAATTACAAGATGCAGTTGTACTGACTGTGAATCAATGTGTTTGTTGTTTTAAAGATAGCACTGATGGTTGCAATTCTATCAAAATATATTATTAGATATTTAACGAATGTCTCGAATGTATAGAGTTATTTTGGTGTATATGGATTGATCTATATCTCGATCTTGTGCATCTAAATATTCGACTTGTTCTGTTTATATCTTTATGTTTCTTACTTACATATGGATTAAAGACAAAATATACAGTGTTAAACATCACTTAAAAACTCACGTTTTAACAGTGAGTTGATCAGGACACAAACATGCATGTACATGCATACAAACGGGTAGTGAAATCTGTCACTTAACACCGTACCACCAAACAAACAAACACAAAATCTAGAACATTTAGTAAATGTGTTCAACCCACGTAGCCTAGTGTTAGCAATTTGTTTTCGTTTTACAGGTCTGGCATTTTGTAAAATCATCTGAATGTTGTTGTTTAAGACAGTTGTAATGCATCTCATGGTAGTAAATAGATATCTGCCAAAATGTTGTCATCCTTCATCATGCCTATTATAGCATGTCATCGTGTGCAGGAAACTTTCAGAAAAGTGAATGCTAAAACTATGAATGCAATATACACACATGCGGATAAGAAATCCATATGGTATGTTATATCCATTTGCCGAAATACATTTGTTATATATATGCAAACTAATAATCTAATACCTTCTGAGTTGGTGAGCTGGTCGCCTTGTTTGGGAATTGTTATGGACGTGATTCCTCATCCTGAACTAGTTTATATAGTATTGATAGTATGTTATATCCATTTGCCGAAATACATTTGTTATATATATGCAAACTAATAATCTAATACCTTCTGAGTTGGTGAGCTGGTCGCCTTGTTTTGGAATTGTTATGGACGTGATTCCTCATCCTGAACTTGTTTATATAGTATTGATGTTGTGTTATATCCTACCATTTTACACATCTGCAGCAGACGACTTTTGAAAACATTGTGGCAAAAAGAGAAATTCATCATACATGAGCAAATTATCCATTTTCCACATTGTTTTCCAGTCAATTCAATAAATATACATTCCATTTATGGATAGTTACACAACGTGTGCATATATTTATTCAAGGCCGTTTGCTGTAGCACTGTTTTGTGAGAAAGGGTTAATTACATTGTTTGGTGGCATTCTTGTTTAGTCACATATAAATTATGTTGAGTGATGTTGTCTGGTATTATTATGCTTTTATCTAAACTTGTCACAAGTTGCTTATATTGTCTTTATATTTGGGATCACAACCGGTTGCTCTGAATGCTGAGGTTAGGACTCTTGCGTAAAACCCAGGAAATATTGTAGGATTGGGCACCAGTCAGAACATTTCCATAATTTGATCATTTGTCTTAACTAGTGATATTGGCATTAGTGTTGTATGAAGAACATGGTTTGGGTCACATAAAACTGTTTAAATATGCGACCAAGTCATGACGTCTAATAATGATAACACCGGCAAGAAACCCTAAATCTGCCAATCCACAAGTTCTACACAGTTTCATATTTTACAGAAACCTTTCAAGAACAACACAATGTCTCCAGTGAGTCGATATACGCGACAGTGCAGTTAATCTTCGACGATGGATGGATTGGAGAGGCACAAGGTCCGTATTAATTGGGATGTCCTTGAATTGCTAAACTGATCTATTGATCAATAGTTTACGAATATATACTCCCTAATGCTAATGTTGTCGTCTTACTTCACTATACCCGTGGTTTTCGTTTTAGAAAGTACATCCAATATGCCTTTTTGTCAGAAAAAAAACCCACTTTTAAAAGAACGTTTTACTGTTTGGTTCACTTTGAGTTGATTAAACGTTCCGAAATGTAAATTTTTTATCTCAAAGATTTGCAAAATAAGTGGCAATTAATTCAAACATTATCTTGGATACTGTGTTGTGTTAATCAGATAATATGACCGTTGTCTGATTTTATCATTTCAGGATCGGAATCTAACTATCACCATGAACCCGGTAGCACACCTCACTGTGGCGGCGTTGTGTTCGCGATCAGTAAGAAATACGTACATGTTTGGGCAATTCATCGTAACTCACATGGTTCGTTGATTTACCTTTCGAACGTGCTTCTGTAAAACCAATATTAGTGTAATTAGTGCACGTTCATGCAGAGGATCCAAGAGGATACTTCATTACATGATTCATTGCACTTTTCTCTGACATATTTGAGAACAGTACACAGCCAGATCAGACGTCACAGAAACACTTGTTGATCTGGTTCTACACTGGTCGCAATGGCTTAAGGTTTGTTTTCGCAAAATTCAACTCGAATGTTCCGAACAAGCTTTTGTATCCAGCTGTACTAATACATTAACAGTAGTGTATACGTTGATATTGATTCTTCTTTTTTCAAAATTAAATGGGATCGCCCTTGAACGTTATTGTATGGTTAATTCTTTCGTCTTTAGTACCACGCGAAAAGGATCTTATCGCAATACCAATGCGTGCAAAATCACTGCGTGAAATCCCGACAGATACTGCATCTGTTGTTTGTATGGAACATAGAAAGATCAATATCAAAATCTAAAATAAGTGTCGATATTGCGGAAGGAACGCGTCCAACACAATAGTGTTCCATACAGATGCAATAACCTACATGTATATTGTTTCTCAAAATGTATCTTCCTAATTCGTAAAAAAATGTCATACCACGGTTAATGTGAACTCGCATGTTAGGAAAAAGAATCGATGAAGAGCTTGCTTCAACACACAACTGCGTAACATCAGTTTCAAGCGTTAGTGTAGAAATCATTTCAATTGAACATGATTTATGTCATGTGAAATGTGTTTTTTCGGTATCACTTGAGAATGCATACTAGTAGGCTTAAATAACTGAATATGTAAATGTGAGTGTCGTAGAATCGAGTGAAAATGTCTCTTTTGGGATATGACTAAGTGAAAAAAATACGAATCAATTTCCTATTTACATTACAGATGTACTTTTCACCTACGTTGGATGGGGGCCATGCAGAAATGTAACCGAGTGTTCATATTACAATGCTAGTGTCCATATAACTATGTGGGGAACCTTAACACCCCAACATAATGTATGTAAAGGATATGGCACACACACAGGGAAGAGAGACACAGAAAAACGAATACACGACACTCAAAATCCTGCCAACGTTGACAGCGATCTAATCGAAGCTTTCGTAAGTGGTTTGAATGATACACTTGTATACAAAACGCCGCAGACGAAGAGATATCATTCAGTATATCCACTTCGAATGAAATAACTGCAAAGATACTGAATTCTTATATCATATATATATTACAACTTTTAATTTTCGAGGACGAGCATGTAGTATTTCAAATAACTTCCCATTAATCATGGTACATATTATCATTTAAAACAGGCATATGTAAATCCGGACTCACATGGGGAAGTATATAAATTCTTTGGGTCTGGCGCAGCCATGATGGACGTCGAAAAAAAGGCCAGCGGTCTTGTGTATGGTTACAGTAATGCCACAAACAATATTATGATTTGGCATCCTAATAGCTTCCAAGTTAAAGTGGAGTCAAGCGGTTCTTCTGCTGGCTTTCTAGGCGTTTCGGTTAGGGTGTGTGTTTGGGGCGGAAAGAGACATGATTTATATCCAGGTAGGTAGTCTTAAAATACATATTGTTTAACACATAACATAAATCAACCTACAAGACGATATGTGGTTATACTCATATTGTGGTCAAACTAAAGAAGGTTTATTTTTATGTCGCAACTCAGGCCAATCGGCGATAGATGATTCGGTGACGACCATACCTATAAATAAAGGGGTATTGGGTTTTGCCATTCATTTTTCCAGATGATTGACAAAAGTCATTGTGACAAGCGTCATTAGCCAAACGCCAGTTCAGAAAGATGGGAAAACACCTGGTCGGCATGATATTGACATTCACACATTCACGCGTTTGAGCGATTTAAGATATTGTTTTAAATTGTATTGATATCGTAGTATATCTTTATTTATTTTTTTCGTGTATTCTGGCTGGTGGCGTAATAAGACATATTTAAAATCTGTATCCCAATTTCAGCAACATATATAATGGCCATGGAATAAATCTTTAGAGGCTGCGGTTTGTAAGAAGTTACAGTAAGACTTTTTCCAATCAATTAAACAGTAAACCTTATATTTGTGTAGCCAAAGGCAAATATTGTAAGAGTATTTATGTTTTAATAGTATTGCAATGAGTATGCCCTCTGTGCAAGTATATATTGGTCAATTCTTGGGAAAAGTTACTAATTGGCTTTTGTGGATAATGTAGAACCAAATAAAGCTGTGCATCAAAATATACACTGTGCACATATGTTTTGCATTATTCAAATACAAGATTCTGTGAACTCGTGCTGAGGAACTGGTTGACCTAAATATACACCGTTCATAATGCCAACTTTTACCATTTCTAACGAACGGGCTAATACATGTTTACATGTATTTTCATAATATTTAAATTGTGTTTCGATAATACAAGTTTGTATATTTTCACTGTGCAAATACGTTTTTGATGGAAAAAAACCTATGCAATTTATAATAATATACACGTTGTTATTCTTCGAGAGCTATTCTGACATGAAGCAGTTCATTTAAGATAAAATGAATTGGAGTATCATGTTATAAACGATATTCCAAACAACGGTGACCAAAATATGCCGGTAAGTTCGTGCAATCTTTTCATGTGTACATAATTTGCTATACATTGTTTGGCAAATATAAGTTCTGAAACATGCCAGATCATGCTAGAAATCAGGGATAAATTTAACGGTTTCGGCAGTTCATCGAGGTAAGGGTTAGTATGTCTTCATATCATTACAATAAGCCCACCATCTACCACCACATTCATGAACATTTGGTACATATCTCCTTTACCTGAATCTTTCAAATGATTTTCACAAATGAGTCGTCCCGCGAGAAAACCATCATTATGGCCTCTGCGTAATGTTTCGAACCAGATCAGCCTGCGCAGTCCGCACAGGGTAATCCGGGCCGACACATTGCGTCTTAAGGGGGATAGAGGTATAGAGTAATGATTCCTGAAACAGAAAATCCACAGGAGGCGAAAAGTGTCTGTCCGGGTTAGCCTGTGCGGCATGCTTAGACTGATCCGGATCGATAATTTATGCAGAGTCCACATTGTTGGTTTTCTCGCGGGATGGCTCAAATACTGCTCAATGTACGGAGCCCTTACTGTGTTAGATTATGCCCTTTCATACAGGACTCTTTTGTCATGGTTTTGCAATTTAATATGCAGTATGAAGTTTCCTTCAAATATGTGACACACTATGTTTTCATCGTGTTCTTTTCAAAAGAAATAGCTTTTCCTTTCATTTCAGCAACATCTGAAACAACTCAAACATCAATTGAAACATCTCCGGCAACAACTGAAACAGCTCCAGCAACAACTCAGTCAACAACTCCAGTAATAACTGAAACAACTCCGGCGACTCCTGTCAGTAATCTTGAGGCAATCACGACCGACCACGTGACATCGACAATCGCTGAACAGACATGTACAAAATTAAAATTCGCTCTTTTCATTTACGGAACTTATCTTGACCTTTCAGATTTTGAACAGAACGTGCTCGTCGATTTATCTTATCTGGGAAACAATTACCTACTGTATACCTGTAAACTAGGCTACCTGTCTTATTCTGGTGACTTCAACCGTACCTTTCACGTCGAAAGTGGTTCTTTGTCCGGTCAAACCCCTGTTTGCAAAGGTATCACGTTACTCTATATTGACTTTTTATTGCAAAATTACAATGTTTTTTAATTTCAAAACTCAAATCTACCGAAATTGAACCTAAACTATATTTAAGAAGAAACTATTATCCAATCAAAAATGTGACCTATTAGGTCTTGATTGTTTGTTTGTTCGTATTTTCGAATGGTGTTTGTATCGTTTTGTTAAAGTAGTTTAGTTATATCATGACGTTTCTTGGGTAATTTACCAATAGTACCTGTATTGTTTATCATGGCACCGATGCACTCTTCGTAATGCGGCCGTCGCAACCCGGAGCGTCAAGGGAGAAGCATTTACTACTTCTGTTGGGTCTTGAGAACATAAATACAACTTTTTTACTAGAAATGGATAATTATAAATTAGAAAGTTGGTGAAACCAAACGTTTGAAATATCAACCTGATCATAAAGAATTATACTGCTTGGATAAACAGTCAGAACAAAATTCACCTTTGTTGTAAGTAGGCCATTTATGTGCAGTTTCCCGTCTTTTCAGAACGAAACCAATTTCGTACAAACATCGAGATTGAAGAACGCACAAGAGAAATTGTTGAAAATCTCACTGTAGCTAAGAACTCGACTTCAAAATATCGTCGAAGTCTCCAGAGTGCGTTGGATCTTAGAATGTCGTCACGTGTCCTGGGCACAGTATCCGGCATTATGATTGGTGGATTCATTGTCTTTATCGTCATGAGCGACATGGTCCGGTTCTTTCGGAATATTTGTACACGATAGATACTTTGTATTATGAACGGTTACTGATTTTACTAACCGATTTTACTAACCGATGTTACTAACCGCTTAATCGTATGATTTTCCGAAAAGTTAACCGGTTGACCGTAAATATCGCTATTCACTTGCTTGCGTGTTTTTTTAACTTTGTTTGTTTCTTTTCTTATGCATAGTTAGTTTATATACATGTAAGTAAATCATGCTACGCCCTCTGCCATCCATGTTTTTCAACGGATCACAATCATTTGAGCATACTTGGTAGATGATCACTCCAGGAACATTTGTGCCAAATTACTCTCAACTCTGCCTAGTTATGTTGTACAAGACGAAATGTATCATATTTAGATACCCAATCGAAAGAACATGTATGATAACGACAATGCGGTATCTTTAAAGGAATTGAAAATTCATGGTTGTGTCACCACCTGTGAGAAAAGAAGAAAATGCTCAAAACGAACAACATACTTTTCCACTACAATTTATTCAATGTCTTCAACGCTTTATAAAACAAAACCTTTTAATACCTTAACTATTTCTTCGGCGTTTTTCAAGCAGACTACCTTTGGATATCACATCAGGCTAACATTATCTTATTTCCACAGTTTTCTGTGACATACCTGAAATCACATTAAGTTACACAATAAGTAAATGTTAATTTCTTGGTGTTAAACGCTGCTTTCAATTTTTGTTATGTTATATCACGGAGATTCCTTGGTAAGTTACCAGTACTACTGGACCATTAATCCTGACATCAGCCAGTCAGTCATAATGCTAACCCTGCAACCCTCAGCGCCATGGAAGTCAGCCATTACTACCATGTTAAATGTGTATCTAGTGCTAAACTAATTATACTGTTTATTAGATGATTTTCGGTATGTCGCAAAAAAGGACAATCTCCGATTTAATAATAATGAAGATCCAGATCAGTATGTACTTATGCAGTATGATCAGGGTCTTCACTATTAGCAAATAAGAGAATGTTAGTTTTCTGTGACATACCTGAAATCATCTATATCCCATAAACAGCATCATTGTATAATGCTTTAACACTGGATAAACACACGTATTGTGTATCTGTGCTTCAATGAGTTATTTTTATAACAGTTGACTTGTGTACATTTATCCTTTTGCTTAGATGTCATCTGATTCAGAGGTGTTGTGTTGCATGTGAGAACGGGTTTAATAAACGTGAGCGTCTATGATAAAGCATTGTGTTGATGACGAGTCTCGATTTAACCATTTAAACCGACCAATGTGTTAAATCGAAGCCGATGGTGTGTTTCTATGCGCAGACTTTACCGAGTCTTCTCAGACGGAGCTTATCATTTTATTTGAATTGTGTCCAATGGTTGATAATATAAGATCCTGATTAAATGCATATTTAAACCAGAAATGTTGAAATAACAATGCCATATCGGCATTAGTACATAACTACCAAACAAACAAAAAGTAGTTATTTGGTTATATCAAGACATAAACCTCGATGATTAAGGAACAGTGAAGCGTCTATATTTACCTCAGTTTAATCTGGGAGTACTAATAAGTATTTGTAGTCCCAGGTATAAAGTACCGTGTCATCAAGATTGTTATCAATGAATGATTGGATGTTTTGTTGAAAACTCTTCAGAAAAAGAAAATACAATATATTATGTTATCCTAAACGAACTTTATTAAAGTATTTACGAGATAGATCTATCGAGTTTACAGGTTTATATTTATTTTAACACTTCCCATGCTGATTATATAAAATGAACTTGTCCAGCTTTGCATTTTGGAAAGTTCAAAGCCAATTTTAAACAAAATCAAAATCAAATGCTAAGGTTGGCAGGTAACTGACTTAGGCTTCGCAAAATCGGTTCCTGCAGTCAAAGGGTTAATAGAGGTATTATGCCGATTTCAACATTGTTCTAGTTACATCGCGGCGACAGCTCACTGACTCATCTTCCATGGATGATTTACTGCCTAGGGGCACTCCAGCAATAACACGAACGAACAGACATCGAACCCAGGACGCCACGCGTGACACCCACCAGTATTACAACTAAGTCATGTTCGTTTTACAGTTTAAGGGAAGAGTTCCGTGGGCATTGAATAACATTTTCTTTGTTGACCAATGTATTTTATATTCTCATTCAGGACTACTTATTCTGGCAAAATATGGCTTTAAATCCGTTCATCTGATGAAATGGTAAAATATTCGTTTGGTACATATCGAGAGACATCACGTCATTTGGTCATTAAGCAAAGTTGAAAACATTGCTGGAAAAGGGAAAATTGCCATTTCTACTTTCCTCGTGATGTTGTAAAAGTTTGTTCGCTCTTATGACTTAAAAAATCTGACTATATCAGGGAAATAGTCGGTGTTACGAACGGTAATTTTATCTGTATCAGACTAAACATGATAGATTTAACTCGACAAGATTGACTATATCCTGATCAGTGTTCAAAGACATATATAAGTATGATGTGCATTTCTTGTATCTTTACATTTGTAATATCGTACATGTTAGATTAAAAGACACATTTTTTATGAGTAATAGACAACATTGAAACAAACACAACACAATGGGGTTACGGAGATAAGGGATGAAGGAAATAAAGGTCACAATTTTTTTCAAAGTGTTATCGATATTGAAAGCAAAAAAGCTAAAGTTAGGACAGTAAGGCAATTATTTTCAAAGAAATTTCAATTGTCCTATACTGGCCGAAACCTCGGTTTTGCGGCTTGAGTCTGGCCAGTTTTGGGATATCAAGCATCATATAGGTCTTAGATGAAGAAAATAAGATACGCGTTATATATTAAGTTTAAACTGTGTCCGTTGTTTATAGACATGAACAAACTTCATATGTATGCATGATTTAGGCCATGCAACACTAACAGAGAAGTCTAAATAGCCTGAAAACATCAATTTTTAGGGAGAAAAATGTAAAATTTGCTAGGATTTTTTTCCAGCAAAATCCTGTTCTAAATGCTTTTTGATGTTTTTCTACAAACTTTTTGTTAAGAAACAAGCATTTATATATTTCAAACAATTTAATACCAATACAGGCCAGCCAGGTGCATAGTTAAGGTGTTTTGACACCTTTACTGGTGACTGCTTGATGTGTGAAATGTAAACTGCTTATTGCACACATTTATGGCATGTATATGTCATAAATATTTAATCATTAAGGGACTAGCTGGGGTTGAAGAGGGTTGTATTAGGAAGTAGGTTCCAATAAAAAAAACTTCTAACACATTTTTATTATATTAGTTGTGTTCTGTTGCTTTTGTATCGTATTTGACGGGGACATTGAGTTAAAGATGGCCCGTAAAAGGCATTGCAAGTCAATTTGCTTTCAAAAAGGTGTGCTAGGTTTAAATAGGGGTCAGAAACATGGTTTTAGTATAAAAACAATACAAACAAAGTATGTGAGATGTACTAAAGATGCCTTTGAGGCTCGTGTAAATAGACATATGGGTATACATGTATTCACCTTTCTTGATGTTGATGGTTCAGAAAGAAGTGTACGTCCCTTGCGGCCATCTGGGAAAGTGGCTGATATTATCGATGAGTTTGGTGTTGCCCGCAACAATACATATCACCCCAACTCATACACAAATAAACTGTACTGTCCAGCTAAGGTGCAACTGATGTTTAACTCTGAAATAAAGATACATGCACAGTTGAGCATAACTTGTAATGGTATTCTGGTTTTTGACAGTGCCAGTTCCCAAAAGTGGGGTCTTGTCTGGCGCGAACGGCTTAAATGTGAAAAATGTACATATATTGGTATATACTATAATTTATATCAAGAGGTTGAAAGGAACCATAAGGGCAGAGGTAGACAAACAGCAAAAGCCAATGCTGGCTTTCAAATAGGTCTATTCTCGACACCAATCAGCAACCATTGTGCAACACGCATCCTGAACTGCACTAACATAATTGCACCAACTATATCAGGTATGCAAAGAAATGCAAATTTTGTGGCAGAGGCTTTTACCAAACTAAATAATGAGAGTATTAAGGAGATAAGGCAAACACTAGAGGCTGATAATAAAACTGTTGGTCAGAAAGACCCTAAGTCAATAAGGATAGAGGGAGATACATGCTACAATAACCCTCTTTTCAATAGCGAACCAACACCGTTTCAAGCCGGCACTATGGCTACAACCACTCTATGCGAAAACAATACTCTTGAAAAGAAAATAAGCAAGTAAATTATGTGTAAGGGCATCACGGTTGCGAAACAAAAGGGAAAAGGTTTCCTGCCCTAATTATGCAGGCTATTGCTCGGCAAACATAACGGGCGAAACACCGATTGGGCAGGAAGACCAATGGAATGAAAAAGCTGCGCGCCAAATATCTCAGGATCTGAAAAGAACACATTTCACTGGTGACGGTGACAGTAAAGGTCATAAAGGTGTCAATAAATATCAGGAGAACACTATTATTAGCTTAACAGACTTGAGACATCTTGCTAATTCTATGAAGAGACAGGTTTATAAAGCCCCATTCACTAAGACAATGTTTCCATGTAACAAGTCAAACTTGAAAAATAGGTTTGCACTCTCAGTAAAAGCAAGGTGTTTGGGTGAGCTGAGATCTGCACATAGGTATTACAATGGTGATATGTGTAAAATAACAGTAAAAATACCAAAAATCATTGAAACAATAGTCTTATGTTTTAAAGGTTACTGCGGTTCTACATCTGCTAAGCAAAGTTTCGTTTGTACCGGTCATAAGTCTCAAGTAAAGTACTTCCTGCCACAAAACGTGAGACTTAGAATATCGAAACTTGATGAAAAAATACTGACAAGGTGCATTAATTTATTCTTAGGTACTGAAAACTTGGGGAAAACTAGATTTTTAACATGGACCCAAAAATTTGAGGCCGTAAACAGGTCCTATCAAGCAGTGGTGCCCAAAGCGACCACATTCGCGCGTAATTTTCGGGATCGCATTCATGGCCAAATTCATAAGTTGAACAAGGCTTTGCTAATTCTGTCCTCACAAAATGCAGTAACCTGCATGCAGATATAACCAGGGGTTCATCTGTAGTGAAGCAGCTGGTAAGTACACAAATATCTATTAACTTGTCCAAAAGTAAACAATACAGATCTAAACATAAAACATGTAGGTAATGGTGACGTTTTCGAAAATATAATTTACACGAAAAGGTACACTACATGAAGGGAATGACTGACCCAAAGTTGAATACTCAGGGCTTAGCCCATCTCAGTGACTATAGTTATGTATAAATAATGCACTGATTGATTGATTGATTGACTGTATTCATTCACTGATAGGATATTGTGTGTGTGAAAATATTCAACAAAGATGTAATGTCATGCGTGGTCATACTTAAACAATTACCAACCAACCCCACACTTTACAGCTATATTTGTAGTATATGACTGTTTAATAACCATGTTTAGTCATATTTATTTATCAATAGGTCAACAGATAGTACTATACATAAGAAAACTTCAGCTTTGATTACCTTTCATCTAGGTCAGTATGACACAGTCAGGGTAGATATTTTCTTGGTTAAAATGACCTCCCAAACATCTACCCTGAGAGTGGCATGTCTTTTTCTGACAATTAATCAGTAACGGCTCAACGCTCAAATGTCAAGTAAAACAGCATAAAGAATTATTGCACAGGTGGCTAATAGATTGGTCCGGACCCAATATGGCCCCCAACTGAAGCATTTTAGCCAACCTGTGCACATAAAACATCTTTGATTAGGGCTCATGAGGAAATTTAACACGCATTCTGCCGTACCTAATAGCTGAATGCCCACATGAGCCCCCTGTCCACTCCAGGCAACCAGTTTCTACATTGGCTATGCATTGTGAGTGTAGTCGGTCTCGTACTGTATCCCAGAAGACGTCCATTATTGCAGACGATACAAAAGTGACCTTTTATAATTTGACTCGGAAGTGCTTTAGGTCACAATACACCAAATAAATTCCTTCTTTGTTTACATGTAAATCAACCAGCTTCAACCCTCGTTTGTTGCACGTTCTAAGCATTTCTCATGTAGAACAACTTATATCATTGAAAAGAAATACTTGTTACCTTTAAACTAATCCATAGAAAATGTGGGGTCATGCATTATGCAAGAAAGAACTCGCTCCGTGAAGATAGGGACCGTCCCTTTTACCACAAACCAGCTAGGCTGAAACTGGGATTTCACATACTCTACTTTCACTTTCACACAAGGTCAAAATACCTAAAATGATCAAATCAAACAGTTCCAGTTCATCCTCTACATATTTACAAAGAATTTACACCCATTGTCACATATCCAATGCAATCTGGGCCAGATGTACAACCATTTCTAGGCAAACAAAGTTTTGTTTACGCACTACGGTTCTGTATATCAAAGAGGCCCGCGGATGTATTTAGCGTAATTTGACCTAAAGGAACGGCATATAACAATATTTAAACAACGATATTTTAGAAAATTGATCGATACACGATATATTTATTGACCGCTGCACAAACCCTATAAAAGATCAGAACGTTAAATGCGAGACAATAAAACAGCCAACCGGATCATGACCTTTAGGTGTCTGTACGGACATATATTGTTTTTAAACCAGAGCAGAAATAGTTAAATTCCCTTATTTGCAATAGGAGCTCTAGTTTCGTTGATGTAATAGCGGGTTTTTATTTCGATTGTATTGGCGGGGTGTATTCGACTAGAAAAGCGGGGTTTTCTTTTCTTAATGTTACAGTTTGATTTGATTTCTTCTATAAGACTAAAGTTGCATCATCAGATGAACAATAATTGAATGATTGTTGTTAATGCGGATGTTTTGTCCCACGATGAAAGTTTGTAAAAAGAAAACGAGCCAGATATTGATGCTATAACTGTTTCTTTCAAAACAGAACGGAGGGTATATCCAAAGTATTTGCCAAACTGCTTCTGACTATGTTGTTTACGGATATATATTAACCAGCCGTTATAGTCTCGAATAATCGATCCTATACTAGAGCCACTTAAATCTGCGATTTTTTTTATTGTTTTATTTGTATTAGATGTGATATTTTAGGCCAGCGGCCCATACACATGATACAGCATAATTACATAGCATGTGAAGTGAGAACAGTATTTACAGTAAAGCCTCCGCTAAATATAAATGCATGCGCACAGTCTCACCATAGTATTGACTGAAAGGTTGCATGTAGTATAGACCCAGATGTATTTCCTAATAAATACTAGGTTTGTTTTACCATGGGTAATATATCTATAGGTTCTACCTATTTACGAAAAAACACTTAAAATAATTAAACAGCATACTTACAATTAATTTTTTTAAAGTTTTTGACTAGACGGGGGTCGTTAAGTAATTTCTTCTGTTCAGCCCTTTTCTGGTGTCACCTGGCTACTACCTTTTAAACCCGGTCTGAAAGGCTGGAACAAATATTGTAGGGGGTTACATTTCTGTTTAATTCTATCCCTAAAACAGACGATTATTCCAGCCCTTTTCTGATGCCACTTGGTGACTACCCTTTTCAACCAATCAATGTATTGAACCATTTTGTAGAGGGTCACCCATAGAACATCTTGGAATTCGAAGAAGCGGATTCACAGGAAAACAATTTTTAAAGTTTTGCAATTTCCACCCCATTCTGATACCGCAGCAAACCAATTTATAGGTAGAATATAAATTGTTGAACAATTTTTAATGAGGGTCACCAATGTAACATTCATGTCAAGATAAGATAAGAATGTTCATCCACACAGTCTCATCAGAGTCTGAGCTGTCCGTTTACATGTAATTTAGTCCTAGATGCATCTTTCAGAAAAACTAGTATTACACCCTATTAATTATATACCAATTTACCTTAATATGAACCTGTTTCGGGAAGCCAATAAGTCCTCAAATCGATTGGCACAATATATTTCATGTCTGTCTCTTTTTGCAAATACGGAAGTCTAGCAAAATGTTATAATATCTGTGAGTGTTTCCTGATGCAATGGCATGTCGTAAACAATAATGTTGGTACGGTAAACTGTTTTATTAAATTTAACGGCTATGAAAACTCATTTAACATATTATTGTTTGTTCATGGAAATTACGCTTTGACGGACTTCAAATATTAAAACTGCACACATTGATAAACATTTATAAAACACTGTTGAAATAAAGGCCTAAAAGAACCATGCGGCAAATTCATTACTTATTTTAACGATATAAAGCGTGTTGTCTTGTTATGCAATAATTGGCTCACGCCACACCGATACAGACCTTGGGGAACTAACGTCCAGCATAGACCCAGATCAAACTGCGTGTCCGTTCAGTTTTATCGATATCTGCTCTGTTCGCACTATATAGTCCTACAATTATCCAAGTCTCTGGAAATATGCTTCTGAAAAAAAAACAGTATAGAAGTACGCACAGTTGATTGTAATTGCCAGCATTTCCAAACCCTTTAAATGTCGGTTTTCGAGTGCTTTGGTCATAGTATTAAAATGCTATCTAAAGAGAATGTTTTGTTGTCTCTCAAACATTTTGTGAGATGCGAACACAGGAATAAATGAAGACCACTAATACCCATCCGAGAAAGGATAAAATCCCCCCTCTCCCTAAAAATCGATTAATACAAATGTTGATATACAATTTTATAAAACAAATATTATCATTTAACGATTGTGACACTCAACCCTTTTCTACCTACTGACGTATTATGACGCATTCACAACTGACGACTTGTAAAACTTGTGTGGCAAAAGGAGAAATTGCTCACAGTGAGCAATTTCTCCTTTTGCAACAATGTTTTCAACTATTTTCAATAAATATATTTCAGTTATAGATACTGTCCGTGTGTTTACCTATATATTATCAAAGTCGTCTTATGCAAATGTGTTGTTTGTTGGAAGGGTTAAAAGATAAACTTTATTTCTAATTTCCTGCAATGTCAGAATATTAAATACCTCGAACATTCAGTTAAGCTTTCAGAAACAAGTCTGAATGACCAGTTGATAGGAAACACGATGTTGTGGACGTATACAGTGGCTATTTGGATATTAAATAGAATTGTTCTTTGTGGAAGTTGGAATACTACTGGTGAGAATTTGTATTAATTTATTTTCTAATATAATCACGTCATACGGAACTAGACTTTGATGTATTTTTTGATTAATTGACAATTAAAAACGGAATTCACTGTTGCATTTATTGTTTTATCTTCGCAAGCCTGTCTATTACATTACCATACTGACTTATGCCAATGCTAATGTACGTAATAGCCTTGGCTAGTGAACATAAGGTTGTTTTTGTCATATGCAAGATGCTCACAAGTACGAAAGGTGTTCCATAATAAAGTGGACTAAAAGTAAAGCAAAGTAATATTCAGGTTTAGTTAACCAATAAATGAGCCAACATATCTTCCCTGAACTGTGAAGGTTCAGATCACCCTGTCCATCTGCTATTATCAGAATATACACAAGTTGACAGAATCTTATTAGCAGGTAACGTAATTTATGCGCATGTACAGGCTGATCTGAATCAACACTGTTCACAGACACAATTTGTATTTCCATGGGCGTGCGCACGTGACGAATAGAGAAGATATCGGAAGTCTTTTTGTGTGGCGTGACTAACTTACTATTCCTTTACATGAGCCGTCCGAAGAGAAAACCAACATTATGGCATCTGCGTAATATATCGACCCAGATCACCCTGCGCAGACCGCGTATACAGATCCAGGCCGACACATTCCGTCTCAGGGGGATAGAGGTATAAAGTAATGATTCCTGAAACAGAAAATCAACAGGAGGCGAAAAGTGTCTATCCGGATAAGCCTGTGCGGCATGCTTTAGCTGATCCGGGTCGATACTTTACGCAGAGTCCACAATGTTGATTTTCTCGTGGGACGGCTCACATGTAAACCATAAACTACTACAAACAGTCCATTTCTTTCTAACCTGGTTCATTTTGATTATTTTAGGAATGCTGTATGCCCCGCGATTTATAAGTTCATGGAGGGGCATGGATACACAGAACACTTCTACTACAGACGTTTTATTCGAGCACGGATTCAATGATATCCCAATCAAGGCGGAAGTGCAGGCTAGTTTGGTTCTTGCTCGGTTGTCTGTCTGTCTGTCTGTCTGATCTCTTATCCTGTTGGATTACAGTAGCTAGAAACATCATCATTTAGTCGTGGATAAATCTTACTTACCCCTTTCGCAAGTACAAGTACTATTCCACGGACGGCTTGAAAACATGTTAGCAAAATCATGGACACTCTCTATAATTGAAAGTATAATTATTGAATCAAGTTGAAAAAGACCAACATTGTGGCAAAAAGGCGAAATTGCACATCATGAGCAATTTCTTCCTTGGTCAAAGTGTTTTCAAAAGCTGTCAGCTGCGGAGGCGTCAAAAGCGTTAACAAATTAAGTTTTATATTAATTTTATTTTAATAATCTTCCATTGGGCCTAACCAGGGGCCTAACCAACCCGTTTGGACACTATATTACAGGAAACAATTTTAGAAAATGAATTGGTTAAACAAAATACAATGAACAACACGTAGGCCAATTCATAGACAATAGTTTTTCATCTGTCTATGAACAATCAATACACCGCCATAGAAACAATACGGTGTAAATGATGAAGTGTGATAAATAGCAAAATGATAATTAAAGAACACATATATATATACATAGTTATATACATGTACACATACATATATTAGTATTATCTTATCCCATAATACTCTATTTTTTTTATTATTTTTTTATTTAAGAATGTTTCAGATTAAGACCAGAAACTAACTAAACTGGTAATGAAAAGCATGATCAATTATCACTATGGAAATCATTAAAGAGTCGTACAATACGGCAAAGACAGAAGTCGTGTACAGCATGCTTGGGATTTATTAACCCTTTCAAACACATGTGCTATCAACAGGTGCTATTATTACAAAATCAAAAACAATAGGATACGGGAAACTCTGATGAGCACTCGTCGTTTCAAAAATGTAACCCTTTTAGCGCCGAATTTCCAAAAGTTTAAAATCGGGCGAGTCCATTTTTCATGTAAAACAGTTTTGGAATATTTTGATAACTTAAAGGCAAACAATGTTTATTTAAGGTGAGTCAGCTCTTTACGAGCTGTCTCATTGGAATCTGTAATGTTGGCATAAACTTCAATGATGCCATTGACTCATAAAGCGTTAATATTTTACAAATATAATTATTTTCTTCTATGTGAAATGTTTCAACGATAATTATTTCCTATCCAAACCGCAGCACTATGTAACGAAATCAATCATTATTATTTGGCAACCCGAAGGAGATTACATGGTTCAGTTATGTTCCCATATATTGCTTTTATCAACGTTAGAGATACTTTTTGATTGAAAATGCATCACTTACACATAATTAGAATACACTTGCCATAATATTTTCAAACAGAAAGTTTCTTTTACCTGGAGAAATAAAACAAAATTTGTTTTAACTTATCATGAATATAAGTCAATTTGGGTAACACTATTTGATAGCACCTATAAGTTATCAACGGATGATTTAAGAATAATGTAAACACAGATTAGACTGAACTCTCGTTCAGGCAAAACTTGATCGAAATAGTTGCTTTTCATGTATACGAGTGTAGCAATTTTTTTTCTATAAATTCATAAGAAGCATTTTTTTTTTAAATTAATGGAATGATACCAATTGCAGGAATTCAGCAGAGTCCAAAAGTATGACCAATGTCAGAATGCACTACGGTGCAGTCCGATCTAAGTCGACATTCTGTACAACTACTGTTTATATCAGGTTTGAATAGTTTGAATCAGGATCGATAAAGGGTGCTAAGAGTAAATATTAGAGGTTAAATTAAATCTGTGTTAATGTAATTATCATCTATGAATTGTAAACTTGGTTAAATAAACCCAAATCAATCTATAATTGAGCCTAGGTACATGAAAATCGATTTACGGGCAATTTGAAAAAAAAACGAAGATTCATATCAGCTTGCGCCTGGTTTCGCTTTTAGCTTAAAAAGTTTAATGGAATAGCCAACAGACCGAATCGACTATAGAAGTAAGTAAATTGAGCATAATTAGTTTGGGATGATTTTTATCATTTTATTGCGATTGACCACTATATCAAAATCTTAGATTTTTTCTATTTCAAAACTTATTGGCTACGTACTAGAAACATAGATGATTTCAATATAACATTCTCATTTCATGTTACATGAACAGTACGCCTATTGGCATCTTTCCTTATTGAAGCTAATAAAACAAAATTGAAATTGGTTGAAAATCTCCTAACATTTACGTATGTGCCTGCTAATTAGCATTGGTGAATCATTTCTTCTGTAATTGTTCAATAAGATTTCTACCCAGGTCAGATGGAAAGGAAGCAGTCTGATATTTCCGGGAATAAAGTCAGCCAATGTGATCCGTGTATCGCGCAATTTGGTACGTGCCGGAGTTTTGTGTATGTACAACAGGACACATGTTAGAGTAATGGGAGCACCGAACTCGAGCCTGGCGGAGAGTTTTCTGATACACACAGGAGGTAAAACCAACACTTCTTTATTTCCTACTTCATTCGTTACCTGTTTGTATTTCTATTATCCATTGAACCGTATCGGTGGTCAGATAAACCTACTACACGAAGCGAAGGATCCCTAGTCGGGTCTAGTCGGGTTAATGAAAATACGTTAAATTTCTTCCCGGTAATAACCATGGAAACAAATATTGGTGAGAGTGTCTTTATATCTTTATACTCGAAACATAAGCAGACAGTGTGCGAAGCTCTGTTTCTAAGTAAACATGAGTGTTCCATGATTGTCTCAATATAATATTCAGCGTCCCTCTGTTCTTCCCAGTAGTGTTGAGTCGTTCATATTGTAGCATACTACATGTACTACTCCTTCTTTTATAGGTTAGACCACACGCTGGCATAAGCTGATATTCGTAAATAGTCATTGAACTCGAACAGGCTGAAAATAAAACATACAGGAACTTGTCTTACAATTACCGTCTTGGTGTCTCGAACTCGTATGCATGCGTGTCTAGCTTTTTAGTCAATCTTACGCCGTGGAAAACGTTTTGATTCACGCCAGGGCAATTGGTCTTTTCGTATCTTCATCTAAAGCTGTCTCAAACACCAACTTTTTTTAGATTTCTATCATTTTCACCACACTTCATTTACTTTTGGAAATTTCAGATTATTTATTTTCAATGCGATGTTTAATGTTTATCTTTATATTATTCTAGATTCCTCAAAGTGGACAGGCCAAAATAGGTATAACGAAAATTCCAAAATAGCTGAAGTAAGGGTTCGAGTATGGCACAAAAAGGACTTTCCAACACCGGACTTCGTCAAAACTAACAATACTTTAAAATCAAAACGTACGTATTTTGTGGTATATATAGTTATGTTTACTATTAACCTTTAAACGGGCTTATCGTCTTTATATTTTGTTTTTGAAGCGGAGTCATCTGTTTAGCTTTATATCACAATGGGTAAGGAAACACATTTTTTATCTCTTGCATTGATTCAGCATTTTTTATTTTTTTTAATCTTGTATAGAATGGTCAAGGTGAAGTATGTGTGTTCTGTGGCAAAAGTTGTCTTTTCGGAGATCCACAAACAGACACGTGTAAAAGTGTTGCCGTGTGTGAATCTTTAATTGTGTTCTTCCAAAAGACATCTTGTTAGAGTAAGACAAATAACATGTGTCGACATGTGAAATGTTTCACTTCGTGGACTTTCCGCTTGTGTACAGAAAGTTCTGGTGATGTTTAGAAACCTTTGTCCAATGTAGAACAGGGGTTGTGAGTTCGAATCCCGGCTCGGCCAACTTTCTTTCCGATGATTGACAAAAGTCAATGCGACATGCGTCATTCGTCTTCCACCAATGGGCTAAGTCTATGTGGAAAAGCAGCCAGTTGCTTGAGAAGATTGTTGTGTGGAGTACTTGTGTGAGAAAACCAAGAAATGCATGAGTAGGTGAACTGGCCGCCGTGCTATAACTGAGAAATTGTTAAAAACGCCGTTAAACCCCAATCAATCAATCGAATCCAATGTAGAAACAAACCATTGTCCACAATCTGCGACATATTTTCGATTCTAATCACCCACCTAGCACAGAATACAGGTGTTGGTGATGTAGAAACCTTGGTTGCATCTACAACAAACTTTCGTATTCTGTTCACCGTGCACAAAACATCCGGATAACAAGAACATGTTTTAAGTCTTTATCCTTCCGATAAAGGTTCTATTAACTCGAGAATATCTTAGTACAAAATTACAAATTAGACGATGCAGTTATACTTATTGTGACTTTATGTTTGTGTTGTTATAAAGATAGCACTGACAGTTACATCCCTTATCATAATGTTTTGTTTCTGTGTAAGATCGAAATGTAGTTTTAGTTGATGTGAGCAATTACAGTGATGTTTCAACGAGAGGCTATTCCACGAGTGAATACAGTGTAACGTTATCTTTCTATCTTTCGCTCGTTTCCGTATGTCTACTAGTCTTTCGCGATGCGTTGTAAAACTATTTAATAATAAAGTTCAACAAGTCTATGTGACTAACACAATATTTAATATTTACTTCTCAAACATAATACGACACTGGAACATCGAACATCTAACAACATCAATTGGTATAAGTGTTTCTGTATTACATCTAGATGTATAAGTCATTTTAGTCGCGCCTCCATTTACCAAGATATTTAAGTAAATATTCCATTAGTCCAAAGTGGCAATAATCTCTGCACGACACCATTTCAACTACCATATCTTGTCCTATGGTCCCCGCAGAGAGGACCCATCTGGATATATATCTTGGCCCTTATACTCGTCCGTCTGATCTCGGCAGCACCTCTACACGATGTAGTTATAACTCCCGCTCCCTCCTCTCCTTCCTGTATCCTGCCTTCCCTCCTAGCTATATTCTTATCTCTCTCACAAAAGGCGGCTCTCGGACTTCTTAGCTACTGCATCTGTTTAATGTTCATGATTTCATTTATTGACCCAACTTCCAATTAGAGGAAAAAGATGTATAATGTATTCATTAACTCAACAGAGTTCTGAACATAACATTACAACAGTTCTTTTGGTGTACAAGAATATAACTAGTCTATATCCCTATTTTACATCTAAACATACAATTTAGTCTGTTTATTTTATATATTTTATTATATTACTTACTTACGACACGACACGTACATATGAATTAAGGACAGAGTAGACAGTATAAATGATCAAATGATAAAGCTGACGTTTTTAACAGTGTGTTTATCAGTGCTAAACCAGTTATTTCCCAACATACATGTACACGTATGAATACGAAGCAGTGAACTTTCCCATTTTGTTGAGTGATATAGTCTGGTCTTATGCTGTAAGGTAAAACACGTCACTAGATGGTAATAATGTCTCTATATTTGGGATCTCAACTGGTTGCTCTAACTGAGTGCTGTGGTTTGCCAGGAAACGATTGGATAGCTGGATATCAGTCAGAATGCCGCCATGATTTGATCATTTGACTAAACTAGTGACATTAGCATGAGAACAAAATTTGTTTTTGAAGAATATGGTTTGGGACACATTTTATTTTTCAACATGTGACCTACTCATTATGTGGAAAGTTCAACACTGTTTCATCTTTTACAGAAACCTTTCAAGAAAAACACAATGTCTCCAGTGAGTCGATATACGCGACGGTGCAGTTAATCTTCGACGATGGATGGATTGGAGAGGCACAAGGTTCGTATTAATCGGGCATGTCCTTCGATTCCTTAACTGATCTATTCACATATGCTTATTTCGTCGTCTAACTTCACAATAAACCGTGGTTGTAGTTTCAGAAAGTACATATAATATGAATATTTTCCTGAAGTCCGGTGGAACCGCTCCAAAATTGCTTCGAAATCACCTTATAATAACTTTCTCCCAAATGCAAACATTCTGCAGCAGTCGGATTGGAAACTATCTAGGCAAAACACATGTGAAGAATTATAATTATTCAAAAGAGTTGAAAACATGGCTGCCAAAAAAAAGAGAAATTGCTCATCATGAACCATTTCTCATATTGACAAAATGTTTTCAAGATTCATCTGTTGCAGAGGCGTCAGAAAGCGTATGTATGTAGACAAGATATAAAGTATGACTGTCGTATGCAATTGACAGTATTGTTTGTTTACATTATTTTATTAGTTGTGTATCAACACAGAATCATTGCCTCTGTGAATCGAACTGTTACATAATGAATAAATAACAAGAACAGGTCACATAGAAATATATTTTAAACTGATCGTGGTATTATACACCATGCGAATCTTCAGTGTACACAGACAATACAGTACGTAGACATATTGTAAGGCATTTTAATAAACGAGAGGAGAGCAGTAGCAGAATCCATGACCTTGACCTTCCCTGAATTTAAATCTAGAGTAGATGTTTTTCATGACTGTATATATTTCCATGTTTATGTGTACTGTTGGCTCATCTAGGTAAACTGTCAGACAACCAACAACTTAAAACGAAGAGAAGTAAGTTTCTTCTGTTATCTGTTATGTTTTCAACTGTATTTCAAATTATCGTTTCAAATTTATGAAATGTTAATTTTATCTCAAATGTTTGCTAAGTCAATTGGCTATTTATTCAAACATCCAGTGAGACACACTGTTTTGTTTATCAGTTAAGATGACAACAATACTTACTGTCTGCGTTTATAATTTCAGGATCGGAATCTAACTATGAACCAAGTTACATACATCCTAACAAACCACACTGTGGGGGCGTTTTGTTCGCGGTCACTCAAAAATACGTATATGTTTGGACACCCCATAGTAACCAGCAAGGTTAGTTGCTTAACCTTTCGTTTTGGATTCTAAACTATATACAGCAGAAAAAGTTTGAAAGGTAGAAAAAATGAGCCTGGAAAACAACCTTAATGTAATGCATACACTTCGAATGTAGACAAGCCTGCACATGCATGCAGAGGATCCAAGAGGAAACTTCTTAACAGAAATTCATTGCAATCTTTTCTGACGTGTTTTCGAACAGTATAAAGCCAGACTAGACGTCACAGCAGTACTTGCTAATCTGAATCTACACAGGTCGCAAAATGCTTTAAAGTTGTGTTTCGCAGAATTCCACTCGAATGTTTAAAATGAAATAAACATTATTTTTTTTATATGCAACAATAAATCAAAATAATTTCTCAAAATGTATCTTACTGTTTCGAAAAACTATCAGTTTCACCTTTAGAGATTTCATATCAGATGATACAAAAATAGAATCAGTTTAACGATTAATGTGTCCCCGATAACGTCACATATTTGGAAAAAGAAAAAGACAGTAATGAAAAATGTTAAGGTTGGTTCCAGACACCTCGGCGTAACGTTAGATCACTGGTATATTTGTGTAGAATGATACACATAAACATATATTATATGTAGGTATATTGTGAAGGCTCCGGAGAAACTGTGTATTTGCAGGCTCTTCGCAAATGTACTGTATGCATCGAATGAACAGAACATGTGTAAGTACCTTAGTATCGTGAGAAATTTGACACTTCGGGTGTTGATTCAGTGACAACATTATATGATGGTACACTGGAACGAATGATATTTATTCATTACAGATATACTATTCACCTACTTTGGATGGGGGTCATGCAGCAACGTGACCGAGTGTTCATATTACAATGCAACTGTCCACATCACTTTTTGGAGAAGCTTAACCCAAACTAATGTCTGTACAGGGTATGGCAGACACACAGGAAAGAGAGAAATAATACATGAGAGTAATTTTTCTAATAATGTTGATAGCGACATATTCGAAGCTTTCGTAAGTTTCTTAAATTAATATTGTATTGTACTCTATCGTTCTACCAATTCCAAAAGTCTGCAGTCCACTTGATGGTTCCCAAAATATTTCGAGTTGTACGGAGATTAGCACACATCAAATATTTAATACTGTTTTTTTAGAATAACCACATATTTAATTATTAATCTTGTTTTCTTGTCAAACAAAATGATAGCATTATAAAACAAATATAGTCAGACCATAGGTAATAACCGACTACAAACGCCTTAAAGGTGCTGAACTCCAGAAAATAGATATTATAGTCAAAGTTTTAAAACTGTTTAAAATTGTCTTAAAATATTAGAATCATAATTCTGGGCTTAAAATTAGATTAACAAGTAGTTAATGTCATATTGCAAGCAATACAAGAGTCCCCTACCGGACCATTGTCCTCTAAGTGTGACCTTGACCTTTGAGGTACAAGCCTGTGTCTTGTGTGCCACAGATCACCTCATCATAGTAAACATGTGTGCCCAGTAATTTTGGAATTATAAGATGCATGGTTAAGATATGAGCCTGTTGAAAGCGGCGTAAAACCCCAATAAATAAATAAATAAATAAGATATGAGCTGGACAAGGTACAATCCTATCAAACAGTACTCATTTTAACCTTTGACCTCTAAGTGTGACATTGACCTTTGAGGTACAGGCCTGTGTCTTATGTGTCACATATCACCTCGTCATGGTGAACATGTGTGCCCAGTAACTTGGAAATCCTATGATGTATGGTTGAGATGAGAGCCGGACAAGGTACAGTCCTATAAAACAGTACTCATTTTGACATTTTACCTCTAAGTGTGACCTTGACCTTTGAGGTACAGGCCTGGGTCTAGATCGCGACACGCCTAATCATAATGAACATGTTTACCTTGTAACTTGGAAATCCCATGATGCATGGATGAGATGTGAGCCAGACAAGGTACATTCCTATCAAACAGTACTCATTTCGACATTGACCTTTGAGGTACAGGCCTGGGTCTTGTGCGCAACACACCACCTAATCATGGTGAACATGTGTTCTTTGTAACTTGGGAATCCCATGATGCATGGTTGAGATGCGGGTCTGACAAGGTACAGTCCTATCAAACAGTACTCATGTTTACCTTGGACCTCTTAGCGGGTCCTTGACATTTGAGGTACAGGCCTGGGTCTAGAGCGCGACACGCCGCCTCATCATGGTGAACGTTTGTGCCAAGTTTGTTTCAATTCCTATGATACATGGTTAAGATGCGGATCGGACAAGGTTATAGGTAGGACAGACAGACAGACAGACAGACAGACAGACGGACAGACAGACGGACGGACCGACGGACGGACGGATGGACGGACGGACAGTCAGACAAACTGAGTCGACCAAATCTATAGTCCCCAAACCTGTCTTCGACCGGTAGGGGACTAATAATTTCATTTTCCAGTATCATTAACGTCTAAATATTGATCGTTTATGCTTCATTGTTACTTCATACCAACTTCATCGGCTTTGTTCACATTCACTCACTCCCCTGCTACTACACCACTAGCAATACTTCTCAATGATTCGTCTGCCATCAATGGGTTTTATCCACAAGAAATGCAAACACTTTTTTAATATCACCATTGTCTCTTATCTTCATTGACTCGCCGCTGTTCGCTTGACTCACATTTTTGACCTGTTAGTTTCTGCATTTTGTAATTGATTTCTGAACATGCTGGCCGGGACAAAATCCACTGTGCCCTCTGAACCTCATCCATCCCACTTCCTCTTTTCAAGCCCCCGACTGTGTTAACACTGCGCATCAGAATCTGTTCTATGAACAGGTCCGTAGATAACCCAGCCCAATATCTGTCAGATCGCCGCACAACATGCATGCCTTCTATGAAATTCCTGTAAACTTGAGGATGTGTGGTTGGTAAATCCAGCATCTTATTCAGGTAAATGTAAGTAGATTTCGCATATGCATTGTGGCCAGTCGCTGCAAAGAATGGAAGCATTTCTAATAAGAATTGTAAGTGAAGCAGCCAGTCACCAGTACGATCGCCTTTTCTGAATCTTTTCAAAATATCGAGCAATTCGATATATTCAAACCATAACTTGGCAGTTCTACTTCCCTTTATGTTTATTACCGCAGTATGCATTGTCACTTCAACATGCCTTACTCTTGGTGAATTTTCTACAGAGTTCAAGTCTACTTCTGCAGTTAACAGGCTATCAAAATCTTTCATGGCTGCTTGTTGCTGATGGTTGATATCAACCCTATCATTTCAACCATTTTTGTCTGATATAATGCCAGCTATATCTGGGTTTTCACTGGAAGCGCTAGTTTCGTTATTTGATGCTGGGCTGTGTATCATTGAACCAATCTCACTGCAATCTTTGGCCATGTCTTCAGTATTAACTTCATCAAATGTGCTACCATAATATTCACCAGCATTATCACCTAGTTCATCGCAAGGTAGATTTTCATTTTCACAAACTGTTGCATTTTCCTCATTTTCACTCAGATTATCAGGAATATCAACCAGGAAAACCTTCATTGCTATCAGTGAACATAATACTCGTTCTGCTAGTAAATGCCCTCTTATGACTCTACTGATTGCCTTTTCACTGAGCATGTGTGGAAGTGTATTTTCTGCGTACACAGTCTCTAATAACGTCTTTAGACCCGAATCAGTCATCATTTTCACAATGGTACCAAGAAAACTCATCTGAATATGCAGTCCACCGAGACGACAAACAATCCGCGACATCGGACTGCTTGTAGGCTGTGTATATATGATCATTTGTGCTTTGTACCACAAGGGCTGATCAAATGTAATAATGCGATCTGCATTGTAGGTCGATGCCAAATCTGTGATAAAGGAAAATGTGGAGTAGATACATGATTCATTAGTCGGATCCATGGTTATCATTAGCAAGAACATAGTGGTTGAGACTCCAGGGTGTGGTCCAGTATGAACCATTTGCATCATTACGTTCCACTGCGGTGTCATTGGCCGAAATAACCAAGACGATTGCCATATCATGTCAATTTTGTAACTCTTGTCAGCAACAATTGCCTCTGGCAGTGATGCAAATTTGGTTGGTATACTATGTATAGGGTCCTTGAAAGTTATCTTAATTTCCCAATAGCTGCAATGTCAGCTGATGTCACATTGATTCTAGGAACTGTCCTGTTCAGTTTCATCCCTGGTGTTATGGACATCATCATGCCCATACCATGGAAGGTATTCAGACCATCTATAGTGCGTATATTATGGTCCACATTGTCGGCCATCAATTGCAGACACCTACTGCCTGTAGGACATGGTATGCTATACGTTTGCGTAACAGCAGCACACTTTTCATAATTCTGTATGTCATGGTGTGATGCGCAGAAACCTTTATCATGCAATGTATCAATCAGCAGTCGTGACTAAAACAACAGATGCAGCTGGATAGCAAGACCAAACTGCAATGGAGCCAGTAAATAAATTGGAGAGTACTGTATTATTGCTTGGCCAAGCGTTGCCTTTTTCAAGTCTTTATCTTTACCGGTTACCAGAACATACAGTAACATACGAAGTGAGTCTGGTAAATAACCTAGGCATGTGCCAGTATTTTCAATCTCATCACTGTCTGGGTAGATGTCTTGGTTGCGTTCAATTTCTGCAATGTCATTTTTGAAAAGCTTAGCTGCAGTTTGAATTATCTTTTTCTTCTTTGTATTATCATTGTCACTGGTTGATTGTTTATAACAGTTTTCAATCAATTTAGATGCTTCACTGCCTAAAGTTACTATGTTTGATTTTCCACAAGTTCCAGAAATAAATATTTTTTCTCCAAAGTGTGCAATTAACCGCCGTGTCATATGCTTATTAGAATATGGTTCAGAACTAGTATCCATTTTTGATTTCATAACAGTAACAAGCTCATCTAGAGTCAACTGCTTGTTCTCATTGCTTTCAATGTAGCTCACAACAACTGAAAAAGCTATTTCGCTATGTTGTGTCACTTTTCGATGCCATATCTGTGGAAAGACAATACCTTATTAATTGTGTTATATATGAACATTTAGAGTACTTGTACAAAGTTACGTTTATTGAATGCCTGGCATTCCAACTAACCTATTAATTTATAGTTAAAATGATCAAATTAGAATAAGTATTATAAATGTGATCAGGGCTGATAATAGGAACACATGCAATTGTTTTTAGTACTGGCTTCTATTAAGTAATAATGACCGTTTAGGAACTGCAAAATATTTAAAACAGAATTTAAAATATGTTTAGGCAATATCAATATGCACAAAGTACAAGACTTACATCCATATTGTTTAGTGCAATTTACACATCTGCTATTGTACTATTGCCATTCAAATGAATATTAGTTGAGTTGTTTGAAAATAGCTGTCCATTTCATTATGTGAAAGGCCTACATCAATCTGACTCAAAAACTGTTTATCGTTGATGTACTTACTCCACAACTAATTGTATATCATCAGCAATGGTAACTGCATACACGGTCATAAAGCACTTATGTAGTACTGTCTGACATGTTGCCATCCAGCATCATTTATGAGACCCATGCTGTTGGTTATTTCTGTAAATTTGATAACATTTGGATATAAAAAGGTTGTATTTACACAGAAATCAATGTGGCAACATCCATTAAAAGATTAATGTGATTAACTATCACAGTAACTCACAGAAATAACTATCACATTAACTCACAGAAATAACTATCACATTAACTCACAGAAATAACTATCACATTAACTCACAGAAACATCCGATTTTGCACTATCCGAATATTAACCAAAATCAGTAACAATACATATAATTATACTCAATATAATTATTTTCTAATTGAATAGTGAACATGGAAAATACATATCCTCACCTAACTAGGAATTTTGTGTGAAATATACAGCTGCGGTTCCGGTTGAGAAAAGTCGTTGAATTGTTTGCTTTGATCGAAATTGGATTTAAATAATTATTGGATTAGATTATATTATATATTAAGTAAAATGGATATACGAGATTTTGACAAGTGTATGTTAAATATTGTGACTGTAGTTTAATGATATCTGATAATTTAGATAATTTATTTGGGAACAAATACCTTTTTCCTTGTTCAATCTTTGTTTATATCGTGTATACTCGGAGGTGAGCAGTTTTCACCCCGTGTTATGTTTAAAATATGAAGAAAGAATTTAAAGGGATTTTACCCTTAACCCATAACAATGGCAAGTTATAGTGAAATAATTAACAACCAGCTTACACCATTGATAAGCCAGCATGTAGATGTTTCTACACAGTTAACTCCAGCTCAACGCCCAGTTTATGAGGATGGAGAAGAGTTGGAGTTCGGTGACTAACAGACCTGTGTTAAGCAGTTGTTTTTATGTTCGCATGAGCAGATATCGGTTACACCGGGCAACGTTGATGAGGTGTACGAAAACATATGTCAATATGAATCTCCACCGGAAAACTCGAACTGGCCGCTAATAGATAATGTTACAGATCTAATCCGAAAATCCACAAAGACAGTGTTTATTTCCCGAATTATCTCAAATGCCGACGCCCGAGATGATAGGATTAATGGAATAAGGACTACGGTCTTTGATGCCTGAAAGGGTTGTATGGTTATCCTTTTCCGAAGGATGCCGAGCTGAAGCGCCGCAAGAAAACAAAGAAAGGTGAGGCTTCTACTCAAAAGATTAACGTCTGACATTGAAAACCATTCATTTGACGAAATGAAAGACATCCTTAGCCTGCCGAAGTCATATTCAAAGGCTGATTTAAATGCTTCATTGGCAGGAAATCCATTGAGCGCATGTATCCACAAGGTCAAACTTCTAAAGAATCAGCTTATTCAATGTCAAGCAGATCTGATATCGCTAAAGCACGAACAAGTCTTAAAAAGCATCTTAGTGAAGACATAAAATCTGTGAGATTGGAGATATCACAAGTACGAAAGAAAACCAAAGACCAATTCACATGTTTAAGTAATGACATACATTCATCGAATTGAAGATGAGAAATCGTCAGGTTTAACTAATGTTAAAAACTCCATCAAGTTGATAGTGAATGATGTGAAACAGAACAAGGACTCAAGTGACAATGCTATACAGTCTATTAACGACAAAATTTCCAATTTATTAAAAAAAGGTGGATCGACAAATCTGTAAAATTGAATCAAAAGTGCTTGATATAAATAAATCATTGAAAATCAAAGATAAAGATCAGCAGTCTCATCCGTCATATCGTGATATCTTGACTGGTGATACAGCGTTAACGGCGATAACCCCAAAACGCTACATTCAGACCGAGGATACCATTCCGATCAAAGATAAATGTAATTCAGTTCATGTGATTAGTCCTGTAATTCCCGACCGAATCGTGACAACTACAAAAACACTGACGAGTCTACGCGGGGGTGTGCACGAGCCTACCCGTAGTACACGTGCTATTCAAAACACGCATACTTTTCATGATTCTCATGTACAGGTCGAATATACAACAAAACCTTCACCTCATGGTCGTATACCTGTGATTATCTCAAAATCAAGGTCTTCGGAGAAATACCCGATGCACATGGGATCAACTGTTAACAGTAAAACAGTAAGTGAAAAGCAGCCCTAATTTTCCAAAGATGAATTATTAGACAAGGTTAGCATTAACAGTTTCAATGGTGGTGTACGGTGATGATGACGATCTTGTTGATAGTGTAGTGAAAAAGACTAAGAGTTTCTTTTTTGGCGGATTTAAATCAACAGTTAACGTAGACAAACTCAAGAAGTATGTATCGAAAAGATGGTTGAAAGTGACCAAGGTTCGTGTCTTTAATCAAAGAAGTGCGAGATCTGTTATTATAAGAATGAACATTAAGGTACCAAATCCAAATATAGGTAAATTGACTGAACCAGGCTTTTGGCCGAAGCGAGCAATTTGTAGACCTTGGTTGTCTAGGAACAAATATTTTAAGCCACAACAATCAAATTCTATTAATTATGATAATGATGGTCTGCAGACACAGATTTGAATGACGATGTCGCGTACAAGCCTTCCCACAGATCAAACTAACAAAACAACGGACAGAGGTATAACACCCGTCGATTCTACAATAATCACAACGACCACCATGACCGCCATAACAACTATGGTCAATCCCATAGCAGTCATGACGATTATGATCAGGTTATTAGACAGGGTCGGTCTGATAAATACAATGGTTATGAACCGAGTTATCACTATGAAAGTCACACAAATGTTGAAAAAGGCTAAAATGCTTGGGGAAAAGAGTCATCTCTTTATTAAATTAACGGGTCTTATTCGTCTACCTGCATTGTTAATTTTGTATTTACCATTTGGTTTCATGTTAATTACTTATATATTCGTTAATATGTCTATTTTAAATATTTGTTCATGGAAAGCTACTGGACTTATGTCCAGTGTATACTATCTCGGTAATCTACTGGATCATGAGTCTGTTGATATAATTTGCGGCATTTCGGAGCATTTGCTATATTCTTCCGTAACATCCTGCAAAGTAACAAGTAGTATATCGGTGTAGGGCTTGCTATTTTCAATAATAGTGCACTATGCTGCGGGTAAATTTGAGAATGTATCAACCCTGCATCTTTTGACAGTAGAATAATGTTAGTTTGCCAGAATGTTGTCTTGGTGATTTTCTAGTTACGTTCTGAAACTGGTCATGATGTGTTCAAAATTAGGTCATTCCAGTTGGTACTCGATAGACTACCGTTTTAGCTCATTAGAATGGCTTTTTGTAATCTAAATTGTTCGGGTAATCACATGCTCATCACCAGGTCGCTAGGCCATATTAAGATAAAATATTTCGTACACTTTAGAAATGACAAAATTATCAAGAAAGGACAGAAAACAGTATCCATTAGTTTGGTGTTTGTTTCAATGATGTCCGATATTAAACAGGTATGTTTAATTAGTCCCTTCATATTGCATGATTGAGGGTTGTCAGAGACATATAAACACAGTGTACATGTATTTATATGTCTCTGAGGTTGTTAAACTGCTTCGAAAAATTTGAGTGCAATAACAAACACAAAACATGTACAAAAAGCACAATTTCACTATTTGCCAAACTGTTCAATTTATAAAAATATAGCCATATATTATAATGCTCGATCTCCAAACTAAATTAGGCTACACTGTCAGCATTGATTGCTAATTGACTCTAGAACGTGTATACATAACGTGTGTACACACTGACATCGTGTGTCCTTTAAACCTTTGTAAACCAGTCTTATCATCTAGACGCTTTCATATATTTAAACAACTACAAAATAAAGCGTTTATAATATTGAGATTTAAGAACACCAGTCTCGCGAGCTATTTATAGAACATTTTGGAATTTCCAGATTTGAAAATCATCAGAGTTATTTGCAAGGCAGATAGAACGCGCAATGATATTTATTATCTGCCCAATCATGACGAAGATAATATTTACATATTTTAACTCTATGTAGATAATGTCTCGATATAAAACTCAAATATTAGTAACAATCCATTACAAAAGTAGCACTGACATAATTATTATTAATCGCGTCTCTGCATCATTGATGGAACTATAACGGATGTGAGTAAATTAGTTTGCAGTAAGGAAAATAAATATCAACCGACTTTTCAAAACTGTAAATATTTTTCGTTGTTGTTGTTTCTGTTAGCATTGTGGCGATTGTCAAACCAATCGCCACAAAAAGTCATCTTGATGGGGGATTTTAACGCTCATTTAAATGGTGAAACTTTTATTAAGCAAATTGATTGAAGAGGCGCTGCGCTTTGCGAGCTCACTTAGATATTTAACTTGTATACTTTTACCACTTCACCCATTTGTATTGGAGCAGAGACTAGTTGTGTGTCTTATGGCAAGAGTTCCAAATCACTTATTGATCACGTATTTGTGTCCGCGGACTTAACCAGTTCTGTTAAAGGTTGTAATATTTTAGACGATGACTGTTTAAACGTCTCGTCCCATCGTCCTATAGTTTTTGCCATTGAAATTTCAAATTTCGATTGTGTTAAACCTGATGTAAATATTTCAGTTAATTGGAAAAGGGTTACCGAAGATCAGAGTAAATCCTACGAGATAAGTCTTCACTGTTTTCTAAAAAACAGTATAGATCAGTTACCAGTTGCTGATGTACACTCCTTTATAGACAGTCTTTATCACTGCATTGTGTCGGATATCATTCAATCGTCTGAGGCACATTTACCGCATACGTCCTATCGTCCCATTTTTAGCCTTATTGGTCTTCCAGTCTCAAGACAGCACCATCCGTTTATGAGATGTAAACGTTGGGCTTGGGTTGAGGCTGGTAGACCAAGAGGAGATGATTATGCTTCATTTAGAGATTATAAAGCAGCAAAATGTTCCTTAGAAATAATTGCTCTAATTATCTACAGCAAATAAACACTGATATTGACACGGCATCTGATGTAGACAGTCCGTTGTTTTGGAGACTCTTTAATTCTAAAAAGAAAACATTACTGAAGAATGTCTCCAGTGAGGTCAAGTTTAATGATGTTGTTAGTCGTTACCCTGAACATATCTGCCATGAATGGGGTCGTCATTTTGCATCCCTTTACTCGGACACTGAGTATGAACGTTATGACAGTAGTCATTATGAGACCGTTACTGGGCACGTTAGTCGTCTGAAAGAAGGGTGAATTATAGCATCGTTGAAAACAGGAAAAATGTGCGGAAATGATCGAGTCTGTAATGAACACCTCATTCATGGTGGACTTATGCTTAAGCATTATGTAACATGTTTGTATGATTTTATGTATTGTTACAGTTATGTACCCACTGATCTAAAAAAGGGGATGATTTTAACTTTGTATAAGGGAGGTGGTAGACCGAAACATGATTCTAATAGCTACAGGGCTATAACCCTTTCCTCGTCTATTTTAAAGCTGTATGAAAAGGTTTTATTGAGACGTTTGCAGACGACAATTAATACGTTACTCTCCTTCAGGGGGTGTGGGGGGGGGGGGGGGGGGGGGGGAGGAGGGTTCAACCAGGTATGGGCAGCCTTATGACATCATTTGTTTTAAAGGAGAGTGTAAGTTACTGTAAAGAAAATGGTAGTAAATTATTTGCCTGCTTTTTAGATGACCGTCAAGCGTTTGACCGCGTGTGGCATGATGGTCTTTACTATAAATTACATGAACTAGGTATATGTTCTCATCTGTTAAAATCTGTTGTTTCTATGCATACAGGTATGTACAACGTATTTTATTCTTTACAGAGCATGATCAATATTTGCTACCAATATTCATGCCTGTGGCGGTACCAGTATAATTCTAGTAAATGTGCCGTTGTAACATTTAATGAGTCTAAACGGTCATATTCACGTTGTTCTCGGTCTTGGTCTGTTGGGTTTCAGGAAATTCCACAAAAAGAGGAGTTTGTGCATTTAGGTTTAATCTGTAGCAAATACTCTAATTCTTCTACGTCTGTAAAGCACATTGATAGAAAGTTACGTCGTACATATTTTGGGTTAATTAAGGAGGGTTTACACAGGCAGGGATTAAATCCTCTGAAAAGTTATAGAATTTACAAATCTATAGTTATCCCGAGAGCTCCTTTTGGATGTGAGTTAACACAGTCGCTTACTAGATTGGACAATCTGACTTTAGAACGATCACATCGGTTATGTCTGAAACAAATGCAGGGATTACATATTAGGTCAAGGACAGATGCTGTCCTCGGCCTTATACGTGCGTTACCGATTCAAGCTGAAATTGAAAAGAGAAAACTTACCTTGTTTGGTCAACTGTGTCGCCTTGAAAGGGACTGTGCAACAAAACACATTTTCCTTTTGCGTCTATGTTCATCTTATAATGGTTATTTAGATAGTGGTTTTATTTCAGACGTTATTTATCTGTTACGCAAATGTGACTTGTTTTATATTTTGTAAGATTATGTTTTACATGGCAGATTTCCGACAAAGTGCATTTGGAAAAGATATTTCAACACTAGAATATCAAGTTATTTTGTTAACGAATGGAATGAGAGAACTACTGCTCCGGAATTTGAGATAAATATACAAATACAGCAGCAGTTCTCTGTGAGTCCTGTATGGCATTAAGCTAAACACAATCAACGTATGCTTTCTGTCTACTTTTCTGTGGCTCAGATGATAGTCTTTCTATGTTCCACAGACTCGACTTGTTCTAGGTGTGGAATAACTGACATAACATGTTGTAAAACAGAGCATAGTTTAGTTAATTGTAACTGTGCAGACTTGTAAGCTCCTTTTCGAAGAATGTATTAATCGAGAATTCGATTTTACTGCCTCTGAGTTTATTAAATCTCTACATGGAGAGGAGTATGTTCGATCATTGTTTGGTTTGGACCCAAATTTGGAACGTCTTCTTCAGGGAAAACATTACATGTTTTTTAATGTGGTTGCTTCGTTTCTCCATGACGCATGGAATTGTTACAGGTACTTTATGTAACTTTGTCAATTCTGTACATTATGGCACTATGACAAACGTCAATGAGACATGCGTCATTCATCTTCCACCAATGAGCTACGTCTATGTGTAAAAGCAGCCAGTTGCTTTGGAAGATTGTTGTGTGGAGTACTGGTGTGAGAAAACCAGGAAACACATGAGCAGGTGAACTGGCCGCCGTGATATGACAGAGAAAATGTTAAAAACGGCGTTAAACCCCAATCAATCAATTAATCTGATATAACTTTATAAGTGTGGTAATTTTAAACTATATTTTATTTTTGTGTATAACCTTTCCTTTTTGTTCTTTTTGTTTGTTTGTTTATCAATGTGTTCATGTTTGTATGATCTTCATATATTGGAGGAAATAAAGATTATAATAGTGCAAGCTCAAAGCAATCAAATTATTTTGATTAGAAGTATGCAATGAATATCACACTAAATGTTTTTGTAGTTTAAATCATACCTGATACTGGACATAAAAGCCTCATGCATGGAAACGCCAATTTCGTCACTCCAACTGTATGAAACCGCCGCGTTCTCAAAATGTCTAAATACATTTAACCTTAAATATATTTTAAACGCAGGAACATACTATTGACAATTCTGCAACCAATTGTTGGCACAAACTAAACATAAATAAAGTAACAAAGTAGAAAAATATACAGGAAAAATATATATTTTTTTATATTTTTCGTACTTTGACCTTGAAATGACCTTGACCTTGACCTTGAACTGGTCAATGTTATATGCCAATTTGAAGTACATTTTGAGACAGGTAATATCCATATGAATATTCACCCTTATCTATTTATTAAAACTTGCAATAATCAAACATACCATTTTTGGTAAATAGGCAATTTATGGCAGCCATCTTAAACGCCATCTTGGATTGTAGAGTTTCTCAGGCGAGAACTTTTTGGAACTTTTGTGTATGGATACTACAGACATTGAACTTTCAGAAAACATAAGTTTCATTTCTGTATGGATTTTGTCCGAGTTCAGCCTATGTTGAGGCTCAACAGCCTTGACTACTGGGTAAACATACCCAGTAAGCCAATTTTGCACATGTTGATGACTTATAATTGACAGTCTTTCAAAATTTATTGCCAAAATAGTTTTGAACTTTGTTGTCACCATTAGCAATATTTGCAGAAGTTTCAACATTTCAAAATTGTGATCGCCATCCGGAGTTCAGTACATCCTATTCCCCGAATAAATGACCCAGTGGTTAGAGAGCACTGGACCTCCCCTCTATAAATAGAGGTTACACCACCCACAATTTGCACATCTGTTTGTCCAAACATAATTACAACACTGAAGAACCTATAGCTTTAGAGGGTGTCAGGCTAGGAAAACACCAAGTTGGTAACCCTTAAACGTTTCCTATATCACTTAACGGCATGACATTTGACCTTGTGCCTAGAAAAAGCATTGTATCGATAGATGCTTCACTGAAAGAAAAAAAAAACACATTCAATTTGTCTTACGAAATAACAAAATTGTTAAGACTTATGAAAGATTATTAAATCTTATGATTTTCCACTGCATTGCTCTCCTTTAACTGTACATTTGGGTGAATCAGTGATGGACGTAGTAGTTTTGGCCAAGGTCTTCCTTACGTGACTTTACCTTGCCTGTCCCTTGTTAGCAGAGTCTTTCAGGTCTAGTTCTTTTTGAAAAGAGGTTAAGACTAGAAGTCATATTTATCTTTATCTAAAAGCGGTGATAAGAGGGTTCACACTTGAAGAGCTTTTTGTCTGGTATGCAATTCAAGAGTTGCAGTGAAAAGGGGGAAGCTGGTAATGATTGGTGTTCTGGGTCCCAATGCCCTTTCAATGGAGATATTTGATAGGGAACTTTGGCAAATTAGAACCAGTAATCTCCATTTCAATTAACAGTATTACCAAATTTTGAATTTTAACTCACAAACACTTTATTATAGATTGTTTTTAAATTGGATTATAGAATATAAAGTGCATAAAGTTCATTAAATCTGTATTAAATCATACACGTGTTTATAAGTCGCCACAGGTGTATTTAAGCATCTTCACTTCGAATAAATAAACTGGATGCCTACACACGAAAATATAGGAAACTCAAATATGACCTATTTTAAAGTACGTGGACGACAGCCAACCGCACAGTGTTTGTGTCAAAGCAGATGCATATCTGTGTGTTCGCCCATGTTATCTTATCTAAATGCGCAATTTGTTTGAGGGTTTATGACTTAAACCAAGATCACAATGTACGGATTCCTTTGTTGATTGTTGATTGGTTGTCCTTGAGGGGATCAGTAGTATAAAATATATAGTTCGTAGCACGACCTGCTTATTTAAATGATAATATTCCTTGGTAATATGTTGACATCTTGTCCATGTTTTTGTGTGGTATCAATAGTCCGAGGTTCATGTATTTGGTACTCTAAATCATGTTACATATTGTCATTTAAAAACAGGCAGATATAAGACAAAAACCAAATAAGGAAGTATATACATTATTTGGGTCTGGCGCAGCCATGATGGACGTCGAAGAGAAGGCCAGCGGTCTTGTGTATGGTTACAGTAATGAGACAAACAAAATTATGATTTGGCATCCTAATAGCTACAGAGTTAGAGTGGAATCAAGCGGTGATTCTGTCGGGTTTACAGGCAATGCGGCACAAGTTAGGGTGTGTGTTTGGAGCGGAAAGGGACATGACATATATTCAAGTAGGTAGACTTAAAATAAATTGTCGAACATTATATTCGAATGTATAACACATAGTGCCGCTGATTCTGATAAGAAAACAACAACATTAAGGCAATATTTTGATGTTATCTTAAAAGGGTCATTTTAACCATTTCAATACGGATTTTAAGAGTAGTTTTCTAGCTCTGCATGTGGAAGAGTCCATCATAGTCAGTTCTTAAATACATTTATAGCAATATAAAGCGTCAGTTGAGTAGCCGACAGAATAGAGACCAGTCGGATGTCGCGGATTCACCTGCTGACTCGGCTGTATTATCTGTAATGGTTTTGAAAATAAGTAAATTGTTACAAAAAACTTAACCAAAATTCTAAGTCGAAAAAGGACATAATTCTTACAAAATTCTTGACAGAGTTATGTTTTCTTGTCTGTTGATAGAAGTAATGATGGTGAATAAGTGTTGTAAGTTTCAAAGCCATATCTGTAATGGTTTTGAAAAAAAGTGAATTGGTACAACAAACTTAATCAAAATTCTAACTAAAAATGGGCCATAATTCTTACAAAAACCTTGACAGAGTTATGCACTCTTGATTGTTGATGGAGGTAATGATGGTGAATAAGTGTTGTAGGTTTCAAAGCAATATCTGTAATGGTTTTGACAACAAAGGGAATTGGTACAAAAACCTTAACCAAGGTGTGACACCAACGCCAACACCGACGCAGAATTAGACGCCGACGCCGAGGCGAGTAGTATAGCTAGCCTTTTCTTCTAAAAGTCGAGCTAAAAAGGGCCATAATTCTTACAAAAACCTTGACAGAGTTATGTACTCTTGTCTGTTGATGGAGGTAATGATGGTGAATAAGTGTTTTAAGCGTTTTATATATATATAATGGCGTTGGCATAACTATCGAGAGGTTGCAGCTCGTAAGAAAGTATGCCTATCAAACATGCCAATATGATGGAGAATAGACTGGAATTTCTCGAAATAACTTAACAATAAACTACACTGTAAATCTTATGTTATGGTACTCAAAATAACACTTTCTCACTAGCGCACAGTCAGGTTTTGTTCCAGGTGATTCCACAGTAAACCAACTGACCTTCTTGTATGATACTTTTTGTAAAGCTCTGGACGATGGTTTGGAGGTCCGAACTGTATTTTTCGATATAAGTAAAGCGTTTGATAAGGTGTGGCATAAGGGACTTCTCCATAAGCTTCAAAGTGCTGGTATTACAGAATCACTCTACTCTTGGTTCAAAAGTTATTTATCTAACCGTAGGTAACGTGTTGTACTTCCTGGAGTCGAATCGGACTGGGCAGCTATTGATTCTGGGGTACCCCAAGGTTCGATACTTGGTCCTCTTCTGTTTTTAATCTTTATAAATGATATTACATCGGAAATAAACAGCAATATCCGTCTCTTTGCTGATGATACTAGTCTGTATGTTATAGTACAAAATCCGCAAGTAGCAACTTCCAATCTATTGACTGATATAGTTAAAATATCCGATTGGGCTGATACATGGCTAGTTAATTTTAATCCCTCCAAATCTGAAACTCTTCTCTTCTCGCGCAAACTTAACAGAAATGCACACGATCCTTTATATATGCGTACCCAGCCAATAAAAGAAGTTAATATACATAAACATCTTGGTCTTAATTTTGCTTCTGATTGCACGTGGCACGAACATATTGATTATGTAGCGGCTAAAGCTTGGAAAAGAATCAACATAATGAGAAAATTAAAATTTGTTTTGGATAGAAACTCCCTTGAAATTATTTACTTTTCTTTCATAAGACCTATTTTGGAATATGCAGATGTTGTTTGGGATAACTGTAATCAAAACGATAAGGATAGATTAGAAAAGATACAACATGAAGGAGCAAGAATTGTTTCCGGAGCTACTAAACTCATTTCAATTTGTGATCTTTACAATGAAGTGAGGTGGGAATCTTTAGAAAATAGAAGAACTAAACACAAGTTGATCATGTTGTATAAAATGAAAAACAATCTAACTCCAGCATATTTATCTAATAAAGTCCCAACTATGGTAGGTCAAAATTCTCAATATTCCTTAAGAAACTCTGATGACTTACAAACAATCCACTCTAGAACAACACTATACTATAATTCGTTTCTTCCATCATCAATAAGAGAATGGAATACATTGTCTCCCGAAATACAAAATGCTGAATCAGTAAGATCTTTTAAACTATTATTAAATAAAGAAAATAGGAAACCACCTCTATATTATTACCTTGGGGATAGGTATTCTCAGGTATTACATACCCGATTAAGAACACAATGTAGTGGACTCAACCATCATCTTTTTCTCAGGAATATTGTTGATTCTCCCCTTTGTGCATGTGGACAAATTGAAAATACATTACATTACCTACTTGAATGTCCCCGCTATAACGATAGGAGACATGGCATGCTAAGAGAACTTCCTCAAAACATTAGGCTTGATACGTTGTTATACGGAAATCCAAACTCACCAATCGAAGAAAATAATGCTATTTTTGAATCAGTCCAACAATTTATAATCGGAACCAAAAGGTTTAGCTCACGATAATTCACCCTTTTCCTTAATTGCTTTTTTGTTAACTTGCAACTTTTTAAGTATCTTTTTATGTTATATTTTATTCGGTATGGATAATCGACATATATACATTAACTAGCCTCCCATACGCGCACCACCCTCCTTTGTCTATTTCTGCTCTCTTTACATCTATCTCTTTCTTCCTCTTTCTCCTTCCTTGCTCTCTCTCTCCACTCTCTTTTATGTATCTGTTTCTTGTATTATAAATTACAAAGCTTAAGTAAGCTGATATTTTCTGCACATGTTAAATATTCACCGTGCTTCCTGTAAATTAATCTTTATTGGAGAGGACCTTCAATAAGCTATGAGCTTTCGGTCCAATCCATTTCTCCATTGTATATTTCTTGATGTAACCTACTATGTAAAAATATATGAGAATTAAATAAATATGTTTAAAATAACCTTCTCAATTATGTTAATCTTATGAGTACCATAACATAGGGTTTGCGAGTAAAATATGGTATTGATTAAGAAATATGGATAAGCATCTTATACCTATAACTGTCAAATAGTAAACGCATAGTGATGACTGTAGATGATTTTTTCCTGAGTGGTCCGCCGAGCCCCGGTAGCTCAGTCGGTAGCGACGCGGGCTGTCAATCCAGGGGTTGTGAGTTCGAATCCCGGCTCGGCCAACTTTCTTTCCGAGGATTGACAAAAGTCAATGCGACATGCGTCATTCCTCTTCCACCAATGGGCTAAGTCTATGTGGAAAAGCAGCCAGTTGCTTGGAAAGATTGTTGTGTGGAGTACTGGTGTGAGAAAACCAGGAAATGCATGAGAAGGTGAACTGGCCGCCGTGATATAACTGATAAATTGTTAAAAACGGCGTTAAACCCCAATCAATCAATCAATCCTGAGTGGTCGCTGTAACATTAACGGCGTGAAACTGACCACCGTGAAAAGATATACAGGTCGGTTTGGGGGAAACAGTAACTGGTTGACTTTTGTGAATAGTGTTAATCAAGATCGACCTTTGCATTCACACAGTCTGATCAAAATTTACACTTAACATATTATTTACATAATTGTGTTAAAATATTCTTTCAACTTGTGTTGACTTAGATAAGACCGATTAGTGGCACTACGTGGTATGATTATACAACGTTCATAAAAGCCAACGTGTACCTTTTTTAACGGCCGGGCTCATATATGATTACATGTATGTTCATAATATTTATATTGTGTTTCGATAATACAATTATGTGCATTTCACTATGCAAATACGTTTTTGATGAAACAAAGTAAGCAATTCATAATAATATACATCATCATGCATGTTATCATGCAACAAAAATTATTCTGGCCTGATGCAGTTTATTTGAAATACAGAATGTATCTCACTGTACGCCACCTTAAACAACAATTGAGTGTTATACACGATATTTTATTATAATTCCAAATAATGGTGAACAAATTCAGCCGACATGTTCGTGCAGTCTTATCATTTGTACATAGTTCGCTATACATTTATCGATATTTGGCAAAGATAAGTTCAGAAACATGCCAGATCATGCCAGGAACTAGGGATGAGGTTACCGGTTTTGGAAATTCATCATATCATTTCAATAAGCTCAGCAGGTACCAACATATTCATGAACATCTGGCGCATATCTTCTTTACCTGCAAATCATTCAAATGGTTTGCACAAATACTTTTCAGTGTACTGAGCCATAACTGTGTTAGATTTTGCCCATTCGCATTTTTTGCATTTTGATATGTAGTATGAAATTTCGTTCAAATCTTGAATATGTTTTCGTCGTTTTCTTTTCATCAAAGTTTCCTTTACCTTTCATTTCAGCAACAACTGAGCCAACTCCATCAACAACTGAAACGGCTCAAGCAACAACTGAAGCAGCTTCGGCAACAACTGAAACAGCTCAAGCAACAACTAAAACAGCTCCAGCAACAACTGAAACAGCTCAAGCAACAACTAAAACAGCTCCAGCAACAACTGAAACAGCTCAAGCAACAACTGAAACAGCTCAAGCAACAACTAAAAGAGCTCAAGCAACAACTGAAACAGGGATAGTATCAACTGAAACGACATGTACAAAATTAAAAAGAGCTCTTCTAATTTTCGGAACATATCTTGACCTTTCAGAATTTGGAGAGAACGTGCTCGTCGACTTATCTTATCTCGGAAACAAATACCTCCTCTTTACCTGTAAACATGGCTACCTGCCTGACTCTGGAGACTCCAATCGTACCTTTTACGTCGAAAATGAGTCAATGTCCGGCCAAGCCCTTGTTTGCAAAGGTATCAGGATACTTTATTTATTTATTTTAAAAATTACAGAGTTTGTCTTTAAAAGCGACTTTTTTAATTTCAAAACTCAAATCTTCCTAAATCTACCCTGGTCTATATTAAAGAAAGAAATAAAATCCCATCAAACGTGTGACCTTTTAAAATTAGGTATTGATTATTTGTTTCTAGGTTCGTTTTTTGAATGGTGGTTGTGTCGCTTTTTAAAAGCTGTTCAGTTATATCATGATATTTCTTGGGTAATTTACCAGTACTACCTGTATTGTTTATCCTGACACCGATGAACAAGTCGTTATGGTTCTGTCGCAACCCTGAGCGTCTCGGGGAAGCCATTACAACTTCGATAAGGTCTTGAGAACATCAACACAAATATCAGAAAAGGATAATTATCAGTTAGCAGGTTGGTGAAACCAAACGTTTGAAAAATCAACCAGATCATAAAGAAATGATACTACTTGGATAAAAGGTACTAGACTAAAATTCCAGTGTTGAAAGCAGGCCATTTATGTGCATTTCCTTGTCTTTTCAGAACGAAACCCACTTCGTACATTCATCGAGATTGAAGAACGCACAAGAGAAATTGTCAAAAATCTCACTGTCGCTAAGAACTCGACTTCAAAATATCGTCGATCTCTCCAGAGTGCGTTGGATCTTAGAATGTCGTCCCTAGTCCTGGGCACACTATCCGGCATAATGATTGGTGGATTCATTGTCCTTATCGTCATGAGCGACATGGTTCGTCTCTTCCGGTATATCTGTACAAGATAGATACAAGTATCGTAAACGGTTTCTGATTTTTCTAACCGGTTCATCGTTTGATTATTCGATCGGTTAATCGGTTGACAGTAAAGATCGCTATTCACTTGCTTGTGTGTTTTGTAACTTTGCTTTTTGCTTTTGTTGTCGCATAGTATACATATAAGTACATCTGCCCTCTAACAGCCATGTTTTTCAACGTATAAGAACAATTTGATCATACTTAGTAAGTGATCACTCCATGAACATTTGTCCCAAATTAATTTTAAATCGGGCTTGTTCTTTTGTACAAAACGAAATTTAACGTTTTCAATGCTAAATAACAAACACACTTTAAAATGTAAATACTTAAAATATATCTTCGGCGTTTCGTAAACAGATATCCTTTGAATAATCAGTCAAAAGTGTGAAAGACACTGTCTATTTTGTCAATTGCTGTTGACTTATGCATGGTTGTTATCTACTTTTCAACTGACTTTTGTTAGTATAGTTATAACCTGCGAAACCCAATGTTTCATACAGAGAGATTGACTAAAATTTGATTTTATAGTATCGTTCACCGTTAATTTAACTAATCGAAATCACAGGTACCAGTATCGTATCCTTTTCTTAAACAAAAATCGCATTTTGCAATTACCTAGAAGATTTAAATTTATAAAAAAAATCACTATTTTACTATTTCATCAACAAGATAGTTTTCCGTTTTAAGGCCATTTTTCGCAAACAACAACTACTTTGAGATATATCGCAGTATCGTTCACCGTTAAGTTAACTGATAACAGGCATCGAAATCACAGGTATCAGTATTGTAGCATTTACAATATATATTTCATTTTGTACGGCCATTTGTCGCAAACAACAAGTACTTTGAGATCTCTCCACGAAACTTTCATTTCCATAAAACAACTTAAAAATAAACAATCAGAAAAATCCAATTCAGTTGGATTGTCTGTTTGCGAGATATGGGAACACATGTTAACATATTATTTCTCTACATCACTAAGGTGACATATTTCCTTACAAATTGTTCACATACCCAATGTTATGTTTAGTTTTTGGCAGTTTTTTAGCATTCAAAATCGATACAATCAAAGATCAATATATATATATAATGGATTTTACCTGAAATAAACCTTGAACGCATCTCGCTGAAATCGGCTACCTGACTGGTGGCCATTTGTGTTGTCAAAGTGTTCAGTTTGTGTCAAGATATTTCATTGTGTGCTAGAAACTCATCCAATTGTTCATAGGCTGATAGAGAATCACACTCCTCTCAAGTTGATGGTGCCCGACCTTGTTTTGGAACCAAAATTTACATCAGTGATGTTTTGTGATTTCCAAAAGGAAATATACCTTGTTGGTGTAATACTAAATAGTGAACAATATTTTTTTATAAAATAAAATGCGATTTTTTTTCTTAACAGGACACGATACTGGTACCTGTGATCGACATAATTGAGCCGCCCCGCGATAAAACCAACATTGTGGACTCTGCGTAAAGTATCGATCCGGATCAGCATAAGCATGCCGTGCAGGCTTACCCGGATAGACACTTTTCGCCTCCTGTGGATTTTCTGTTTCAGGAATCATTACTCTATACCTCTATCCACCTGAGACGGAATGTGTTGGCCCGGATCAGACTACGCGGACTGCGCAGGCTGATCTGAGTCAATACGTTTCGCAGATGCCATAATGTTAGTTTTTTCGCGGGACGGCCCATATGCTTACACATTACTATAGGGGAAAATACGTTACGTAAATTAATTAACAATGAAATTGATTCAGTAATATTGAAACTAATTACACGCCATATTTACCTCAACGAAATTGATGTTCACGTTTAACATTGTAGGTATTGATTGAAAGCAGGGTCAGGTGGGAAGACGCCAATAGACCGTCTTAATCGGCGGTTTTTACCTCAGTGTACTTAGTTTGTTTGTTTGTTTGGAGTTTAACGCCGCTTTCAACAGCTTTGGTCATATCACGGCGGTCAGTGCACCTACCTATGTTTTCCTGGCTTTCCCACACCAGTACTTACACAACATTCTTTCGAAGCCACTGACTACTTTCTCACATATATCAGAGGTGAGAGGCAATGGAAAACATCGCCCGAAAGAACGCGCCGCAACCGGGAATCGAACCCGTTCAGTGTACTTAGCAATGCCTTGAAGTTCGTGAATACGGCCCAACAATTAGAGGGACTATGACATTACCAGTCCAGCGTCCAATTATACCAAGCTTACTTAGTCTTAAGTTATACTCAATGTTTCATATTTCATCATTTTTGTTTCACTTATATTTTGTAAATCATGAATAGTTGAATGTGTTGAACATGTACCTCGCTGACTAGCACTTCTTGTTAAGAAATGAATTATTTTGGCATTTTTATTAGGCAAACAAAAATGATGAAATATGTGTTTAAGTATTTAAGTAATACTTAGCGCTAAGTAAGCTTGGTGGAATTGGGAAATGGCATATCCCCCTCTGATTGTTGTGCCGTATTCACGATCCTCGAGGCATTGCTAAGTACACTGACCTTAAAATCGCCGATTAAAACGGGCTATTGACGCCTTCCCACCTTGACGCCTTACACACCTTTTGAAAGTATTGTAACAAAAGATGAAACTGTTTATCATGACCGATTCGCCTTTTGTCACAAGGGTTTCTTCATTTAGAGATAGTTTCCTAAGTTTTCATTAGGTGTTCTGTTTTTCAGATGTGTTGTATGTGGGAAAGGGTTAAATGTGTTTCGTATAAAAAAAACACTACCGTACCTACCCCTATTGTCACAAGGAACTCCTGACTAAGACAAACCTCGTTCGCGAGTTGCACGTGCGTGAGTAATACGCGCGCGGGCTGCACATGCACGTGCATGGCTTCGACGTACGCGAGATGTACTTGCATGAGTTGTATGTGCGCAGATTACATGTGAAGTGTATACCCAAAGTCGCTCATGCCATTTTACAAGCCAATCTTCAACGTTATTTTACATTAAACAAGACGCCAAGTCGAGGTAATGAAACACATGATTGTAAGCGAGTTGATTGCAAATAAAGTGGCTAGGAGATATAAGGTATCATGATGATAATATTGACTAGAATGCAGCGTGTTAAAGTCACGGGGTTCCGCATTATCTAACTGACCACGCTCCGGTACACCTCGTGTAATAAATCGACAGAGCGATCATGGCTAGGACTGACTGTAGGAAACCTTACCGTTATGGCACCTATTAACCCTCATTGTCGTGAACCCCACCCGAGGACCTTAACCCTTTTTCATCTATTTGTAGCATCTGCAGCACGCGACGTTTGAAAACATTGTGACAAAAGAGAAATGGCATTTTGCTCAGATGTCATCTGCTTCAGATTTGTTGCATGTAGGAATGGGTTAAACAAACGAGAGCGTCTATGATAAAGCATTGTGTTGATGAAGAGACTAGATAATACCCTTTAAACCGACCAATGTGTTAGGTCGAAGCCGATGGTGTGTTTCTATGCGTAGGCTTGATACGCATTTTGTCCAATGGTTGATAATATAAGAACCTGATTAAATACATCTTTTAACCAGTGGAAACTTTGAAATAACAATGAAATATCGGCATTAGTACATAACTACCAAACAAACAATAAGTAGTTATTTGGTTATATCAAGACATAAACCTCGTTTTATTAAGGGACAGTGAAGCGTCTATTTTTACGTCTGTATAGTGTACCGTGTTATCAAGATTGTTAACAATACATGATTGGATGTTTTGTTTAAGACTCTTTAGACAAAGAAAATACAATATATTATGTTATCCAAAACGGACTTAATTAAAGTATTTACGAAAAAGGTCAACAGAGTTTACAAGTTTATATTTGTTTGAACCCTTCCAATGCTGATTTTTTTAAAATGGACTTGTCCAGCTTTGCATTTTGAAGTGTTCAAAGCCAATTTTAGGAAAATAAAATTAACTCTCCAATACAAAGCTAGGTCAATAAAGAGAGTTATGAATATGTAAATGAGATATAATTTAAAGATGGCCCAGAGCCGCTTCTAGGGAGAGAACAAGAATACTGTGTGTACCATCTGACATGTATTACTTTGAACACTCTTTTGAATAAAACTTTCCACTATACGATTTGATGTTGACTTTGCGTTTATTTCACTACATAAATAAATATTGAAATCCGCTTCAAAGACTTATTATATAATACACCAGGACGCCACGCATCAAACCCACCAGTATTACAACTCACAGTCATGTCCGAGGAAGAGTTCTGTGGGCAATGAATAACATCAAATAGGAATTGTCTTTGTGGACCAGTATATTCTATATTCTCACATATGACTTCAAATCCGTTCATCTGATGCAATGGTAAAAGAGTCGTCTGGTACATAACGAGAGACAACACCTCATTTGGTCATTAAGCAAAGTTGAAAACATTGTTGGAAAAGGGGAAATTGTCATTTCTACTTTGCTTGGGATGTTTTGAAAACTTGTCTTCTCTTATGACTTCCAAAATCTCATTGGATAAGGGAAATAGTCGGTGTTACGAACGGTAAATTTATCTGTATCAGACTAAATATAATATTTAACCCTCTACACCAAACTTTATTTTTTGTTATTTTGAAAACATTGTGACAAAAGAAGAAATTGCTCAAAACGAGCAATTTCTCCTTTTGCCACAATGTTTTCCACTTTTAGTCATAGGTTATCCATTCAATTATAGAGACTTTCCATATTTTGATAAAATATGTTCAAAGTCGTCTGCTTCAGAATTGTCGTATGAGGGGAAGGGTTATCTCGACAAGATTGACTATCCTGATCAGTGTTCAAAGACAAATATAATATGATGTGCTTGGTGTTTTTTCTTCATCAAATTTGTAATATCGCACATGTATGATTAATAAACACCATTGCAGCAAACACAACACAATGTGGTGTTAAGGATGACATAAATAAAGGAACGGCTCATATAAACAAAGGTATTTTAGTAAATTGATCGATACACGATATATTTATCCTTTATCGCCTCACAAACGCTATAAAAGATCAGGACGTCAAATGCGAGACAATAAACAACCAACCGGATCATGAATCCTTTGTAACTGATTGATATGTGTGGGGTCGGGCGAAAATGTGTCCTGAAATTCATTCCAACGGTTTGCATAGCATGGATGGAGGTTGAGCAATACCAAAGATAAAACAATTGAAGAAGTTATGCCAGAAGTTACAATCGAGCCCTTAGGCATATTGAATGTCGTCTTTGGGTTATTATTGCATCTGCCTAAAGTGTAAACTAAGATGAGTATGTGCATAGACAGAGTCTCACCAGAGTCTTCACTGTCCGACTATATGTTGTTGATATCTAAATGCATAATATGAGAAATATCTAGACGTGTAGCCCCAGTAAATGTACATCAATGATACCCTAAATCGTGCAACATTGCAGATTCATTAGGACCCCAAATCGCAAGACAAGCCTAAAATTTATAGTCGACTTTTCTAAATATAGACGGGCAATGGTGGTTTGGGTTAGACAATGCGTATGTACCGATTCGACTGAATGTTCACTGTTCGTGTATGGCCTAAGACACCTTTATGCGTGACGCCGTGAATATATGAGCCGATCCACGCGAAAACCAACACTATAGACTCTGCGTAATGTATCGACCCAGATCAGTCCGCGCTGGCTAATTCGGGCCGACACATTCCGTCTTAGGGGGGGGGGGGGGGGGGGGGGGGGGGATATAGGTATAGAGTAATGACTATAGATCTTCTTTCTCTGTCATCTGTCCGTCTGTATGCATGCATATCTTTTCAGTTTTGAATTTGGTTTAAGAAACTAGCTACTACCAGGCGACACAAGACACATTTTGAAAACATTGTCGAAATAGGACAAGCTTGCTCATAACGTGCAATGCATCTTTTTCTTGTTCAAATAAGGTTTTTAACTCCTCATCGAAATGTTCTCTTAATTTATATTTGTCGACACATTCAAAAACATCAGAGCAGGAAAGAGTTAGTCCGTACGTCTTGATATGTTCTGTATCATAGTATGACATCTTATACCTCATTCAAATTCATAACAAGGAAACAGTGTAGACCAAGATAAGATTACACGATCGTGAAGGCTGATCTCCGTCTACAGTTGTTTAAAGTATTCTGTTTAATCATGTGAAACGAGACAATTATTAAACGTGGTACAGGGAATAGAAATACGGTCAAAATGGTCTACTATTAACCCTTTCCCTCATATAGACGATTTCTGACGCCTCTGCAGCAGACGGCTTTTTGAAAACATAATGACAAAAGAAAACGAGCAATTTCTTCTTTTGCCACAATGTTTTCCACTTTTAGTCATAGGTTATCCATTCAATTATAGAGATTTTCCATTTTTTGACAAGATATGTTCAAAGTCGTCTGCTGCAGAATTGTCGTATGAGGGAAAGGGTTAAAGATAAGGATTGTGATATATAGCACACTTAACCCATTCCCACATAGAGCAGTATACGACAGACGAATTTGATAACATCATATCAATGATAGGGAAAAAAAATAAACAACAGCATTATTATTTAATAGAGATGAAAGCATTGTGGCAAAAGTAGAAATTACTCACCATGAGCAATTTCCGCTTTTCTCACAATGTTTCAAAATTATTCCTCGTGTCTGCATGTAAGAACGGGTTATAAATCACGTCGTATAAAACAAATAATACCCGTAGACTAACGTATTACTTGTTCTTTGGATAAGGAAAACATAGAGACCGACTCTTAAGATGGTGAGTTTTGTTTATTCTTTATCATTATTTTGTTTTACATTTTATACATGTTTAGTAATTTACTGACTTTGTTCGCCACTTCAGATTGATTGATTAATCGATTGGTGTTTAATACCGTTTTCAATATGTTTTCAATTAAATCACGGCGACAAGTTCACATGCCGGTCTATTTTCTGGCGTTCTCACACAAGTACTTCACGCAACAGGCTTACAAAGCTGCTTTTCCTCATAGTAAGTAAGCCTGTTGTGGTCAGACGAATAACGATTGTCGAATTGACTTATGTAAATCGTCGGAAATAATGTTGGCTAACTTGGGGGGTTCAAACTCACAACCTCTGTATTGACAGCCCGCAGTGCTGCCGACTGAGCTACTGGGGTTCAACTCGCTACTTCAGAGGACGAGTTTAAAGATAGATATCAGGGTCTTCGACAACAATATATAATTTATTAAATTGTGTACGCGTATTATCGCAATTGTTAACCCTTTCTCAAAACAATGGCGTATTTTATACATGTCTGAAGCAGGCGACTTTTGAAAGCAAGATGGCATAAGGAGAAGCAGTTTCTTCCTTTACCAAAATGATTTCAACTCTATTTAATAACGATATTTTAATTTGTACAACTTGACCGTTCTTTTGATTCAAATTTTTTGAAGTTTTCTATTGTAGCATATGTCGTATGTGGGAAAGAGTTCAAATGTATTGTAGATGTTTTAAATACAATATAATTTGAGGAGTGCTCTGCGAAAACCTACCGTTAGGCAATGCATAGTTGTAGATTCAGATCAGCAAGTGCATCTGCACAGTCTGATCCCGTATCTGCACTATTCGCAGATTAGTCATAGAAGGTCTCGATTTTGGATATTTATCCGCACATGTAACCGTTAGGCTAAGTTTCAGCACCGCCCATTCACATTGTCAAAACAATCAATCATAAACGATGGTGGGGAGTGGGGTTTTCAAAATAGATGTTACAATATTCATAAAACTCTTCCAGTTTCTATTCTAAGTTGGGTTTCAATTCTAGATTATCATCATCTACGTTCCTGCTTTTTCTTAATATAGCCAGACAGTGATAAAGTAAATATAATGGTTAAATAGTGTACATGTACGTTTTTACGTATATATAAAGATGTAAACGATTACACACCAATATACAATTGTATGGATGTAATTCCATACTTTCACTTTCTTATTTGTTACGAATAAAATATTCGATTGCAAAAGGGCGACTTCATGGCGAGAGTTGAAAACTATCCTTGCAACTTGCCATAACACACGTTACAAGTCGTCTACGGCATACGTATGTATGTATCAAGTCGACTGGTTTAACATTACACTTTTATTTCAGGGCGAACAACTAACAGATGAAGAAATAAAAGGTACATTCTTGTAAATCGTGTTACAGGTGTAATCCTCTTGCACGTTTACTGCGCCAACTTACTTCGAAGACGACATTAACCCTTTCCATATTACAGACATTTTTCGACGCTTAAAAACATTGTGGCAAGAGGAGAAATTGCACATACTGAGCAATTTCTACTTTTGACACAATGTTTTCAACTCTATTTAGTAACTAAACTTCCATTTACGGATCTTTTTCTAAGTTTTGACGATATGTTTTTTCGTCTGCTGAAGATTTATTGTTTATGGGAAAGGGTTAACAAGTGACAAAGTATTTACAATACCGCATTGCTAGGCGATTTGAAGTTGCCTACCCGCAATACCGCATTGCTAGGCGATTTGAAGTTGCCTCATACAGTTAGAACCCATACGAGTGGTGCTCTGCGAAAACAACCCGTAAAGAATTTGCAACCAGTGTAGACCAAGTTCAGTCGGCGCAGTCGCACAGTCCGATCTGGATATACACAGTTCGCTAATAAGTCATTAATGCTTTCAAGAACCTTCTATAAAACAGTATCAACTTGGAGCATTAGCGGTATGTGCAGGCAGATCTTTTTCCACCCGTATTTCTTATGACACAGTCGGAAATTAATCACTGCATCTCTGAGCACCTAAGACGGAAGCAATTGCGAACAGTTAAAAAAAACCTTTTCGTGAACGAATAATTGATCGCGGATACTGTTGTCGAAAATAAGTTGATTTGTCACCTTCCTTAATGTGTGCGTTAGTCTTTCAATAATATTGGTCAACTAACTTCATGTTGAAAATGAGAAATGATTGGCTACAGTGATAAAAACCTTACTTTTAAAGAGGTGTCCGCTTTCCCACTTGCAGACGCATTCTGGTGTAAGCAGTAGACTTCTATTGAAAACATTGTGGCCCAAAGGGGAAATTGCTCATAATAGGATTATACTTGTTTTGCCACAATATGTAATATTACATTTAAAAATCACTTTAATCTTCAGTGAATGTCCATGTTTGTGTCTAGATGTTTTCAAAGTCGTCTGCGGCAGATGTGTTTATGTGGGTCAGAGTTAAAGAATGGTAATACGATTCTCTTTACGAAAACCAACAACAAGTTATTTGCGATGAGTCCCGATCCACATAAAACGCAGCTAGGGCTGGCTCTGCACTGTTCACTATTTCGTCACAAAACTTCAATGAACGTCTGGGTTGATATTATAAATTTGGATCGAAGTGCGTGAATGCGCATACAGATCTTTATCGTAAAAATGACATGGGTCGTCTGGGGTTACCTGACCATTGCAGTATCGGGTCCGGCATGCATCAATAATGGCTGTGCAAATTTTGGCATCGTGTTACAAACATTGATTATTTTATTGTTTGTCTTTTCGCCGCTTTCAAAAAAGTTTCAGTTATATATATCGGCGTTTCCTCGGTAAGTTACCAGTACTACTGGTCCATTTATCATGACACCAGCCAGTCAGTTGTCATGCTAACCCCGCAACCCTGAGCGTCAAGGAGGGCAGGCAATACTACCATTTTTAAAGTATTGTGTATGACCCGACCAAAAATAGAATTCGTGATCGAACCCGCGACCTACCGCACCCGAGGCAGACAAACGGCTATAAAGACTACCTTTCTTTGGACCAAACCGGTTTAGCCTTAACAATTCTAATTATTGTATCAAGATGTAGCTACAACCTGTTTTACTTGAAGCTATCTAAATGCTGTTTTTCAGAGTGTAAGAAAGCGTTCGCCCTATTTGACAGGGATGGGGACGGAACTATCGGCACACGTGAGCTAGAATCCGTCATGGGTAGTATGGGGTATGCACCAAGCTTAACTGAAATTCAAGATTTATTGAATGAGTTCGATCCTGATGGTAAGTTCATTTACCAGTCATTTCAACAAATCTGCAGCAGACGACTATACAATCATAAAGGGGAATATCTTTATAAATGAAAGTGTAATTAATATAGTTGCTCGTTATGTACAATTTCTCCTTTCGCCACACTCTTTCGAAAGTCCTTTGTTGTAGACGAGTCAAAATACGTCAACATGTGAAAAGTGGTAAATATATCAAAGTTTAAACCACCCGATCAAAATTATGCAAAATCTTGAAATACATAGTCCCAAGCACTGCAGTAATTACATCTCTTGTCATCCATTTGTATAGGCACATTTGACGCGACTTAATAGAGTTAATTGAAACAACATGTGAACATTTAGAAAACATAAAGGAATTAAGTTTGAAAACTATAGTTTGTTTAGGCTTTTGTATTGTCGAATTTAATCGTCTAATTCGTTTAATCAGTGTTGTGTACGTAGTTGTTTACTGTTGTTTTCAATGATCTTTTTCTTTTCAACATATAAGAAACTTGCATCTTAAAATAGCCACACGGAAGATATATATTGTAGTACTTGAAACTAAGTAATAAAAGTCGTTGACTGCGAGAGAGGAGTTATTGAGACTTGCTATAGGAAAACTTACCTTTATCTCTTTCAATAGTTGAGGATTTGCAAACAATACAGATTCAGGGGAGTCATCTCGTAACGAGCTGTCTTACGTGCTATCCGCATTGTTTGCCTTAACCCTTTCCCTCATATAGACGCTTTCTGACGCCTCTGCAGCAGACGGCTTTTTGAAAACATAGTAACAAAAGAAGAAATTGCACAAAACGTGCAATTTCTCCTTTTGTCACAATGTTTTCCACTTTTAGTCATAGGTTATCCAATCAATTATAGAGATTTTCCATTATTTGACAAAATATGTTCAAAGTCGTCTGCTGCAGAATTGTCGTATGAGGTAAAGGGTTAAAGTTATCAAAATATTCAACAACTCTTATTACATGAAAGATGGAGTCGCCCGATTTTGAACATGGAATAGTCTACGCTTGGAAATATTTCGGCGCTGTAAAAGTAAAGTACTTATCATAAGTGTCTGCTAAAACAAACAGTGAACAAAATCCAGAATATTGATCTGAATCTACACTGATCGCAAAATCTCTACGGGTTGGTTGTCGTAGATTTGTTTGTATGGAATATACCGCTGCTGTCAACAATGTATCAGTTAATAAACTTATTCTATGGAAATTCCTTGGTTAGTTACAAGTACTACTGGTTCATTTTTCCTGACACCAGCGAGTCGTAATGCTAACCCCACAATCCTGAACACCAAGGCGGTTGTCGTAGAGCATGACTCAATTGATCGTCGTCATGATCTATTTCTTTTCTTCATTTGGACTAGGGTATCATTCACATCAAAGTGCCAGTCTGTTGAACAATAATTGCATCTATATTCCGCACGGGTGTTCCTCCATAACATAAACACTTTCCCACATAACAACGCTTTCAGACGCTTCTGCAGCAGACGACTTGAAAACATTGTGACAAATTGAAACATTGCTTAAATTAAGACATTTCGCAATTTGTCACAATGTTTTTAATATGTTTTCAGTAATCTACAGAGATTTTCTGTTGTTTTGTCCTAAATATTTTCAAAGTCTGATGTATGTCTGTCGTATGTGGTAAAGGGTTAACGTTTGTCGTTATAGACACCCGTAAACTACAAATTCGAGCAAGGTAGAACTAATTCAGCAAATAATGTGATATGAGCAATGTCTGTTAGATATTTCAAGAAACAGTACATGTGTAGGTTTTATCACATTACTGATAACCAATATCCTGTGATTGTATTTATTGGAGCACATGGTTCATATGAGACATTACACGAGAAAACCAACAGTGTGGATTCTGAGTAAAGTATCCTCTCGGATCAGCGTAAGCATGCCGCGCAGGCTAACCCGGACAGACACTTTTCGCCTCCTGTGGATTTTCTGTTTCAGGAATCATTACGCTATACCTCTACCCCCTGAGACGGAATGTGTCGGCCCGGATTAGTCTGATCTTGGTTTCATTACGCAGAGATTTCTTTTTCTTGATGGGTTCATTTTGTATAATACTATGCGTTAGGTAATCTATTTGTATTCTATGTATTGTAATGCTCTTCATTATTGGAATAAAGAATATATATTGTTTTGGGTGTTTGTTCAGGTATGGGTACCATCGACTTCCCTGGTTTTCTGTCCTTGATGGCGAAGAAACTGAAGGAATACGAAGGAGAGGAATCGCTTAGATTGGCGTTCAGAGTTTTCGACAAGGAGGACAACGGAACGGTAATAATATTATATGGAAAAGTCTCTATAAAAGAAATTATTGAATAAACTTAATTATGAGCAATTTCTTCTTTTATAAAATGTTTTCAATTGTCGTCAGCAGATGCCTCAAAGTGCGTCTGCATGTTGGAAAGGGTTGTTTAGTTTTTGATATGCATTCGTTCCGTTTAATATTGGTCTCCATTGGTAGCTACCTTCTCATTTATTAATTATTAGCAAAGACTAGTTCACCATTAAGAAAGAAGTACATTCGTAAAAGGTTTCACAATGCCTTGTTAGGTCAAAAGGCGTCCAATGACGTCTACGTTTTGGCGCCACGTGATACGAGCTGATGGTGAAACCAATTGGAGTATTAAGGTCTTGTATTAGTATTTCGTCAGAATTTATATCAATGGCTCATGTAAATGTATTCAAAGATTTATCTGGTCGTTTTTGACTTTAAGATCCTTTTGCTTTTAGGTGTTTTTCAAATACGTCTTCAGAATATAATGCTACATACAAGCACATATCGGCATTCTTGAAATTAATTATCTAACCATGATCCTGGTCTTTGACTACAGACCACCTCCCACATATAAGTTTGGAAGATCACGTTGCGGAACAATGAACAAACCGTAAGTGGATGGGTAGCTGTTAGAAAACGTAACATATCACTAAATGCATATCTCTACATAAGTAAGTAACAGACTGGATATATAATCAGAAGGAAGAACATACATTCAACCGAAGGGGTAAAACTTAAACGCTTTGAGTTGAGCAGCCACGTGTATACAACCTAAATATAAATGGTGGTGGAAAGGGTAGATCCTTATAAGACTGATCTGAGTCTTACCTGGTCGCACATGTTTGAATGCCGTTTTCCATTATGCGAAATTCTGTATTTCGTTTCAGGTGACAATTTCCGATTTTCGATATATGATGGAAAATTTACGAATACATGTAGAGGACAAGGAAATAGAAGAGATCATAAAGGAAGCCGATAAAAACCATCGTGGTTTAATAGCGTATAATGGTAAATATTTACATGAAGTTCTTACTTTACTCAGGCTTAACGAGAGAAAACCAGTGGTTTATATCTTGATAAACTCACTCTTTACCCTAGTTATAACCCATCGCCATATGGCATGATACAGTTAAAGCATGAAATACACAGAACACCCGTTTGCTTATATGCAAAAATGAAACCAGTCAAAACTCGATTACAGAACTTAAAAAAATCCATGGAAACAGCAATGCATGGTTTTCTTCATTTAGTGAACATAGGTTACTCACCAATAATGACCTGAAAATAGCCTTGGTGTAAAGGTTTCAATTAATATAAAAATCCCATCCCATTTTGTTTATTTCATTATGAATATATATATAAATATGGTTTATTTCTCAAAATGCCCCAAAATGCAGCTGCGGCGATAGACATCTGCGTAATGTATCGACCAGATCAGCCTGCGCTGTCCACAGAAACAAACAATGACCATCTGTATACATTTAGACCCCCATCACTTTAGGATCAAATTTCCACCACGTTTACATAACGTTAATGTACACGAGGTTAAAACTAAAACAATCTAAATATTTCTAGCATAACATAAGGCTAAGGTGAAATCTACGCCATGTGTAAGTTAAGAGTCTGGTATTTATAAGCTCGCCTCGGTCATTATAATGTGAATATGAAGAGAAAAAAAATCATCTATCCTGACGTGACTAAATTGTATATAACTTCTAGAAATATAGCTTCCAGAATTCAGAATAACGTTTTACATTACAATATTATAAACAATAGTTGATGTAATACAATAAAGATGGGGTCAAAATGATTTGTATTCCACTTATTTGTGTCTTCTTTTTGTTTTCAGAATTTATTACCTTGATATCAGCCAAGCAGTGACCATATAACAACTTGCCTTTTACACATTGTGATCAAGATAGCCATATTGCCACACACAGACATACATGCGTCGTCAATATATATATACCTACCAAACGGCACACCACATATATAAACCTTCGGGGGCTCCGGTACAAGTGAAGATCCAGATCAGCCTGTAATTCTTCTAGGCCTGATCAAGGTCTTCCTTTTTCCCCTTTAATCGTATATTCATCAAGCATCCAGACAGTCTCAGGAGAACGTGTATTGTGTCTTGTAAATATTTTATATGCCATGCAATATCTTAAATGTTATATATTTGCCTTACTATTTTCGACATACAACAAATCAGCAGCAATGAAATTATATGAGGTAATGAGTTGAATACAGTGTGGCAAAACGAGAAATTACTCAATATAAGAAATTTCCCCTTTTGCAACAATGTTTTCAAAAAATATCAGCTGCAGATGTTTCCAATTGCTATTGCAAGTGGTGGGAAAGGGTACGAAAGAAATAAGTCTCGTCTAGCTATCTTCATCTTGTTGCACCTGCGGTCCGTGAAGACTCGGATCAGACTGTCCCTACGTACGTACAATCCTACCAGAGCATTAACTGTCCGTTTATAAGTTATGTAAACTTAAATGCATCTACTGATCAAAAAAGCTAGAAGTGGGTCCCACAAGTTTTGCTGAAAATACCTTTGACTGGTTCAAAACTTAAGGCATTAAGAAGAAAATTCGCCGCCAGACGAGTGTCATACATGTAGATATAAGTCAAAGTTGGTTTATAGAATGAACAATAAATATATAAGTTTTACTATGCGTACTAAATTTGTTCAGTGATTATATTTTCTTTCTTTACAAATATATGCACACAACCGTAGACAATCAAGAAGAGTAACAAAGTGATTGCGTATTATAAAATATATATTTTATTGAAGATGATATAATTAAAAAAATCGAGAGACTGGCGCACCAATGTTATCTGACCCAGCCGGACAATTCTGCTTTTAAAAAATCCTGTAACTAATTGGTGAACAGTTCAAAGCCAGATCAACTTGAATGTGAAGGTGTATTTAGATCTATGCTCTTAGGGTGTTGTTTATGTAGAGCATGATTCAATATATGCACAGTCTTGTGTGAGTATTCAAAATCAGCCTGTTCAGTGTATATAAATCAAAATACACCATCTGACAAAACTATAATGATCGTTCCACGAGACCTAGATGTGCGTAAATGTAACATCAAATGATGCCTCACTTAGACCCCCAAATCACTAGATGGGGATCATATAAATAACACCGCCTTTTATACGGTTATTTTGATGGTTAAATAATGATTGATTGTTTGGTGTATTACGTCAAATTAAACAATTATTCAGTTATATAACGGTGTTTCCTGGATGTACTACTGGTGCATTAAATCTGACACCAGTTAGTCAGTCTGTCGTTATGCTAACCCTGCAACCCTAAGCGCCAGACGAGTAGCCATTACTTCCATAGTTAAAGTATGTTTATGACCCGGCCCGAGATCGAACCAGTGACCTCCCGTACCCGAGGCGGACGCTCTACCACTACACCACCGAGGCGGACGCTCTACCACTACACCACCGAGGCGGATGCTCTACCACTACACCACCGAGGCGGACGCTCTACCACTACACCACCGAGGCGGACGCTCTACCACTATACCACCGAGGCGGACGCTCTACCACTTCACCACCGAGGCGGACGCTCTACCACTTCACCACCGAGGCGGACGCTCTACCACTATACCACCGAGGTGGACGCTCTACCACTACACCACCGAGGCGGACGCTCTACCACTACACCACCGAGGCGGACGCTCTACCACTTCACCACCGAGACGGACGCTCTACCACTATACCACCGAGGCGGACGCTCTACCACTACACCACCGAGGCGGTCCAGTTAACTAACGAAGGATTGTTATTACATGTGCTGATCTAGATACCGTTGGTTACAGGTGTTCCTTACAAAAGGTTCCTGCGTAGATACTCACATGGATAGAAACAATACAGGACAGGGTTGCAGAGTCCACAATGATCAGTATTAGCAGCCAACCAAAATGAAAACCAATGTTCAACCATTACCGAATGTCTACACTTAGAGGCTTTCTTGGACGATGCACGCTCCCTAACTTAGTAATGCTCAGATGCAATGTGAATCAATTATAGTCGCATTGATAAGTAAATATTGCTGAACAGTGTCGATCAAGATCAGCATGTGCATCTTAAAAGACTGATCAATATATATACTTATTACACAGTTATATCAACGTGTGTAGAGTATGATAAGACGAAGCAGATGGACAATCTGCTGATATGAACCTACACTATTCAGCAAAACCAACCTGTACCTTTTCCCATTGACGGATCCCTTTGTGTATCAGTATATGTTTACTGTATGGACGGAGATCGCAAGTAATTTTAGCTGAGTTATGACAATTCTATAAATTAAAATGTATCTAGTTTTGTATTAGCCGAGTATTTTCTGTATTGGCATGCCTAGTTCCCAGAACTACAATGATGACCTCCCATCTTAGCCATTTGGATAGGCAATATTTACATTATAAGCATTCCTAGCCTGTGTTTAAAGTATCATTATATATGTGTAAGTAATGAAAGACGTAGTAAATTGGGATTGACAAAAACATTTCATTGAAGATTGAGTTTTATCTTATTATATTTGATATTTGCGTATTGATTTAATATTGGTTGTACATGTATTTGTTTAATGATAGTGTATTTAAGCTTTTTATTTCCGATATATAAGAAAAATGCCTATCAAATGGCCACCTGAGAGGTAAATATTGTATCTCTGGGAACACTGTATTGCCTTTGTCCAATCTCATTAAAACCAGACCATAACTTTGCTCGCTCGTATATTGAACTGATGATACGTCATACAGGTTGTCTAAGATTGACCTGTGCGTTAGCCAATCAAATTGTCGCCTTCAAAATCGTTCGGTACAGAACTGGAGAGATAACCAATATAATAAATCGAGATAGAGAAGCCGTGATTAATATAACCAATTCTTAATTAATGATATAATCAAAGAACCATGTTCAGCATGTTCATATTCGCCTGCGTACCTTTGTGTACTATTCACGTATTAACAATGTTAAACAAGGACAATTGAGCCGTTTCAGTAAAAAAGGGAGACTAACTGCATCTCAGTTTCCGCAACTATGGACGAAGAATATATATAAGAGCGATCAGATTTACCTAATAAACTTTATTTTGGTGTAAGTTTCATTTTAATATATTTGTATATAGTTATATTGTCAGATGTGGGGAAAATTGGGTTACATACTAAAGGATCCAAAATGAATATTGTTTTATAGGAGGAACCTTTGGTTGCGCTGGCTGATCTGAATATACACTTCACAAAGGACTTCCTTTCGGTTTTCGCAGGGCGCCACTCAATCAAACTGTTGTGGTGAAGAGAGTTTCGCTACACAGAATTGACGTTTAGATGGTTGGTCATTCCATTTACAACGTAGCACTTATTCCGACACCACATAGATTTAACCCTTTTCCCAACTGCAGACGCATTTGGACGCAATAGCAGCAGACGACTTTTAAAAACATCGTGGCCAAAGGTGAAATTGCTCATGATGAGCTTTGGCCACAATATTTTCAACTCTATTCAATGAAAACACTTTATTTGTGGAGATACTTCAACTGTTTGCCAATAGGTTTTCAAAGTCGTCTGCTGCAGAATTGCCGTATGTGAGAAAGGGTTACCCAGTGTCCCGCAGAATGTCTGCAACCGTTATCGTTACCCGCGATTTTTGACATGTTAATTTACCATTTCGGAATAGTATTTTCTAACTGCATGTGTGTATATATCAATAGAGCACAGTGTGGAGCAAGAATAGACGGTACGAACGTGCACTTCAGGCTGATCCAGGTCCATATTGTTCCCAATTGTAGATTAAAAACTCTTAATATTGTTTAACATTTTTCCATTTGCACGACTTTGCTAAATTTCTCCTTGTATCGCAATGTATTTATTTATTTGATAATTATACATAAATCTATAGAGATTTTACAAAGTTATGCCTAGTTGTCTTCAAAGTCGTCGGTTGCACATGTGTTGCATGTAGGAGGAAAAGGTTTCACAGATTAACAATGCCTGCTTTCTCGTACAGATGTTTACTAGTAAGTTTATAATTGAAGTGTATTGACAGATTCGTTTAAGTCTAATTTGTTAACAGGTGTATAAGAACCCCTTTACACCTGCCGCGATTCAATTACTGTGCTATTACTATACCCCATTGACAAAAGCGATGATCAGATAAAAATGCTGAGACGATGTCGCATTATGACAAAAATACCATCGTAAAATAAAAATAAAACAATGGACATAATAATGTATGGACCAGGCATTAAAAACAATAGGAAGACGTGGTGCATTCGAAACAATCATAACTACATGCAATAACAAGATACAGTTAATCCGTTCTTGAATTTAGACAATGAATAGTGTGTATATAAGATTTATCCGTTTACCTCCTATAATATATTTAGGGTCTACATCTTTGAAAACTGTTTGAGATATATTATAAAAACCTTGAGAATTTGAAGAAGTATTTCACACAGATTTGCTAAAAAGTGGTTCAAAAATTGAGACATTGCTCGTTCTGATCAATATCTCCTATGCTAACAATGTTTATTTCAATACATCTGATATACTATAGCCCAATATAGCCTGTCGCATGTAAAGCGTTATATCAAAGCTACGTCAGGCTAAAATGTCATGTCGAACCATCATATACTCACGGCTCGTAATCTCGTCTGTGGTTTCACTGTTTGCAGATATATTTCATTTGTTATGAAGCAACCTTTGACAAAAGTAGAAGAGTAACCACACATACAAAAAACCTCCATTGATTCGGTGCGTATGACAATGTGCATGATATAAAGACTGCGATATTTAATCCCTTCACATATGCAGATCCTTTTTGACACATTTGCAGCAGACGACTTTTGAAAACATTATGAAAAAACGAACAATAGCTCACTATGAGCAATGTCTCCTTTTCCCATAATGTTTCGAATCTTTCACAAAAGTCTATTCTAAATTGGAGAGATTTTTAATAGTTTTGCCTGATTGTGTTCAAGTTCGTCTATTGCAGATTTGTTGAATGTTGGAAAGGGTAAAGGGTACTTTACTCATGAATGCGTGACTGATCGAATACGTTCTTATAATACTGATGGAACTCAGATAATTATACGGGTAGGTTTGAGACTATTTACACCTTTAGATACAAAAACGACTAAAGCGATCCTACACCTAGTACACCTGATAAAATTCGAAAATAAAGTTCTTATTCTGAAGAAAGAGACTCGGATATTTTAGGAATTTGGATATTTCGCTGTGTGATAAATAAAATGGTAAGCATATGTGATATTTTCTTGATTAGTACAATGTCTCTTTTATCAGTATTTAAATGATATCACAGCTAGAGATCCGATAGCCCTGACGGTAACGGTGAGGGCTATTGCTCCAGGTCGTGTCGTAAGTTCGATTCCTAGCTCCGTCAGCCAATCGTTCCACCGATTGACACACAGCATAGTTATTACCGTCATCTGTATTCTACTAATGAATTAAGGTTCAGAAACTCGAGATTCAGCCCATGTCCCACCCACTGTGCGGACACTATTATAAATAAACCAATAAGTGTGGTGTGTTTAGTACTTTACGCCGCTTTCAGTTAAATCACGACACTATAGTGTTTATCAGTACTACTGGAATATTTATCCCGATAACAGCGAGTATCACAGTTCTGCGCACCAACCATGAAAGTTCATTTCTTCTTTTGTATCGTCTTTGGTATGACCCGATCGAGGATCCAACCCGTGCGACCTCCCGAACCCGAGGCGGACGCTCTACCACTACACAACCGAGGCGGTCGAACCACTAAGTGAACTTGCATGTAGTTTCAGTTACTGAATCAACTTAGTCAGGTCATAATCTCCTGTATATAACGGTATTACCCTTTCCCACAAACAGCACATCTGCAGCAGACATCTCTGAAAAGGTATTGGCAAAAAAGAAAAGTCTCGATAAATAAAAGTTCAATTATTAAATAAATTTGAAACCGTTATGACAAAAGGAAAACAAATGCTCCTTTGCAATTTCTCCTTTTCTCACAATGATTTTAAATGCCGTATGTTGCAATGATATCAGAAACGTTAGTATGTGGGAAAGGGTTAAACACAAAGTATGTCCAATCACCCGATATAGACAGATGGTACTTTGTGAACTCAGAATAAGAATAAGAAGGACATTAAGCATGGTTAGTGAATATATATAGAGAGAAGTAAAGGTTCGTTGCAGACTAGAATACGGTAAACATTTTCCCGCAAACAAACAGAATCTGCAGCAGACGTCTTTCTGCTTTTGCTGCAACATTTTGCAAGAGTCGTCTGCTGCAGATACATCAAAATGAGTTACAACATGACGATATTGACGCTGTTTTATATGTTTTTATAAATATGTATTTTCAGGCTGAACAGATGACAGAAGATCAGATCGCTGGTATGTAGCGAACACATGTATACCCGTTTGACAATATTGACATGACGCTGTCACTATGGGCATTGTTTACTTTTGCCATAAATGTTAAACCCTTTCCCTCATACGACAATTCTGCAGCAGACGACTTTGAATATATTTTGTCAAAAACTAGAAAATCTCTTTAATTGAATGGATAACCTATGACTAAAATTGGAAACATTGTTGCAAAAGGAGAAATTGCTCGTTTTGAGCAATTTCTTCTTTTGTAACTATGTTTTCAAAAGGCCGTCTGCTGCAGAGGCGTCAGAATGCGTCTATATGAGGGAAAGGGTTGAAGGAAGTCGTCTGCTGTAGATGCGCCAGTTTGTCTGTGCGAAAGGGCTAATGCAAACATGCTGTTACTGATATTACAAGTACCCCATAAAGGACTTAGAGCTATGAACTATGTTTACAGCATCAAATAAACAGGAACCGAACAACACCTAATATTTTGAGTGCATTCCTGAAAAACGAGATCAAAACTAATACATGATACCTTCTATATTATGTCGAATTCAATGAAGTATACTCTTTTTCTTTACACTTCAAGAAAGGGTTCTATTTTTGTTTTTAATTGAAACTTTTCCTTTATTATTCTAAATTGTCCTTAACATTCATAGACTCATTGTGTCTCTTTATAAATTAAAACAGGCATCAATTTAATTTTCTTTAGAATTCAAGGAAGCATTTAGTTTGTTTGATAAGAATGGTGACGGAACAATATCATCAAAAGAGCTGGGAATTGTTATGCGATCGCTAGGACATAACCCAACAGAAGCAGAATTAACAGATATGATTAATGAAGTCGATGCAGATGGTAAGAATTTATTGTTTTTTGTTTTATTTTAACACCCTTTTCAACAGCATTTCAGTTATTACTACTTACATTAGATTGTTAGAACATTATGACAGTTTGTGTAGATATTGATAAGACTCAGCAGATGGAGAGGGTGATCTGAACCTATACTGTTTACTGACTTAGTTGTACATTGTAATCATAAGATATGTTTAAACTAATAAAGTATGTAATTATAATGTCTATGTAGTATTTTAAGTGGATGAACACATTCAATACCATGATATCACCTTTATGTGAAAAGCGTGTTTTGTCTAAAGGGTCAAGGCTCTGGGGTTAATTTTGCATTATAGTACTGATACTTTTGACCAGGTAACGGAACGATAGATTTTCCCGAATTTTTAACGATGATGGCAAGAAAATCTGGGGGAAAAATGGACTCAGAAGAAGAACTTCGTGAAGCATTCAGTACATTCGATCGAGATGGAAATGGTTACATCAGTGCCGCAGAACTACGTCACGTGATGACAAATCTCGGAGAAAAACTGACAGACGAAGAGGTGGACGAGATGATACGAGAGGCGGATTTTGACGGGGACGGACAAGTAAATTTTATAGGTAAGTAACTTCCAGTGTAATAGTCTGAGAGTTTCATATTTTATAATATACCGATTAGTCGAGATTGATTGGGGTTTAACGATCTTTTCAACAATTTCCCGTCATATAACGGAGACCATTTCTAAAGCCAACGCAACAATCTTACTAAGCAACTGGCTGCTTTTCCACAAAGTCTGATCGAAGACGGCTAATGCTGAATGAGATCAAAGGTCACGAGATAGCTAAATCGCATTTTCCTTTTTAAAGACATCCCTGCTTTCAAATGTCACTAGCAAACAGACCGTTCGACGGGAATCCCCTAACGTAGTTGGCTGGCGCGGAAAACTACTAAGATAACTGCATTATCGCGGTCTATGTCTATGTTTCATTGTCTAATAAACACATGGCTTTTGCTACATTGTAGCATAAGATAAATATATACACTTTCTATCTGTACATTTTGAAGGCTACTTGTATTTACTTATTATAGATGAAACCCGACATACAGAGGTTTTAAATGTGTTTTTTTTATTGTATATTGTTATGCTGATCCTGCCATTCAGTCAAATCTAATAATCACCATTAATCTTTTCTAAACTGAAAATTATATTTTCCTACTCATCTAAGCCAATACTTCTAAGTATACATTTAACCTTTCAGCTTCGCCAATAATAAGCTGCTGTTCAATATTTTCAATTTGATCACGGGTCATTTCATCGTGTAGTGCTATTTACACTATTTAAGCTTCGAAAGATTTAATTAAATGATAATTCATACTTCATATTTTTTTATTCAGATGTAAGACCTCGCATATCTCTTGCTTCAATTCATTTTTCACATCAACCATAACAGATATGATTAGTTGAGTATCTTCGGTAGGTCCTCTGTTGAGCTCCAATTCCGCAGATAGAAGTAACATCCGACCGGCCTACGGCGAATACAGCATACTATTATGACCACAACACTGAGGTAATCAGTGAACAACTCGTTGGTAGAAACGGGGACTAATGTATACCTGTAAATGTCTGTAGACGTGTAACATGACCCGTTTTATGGGACGTCGCGGCGCATTTATTCTATTTGTCAGAGCGAAAATCTATAATTTCAAAACCCTTATTTGACACTCAAATCCTACTCAAAAGAATCGTCTCATTGAGACAAGTACCCACAACATAGGGTTTGGTTGAGTAAAAAGAAATATATTGCGGGGGAAACCCCAGTTAAACCCGTTATATCTAGTCTTCTGATATGTGTTTAATTTCAGAATTCGTAAAAATGATGACGAGTAGTGTTTAATTGTTCATTGTGATATTTGTAAGTATATTTCTTAGTAAAGTGGTGTCGCAATAGTCAGCAACGAGCGTCACTTAAGACGAACCAATAGAAAAGAGAACGTTGATTGATTGTTTGGTGTTTAACGCCGCGCTCAACACTGTTTCAGTTATAGCACGGCGTTTCATGGATAAGTTACCATTACTACTGGTCCATTTATCCTGACACCGGCTAGTTAGTCTAATGCTATCCCCACAACCCTGAGCGCCAAGAAGGGAGCCATTACTACCATTATAAAAGCTTTTGGTATGACCTAACCCGGTCGAACCCACGACTTCCCGCAAAGAGGCGGACGCTCTACCACTACATCATCGATACTGTCAAAAAGAGAAAAAAGTTGTATATGCTATCTTTATGAAACTTTTAGTACCTGTGAGTTATTGACTGGAGGCATAAACTAGGTCAGAATCAGAGTGGGCGTATGCGTAGACAGGTCTGGATAAAACTGATCGTAAATACCCTACTGATGGTTTTCTCAGAGAGCCGCTCAAAAGAAATCAGAAATTGCATCGAGTTATCAGTTTAAACCTAAAAGATATTTATATTTATAACCAACAGACTAATGGCGTACAATAGATATGCCCCGTAACATGGAAAGACTGCGATCGGCGAAAACCCAGATTAGCCTGCGTCCCCTCGCATTCATATCGGGGTCTTCCCTGTCCACGACAGTATCATACTAGCATCATAATACAAATAGTAATCGCGTATGGGAATCACATATAACATTACATTCGTTGTATTGTGTGGTTTTATGTAAAGACATATAACATTACATTCGTTGTATTGTGTGGTTATATGTAAACACATATAACATTACATTCGTTGTATTGTGTGGTTTTATGTTGTTTTCAACAATATTCAGTTGTAGTACAGTATAAGGGAGACGACTTCACTTATCCATGATCCATGGGTGACCCAGTAGTAGATTACGAAATGTGCAAAGGATCTCCGCGAAATGGGTTCGAACCACGCTAAAGACATCGGTACCAGTGATAGACTTAACCCTTTCCCACTTACAACAAATCTGCAGCAGCCGACTTTGAAAACAATCATGCAAAAACATGGAAAAGCTCTATAAACGAAAGTGTAATTACTGAAAAAAGCAATATCTCCTTTTGTCACAATGTTTTCAATAGACGTCAGCTGCAGATACGTCATCATGCATCTACACGTCTGCAACTTTGGACTTTGAAAACACAAAGGCAAAATAAAGGAATGATTATTTTTTTAACAATGAACATTGAACATTGTTTAAGTTCATTCTGAGGAAGTTCTCCTTCTGCCACAATGATTTCAAGAGTGTTCTACTGCAGATGCGTCAAATGTGTATTCACTTTAGTAAGAGTTGTTGATTATTTCTTCTTCTATTTAAGGCATTTCCACAGACGTTCAACGTAGGGGCCAACGATATTTATAGAGTTATGGTGCTTCGTGATTATGGATGCGCAAATATTGTGTGCGATGCAGATGTATCCAAATGTATATATGTACATGAGCCAAGTTACGAGAAAACCAACATTGTGGACTCTTCGTAACGTATCGACCCGGATCAGCATAAGCATGCCGCGCAGGCTAACCCGGACAGACACTTTGCGTCTCTTGTGGATTTTCTGTTTCAGGAATCATTACTCTATACCCCTGACACGGAAATTGTCGGCCCGAATTAGCCTGAGTCAATAACGATGGTTTTCTCGACGAACGACTCTTTATGTTAAACGTTATAACTCATGATTCGAGCGGTGCTCTTCGAAAACCAACGATAAGGCTTTTCCGACCAATGCAGATCCAGATCAGAATGCGCATCCACGTAGTCTGTTCACCAATAAGAACTTCATGTATAAAGTTTAAATATTCTTCCTAAAACCGGTGTGTCTATTTGGATGCGTAGGTAACTAGTTATTTGTTAACCAGGGGCGTAGCTTTGCAATAATCAATGTGTAGGCCGTCTCGTGAGAAAATCAACATTGTGGACTCTGCGTAATGTATCGACCCGTATCAGCCTAAGCATGCCACACAGGCCTACCCGGATAGACACTTTTCGCCTCCTATGGATTTTCAGTTTCAGAACTACTCTATGCATCTATCCACCTAAGACGGAATGTGTCGGCCGTTTCATTTAAGGGTTAAGGGGTGTACTATAAAGAGAGGGGATGTCTCACGATTGGGGGTCTAACATATTTACTTATAACACTAAAATTACTTGTTGCAAAAGGAGAAATTTCCTCATCATGAACAATTGATCCTATTGTCTCAACGTTTTCGAAATACGCTTTCTGCAGATATGTAATGAATGATATGTTTGCATTTGAGAACGAATAAAAGTAATAACATTTGTAAAACATTGTGCTTAAACATGGAAATATTATAATATTGTAAATAAATAACTTAATCTATGTGTTTGTGGCTTTTGAGGCCCTTGAACCCGTTCCAAAATACAACAATTTTGCAGCAGACGCCTTTGAAAACATTTATTCCTAAATATGCAAGAGAAAATTTCCGTTATACGGACGACTTACTTACAAGACTGTAATTGTATTACAATTAACACACACACACACATACACATACACACACACACACACAATCATACAAAATGATACATACTCTTGAGTCGAAATGAAATAATCTTGTTTGTTTGTAACGAGATACTAATTGACTGGGAAGAGTAGCCTCCTCCTGGACTAATTCGGCTTCAGACAGATCAGTGTTTGAAACTTGCGAACCATGTGGTACTTTCTTCCTTTCCCACGAGGGTAACTACTTTTTTCAAAATTACACTCCTGTTCAAAGATTGTTGTAATACATGTACAAAGGTTTTGGGATACAGGGTCATAACGTGGAATCTTCCAAAATAAGTTGTCCGAGTACTGGTTGAGAAGTCAAGCTCATCCTTCACACTCGATATCAAATTAATCAGTTGAAATCAAAGAGAGTACATTATATTCGATTTGAAAGGGTTCACTAATATATGCTATATATATCCATATTGATACCGAAATTGGAATAACTCTATAAAATTGTGATAAATTGCTGCTTTTGTTATATTGCAATGAACCGAGCCCTGGTTACCACGCTGGCTGTCAGTCCGGGCGTTGTGAGACCGAACCTCAACTCGGACTACATTCTTTCCGAGGTTTGACAAAAGTCAATTCAACATGCACCATAAGTTTTCCACCAAAGGGTTAATAGTCTTTGTGGAAAATATGCGAGTTGCTTGGAAAGAATGTTGTGTGGAATACCGTTGTGAGAAAGCCAGGAAACAAATGTGAAGGTAAATTGGCCGCCGTGATATGATTAAAAACATATTAAAAACGGCATTGAACACCCATCCATCAATTCAATTCACATTGGAATAAGTAAATCCTACCATACTTCGTATATGGATAATTGATAAAAATCGCGTCAGACTAATTGCAGTCGTGATGCATCCTTGGTATGGCATCACATAACGCTGCATCGACGTGATAGTTTTATTAATTAACAAGCGTTTAACCCTTTCAAACATGTAGACAATTGTTGGTGCACGTGCAGCAGACTTTTGAAATCACTGGAAAATCAATTATTATACTTTCTTTAAAACAGATTTTCCGTATCTTTGCCTATATGTTCTCTAAGTCGTCTGTAATTACATAAAGCCTTTCATTAGTATATCAATAATGTCATGGCGACAAGTTCACCTAAGCATGCTTTCTGGCTTTCTTTCACCAGCTGCTTACATAGCATACAGACAAATTGCTCTAGGCCTTATAGGTTTCTGTTTTTAGCGAATGACGCAGGTCAATTTGTCGATGGCTTTCTTTCACCAGCTGCTTACATAGCATAGACAAATTGCTATAGTCCTTATGGTTTTTTTTCTCGATTATCTGTTCTGAGCGAATGACGCAGGTCAATGTGTCCATCGGAGAACACCCCAAGTCATTTAAAACGAAGACATATACCGTAACAGGAAAAGATGTAGTCTACAAATCACTCACAAAGTTGCTCAAATAAAAATACGGCTTCTAGAATGTCCACAAAGTTTACTTTAAGTTGACCTATGGATATAGTTTTAGGCCACGGATGACCCAATTTTGAAATAAGCCTATTATGAAGACAAACATTCTTTTTAACAAACATGCTCAAGTTAAAAATGGTTTCATCTAGAATGTCAACAAGGGATGGAAGACAGTCACAGGGTGATCACAATAAGTTACCTTGAGCACTTCCTGCTCGGATGAGCTAACATAAGGCTTATGATATTTACTTTATTGTTAATGTAAGAACATATTAGTAGTAAACCATGCATAAAAAACAACATCTTTAGGAAGAGAGAAGTATCCCTCTTTATTCAGTAAAAAGATAATAAGTTTACATGTGTATCACATGGTAGTATATTTAATATAGATGCCAATATTTACACAGTAACCCTTTCCCACATCAATTAAGTATGTAGTTGAGGACTACAAAAATACAGGGTCCGGGTAATGGAACATATTGATAAATAAAAATATATTTTAAATTGACCAGTAGTCACTGTGAAAAATTGCTTATAATGAGCAATTTCTCCTTTTCCCACAAAGTTCCAATAAGAAATCAGCTGCAGACACGTCAAACTTCCTCTGTAGATGGGAAAAGGTTAAAAACAGTCAAGACAAAGCAAACAAACTTGATCTGTCTAACAGAAGATGGTCCATTAAAAAAATCATTCATTTGAACCCTGCCCCAGGAAAACAACCTATAAGAATAGTTTAACAAGTACACTGATAAAGTATTCCTAAGAGTAGCTGTGCATAAATTACGATCAGTGTAGTTACTGATCAGGCTGCACAGGTTAATATTAGTCAACAATGACTTATAATTGTTCCATGAGGTCAAATTAATTTATTTCTGGAAACAATTATAAGTGTGCAGTATTTCCTCATCTCTGTGAGCGTCCATTCACACAGGACAGGATAACAGTTAATAAAAACACTGTAGTTATAACAGTTATTTACATACACTTGTAGACCATTTTTAACTTGATTTTAATCCCTTCCCACATACATTAAATCTGCTAATAAAAAATCTCTTTAAATGAAAGAATAGAAAGAATAGTTTCAGAATCAAATTTGTTGCCATCGAAAACAGAAATCTGTATGGATTTAACAAGTTAGAAACAATTGTGTTGTTTTGAAAATGGTGAGTAATTTCCACACCATTATTAAAATTCCCCTACTACAGATGTGTCTGCATGTGGGAAAGATTAAAAGAGCACATATATAATACATAAAATACAGTTTTACATGCCTCATGCATAGTGTATTTCATAGATCCATTTATATTTATATATAAGTTATAAAGCCATTATAAGCGTTAGTTCAAAGGCACACTGGCTTATAAACACCTTTAATAAGATTAATAAACCTTCATAGTACTTCAAACTTAAAACAGCATGTTTATGAAAAGAGAGAAATAAAAAAGAAAATGAAAAGAAACGAAATCCCTCAAAATCATGTGACAGTTGAAATTTTAAAGCTTTAGTAGTAAAGTAGAAAAGTGGCCCTTAAACTATCCCCACATAAAACAAATCTTCGATATCAATATTTATTTAATAAAGTTGAAAATATTGTGACAAAAGAAGAAATTGCTCAAGAGACCAACTCTTTACCTCTGTACCACTGTATTGCCTCAAGGTGTGAGCAATTTCTTCTTTTGTCATAATATTTTCAAAAGTTATCTTCTTCAGAGGCTCCAGAAAGCATCTGTTTTTATGGAAGATTGGTTAATTCTATATTTTTGGTTTTCCATTCGGTTTTAAGGCACCGACCAAACCAATGATTTTTTGTGTATCCTCTTGAAGTTACATATCTAATAATAATTGGGATCATGCGAATCTATACACAAGCAGGCAATACAGTGGTACAGAGGTAAAGAGTTGGTCTCTTGTACAAAATGTCCGGAGTTAAAATCCCATAGATTCTGCATTTTTCATTTAACCACACAAACAAATAGGTAAGTCTCTAGGAAGAAGACATTGTCGTGATTGAGATACATTGAAGGCTTGTTTTTCAATCAATGTAAAATAAATAATTTTAAACAAGACAATAAATGAGCGAGCTCTTCAAAAACCAACAGTTGAGCATTTGGGACCGGTGTATATCCAGATCAGCCAATGTATCCTAGCAGTCTGATCTGGCACTGAAGTGTTCACCAATTAGTAGAATGATTCAAGAAGTTTCTTTAAAACAGTATGTATTTGGATCTATTAACATGGAGGGGTAGGCAGGTCTATTTCCACTCACGTAATAATTACTGTAAGGTTGGTATTTCCAGAGTCAGATGTCAAAGGTCAGATTTTGTTCTTCAGCTTAATGTAAAAAGGACCTTTTACATGCCAGTGTTATCCAATTTACCTCTGGAAGGTTATTTTGAACAAATAATTATGTCTCTTATGTTTACAGTAGAGCATCTTCTCACAAACCCTACTGAAAAAGCTATAAACATGTATGTGAAAAGCATTTTGAGGAGGTGGGTCGATTAAATAATTGTCAGCAACAGAAAATATGACCTTGAAACCAGCATGCAAATATAATGCAAATACAATGCTCTACACAGTTGCTCAATATGGTGAGCATATCTATGAAATTGATAAGAAAATATTCCATGTGTTCAAAACATTCAAATCACACAAGACATTTAATCATATGGGCTCTGAATACCAAGTTTAACTTTGACCTCGAAAAAGTTCGCATGAAGTTATCACTTTCTCAATCACTTTCAGGCTACACAGATTTACAGTCCAATTATTACATCTACATTGTACCTTCAATGGTTTAAGTTGAATGATAAGATTTAAGAAGCATAGATATTTATGACTAGATTTATAATGCAAGAAACCTTGTTTAGTTTGTCATTCCAATTAGCCCTATCCCATATACAAAACAAATTGTTGCAGACAATTTGGAAAACTTCTAGGCAAATTTTGCGGCAATATTACCACAATGTGTTCCAAAATGTGTTCGCTGCAGATGTGTCAAAATGTATTTGTATGTGGGAAAGGATAAAAACATATTTCTGGAAACACGTATGAGCAGGGAGTTTAAAAAGTTACAAGTTGGCTTTTTTAAACATTGTAGATACAGATCAGTCTGTGCATCTGTAGTCTGATAAAGATCTGCACTGCTCACACATTACTTTCACAAGCTTGAAAGAAGTCTGTGTCAGCTTGTGTAGATGCTGATAAGACTGAGCAGATGTTAAATGCCAACTTACTCCTTTTCACACGGATGGACTCTCATAACCTTCTCTCACTACGGAAGGGAATCCGCTGTGGTCGAGTGGTTAGCGTCGGGGATTTCGAGACCGGGTGTCCCGGGTTCGATCCCCAGTCGCGGCACTACGGTCATGGTGGAGTGCCCTTGGGCAAGGCACATTTTCTAGCCTAGTACTGGTTTGTTTACCCTGGGATCATGAATAATTAAATTTAATTGTGCGCTAAATGACCTTAGCTGTCGATGCGCCATAAAACAATATACAATCATTCATTCTCACTACGGAAGGCTACAACAACAAGAACTGATACAAGTACATAAACAATTTGGTACCAAAACAATCATTAATGTAAATGGAATTTTAGCGACATTTAACATAATTACAAAAATATACTTTAGTCTGGAATGTTACATTGAAATCAATGAGACTGGTTGGTAATATATGATTTTGTTTAACCCTATCCCTCAGATAGATGTTTTATGATGCCTTTGCAGCAGATGGCTTTTTGAAAACATGTCCACAAAAGAAGAAGTTGCTAAAAAAGAGCAATTTCTCCTTTTGTCACCATGTTTTCAACTCTATTCAATCAGTGTACTTTCATTTAAAAGGAATTACTATTTTTTTCCGGGTATGTTTTCTTTGCTGCTGCATATTTGTTGTATGTGAGAAAGGGTTAAACCATTCAGCTGATATCATAACTTGTGTGTTGTGATTTGAAAATATCAAACTGGAGTACTCAAATATCTTGGAAAGAAATGCATGTTTGATTTTGTTTGTATGGTGTTTAAAGTTGCTTTCAACATTATTTCAGTCATAACACTGCATTTCCAGGTGAAAATTCCAAGTACATCAGGTAAGCATAAAGTTACACCAGCGCATCTGTAGTCGTAATACTATCCCTGCTATCCTGAGCACCAAGCAGGAAAGTGTTAATGCATTTATTCATCTCAATCATCCTGAGCAAATGGCTAGTCTAATCGCAGCTTTATCTTTCTGCACAAAATATTAATAAAACTTAACAAATCAGTAGAAAACTTCTTACAAAATATATAGGTTAAAAGTTGGAAAATCTATATAACTGAAAGTATAATTAGTGAACAATATAAAAAAATCATTGTGGCAAAAAGAAAAATTGTCCGTAGTGAATATTTCACCTTTTTCAGAGATAATTTAGATGCATCTACTGTAAATGAGTCAAAATGCCTCTGCATATGGAAAAGGGTAAAAGCTATCTGTGCACGCCCCAGGTTGCTGAACAGAACATTCATGTAAACCTTGATTCAGGTAAACCATCCTCAGTGTATCCATGACATTTTCAGTTAACCCTTTCCCACATACAACACATCTGCAGCAGGCTTCTTTGAACATACATAATAGTAGGCAAAACAATGGGAACTCTCTATAAGAGCATTAACAATTATTGAATGTTTTCAAAATGTGTCTGCTGCAGAGGTGTCAGAAAGGATATGTATGATGGATAGTGTTAAAGATCTGCATGCACTTCCTTGCTTACTGTTCTATATGTACAGATTTAACCCATTCCCACATACAACAATTATGCAGCAGACAACTGAGATAACATCTAGGCAATATTATTGAAATCTCCATAACTGAAAGTATTATTATCAAATAGAGTTAAAAACTTTGTGGCAAATGGAGAAATTGCTCCTTATGAGCAATTTCTCCTTTTGCCGCAATGCTTTCAAAAGTAACTACTGCAGAGGTGGTGTCAGAAAGCATATGTATGTGAATACTTGTTAATCAGATTGCATACAGAGTAGAGCCAAATCAAACTTACTGGATGAGTGGGTTTATCAGAATGAACTCTGGTCGTAAATGCCGTATGTTGAGAATTTCTAAAACTCATCAACTCAACTGTCTTTTGTGCATAATTTGTAAGAAAATATTTTTGATGGAATGGTTAACATAATTTGAATACAGTTCATGTAATTTAAAGTACCTAATTGGTTGAACCACTGTTAAAAACAGACCTGTAACATCTATACACACAGAATAGACACATGCAGACACATTTTGGTGCATGTGCAACAGATGACCTTTGAACAAATTGTTGCAGAAGTAGAAATTGTTCATGTTGAGTAATTTCTCCTCTTGTAACAATGTTTAGAGCTCTGCCTTCAAAGTCGTCTGCTGCAGATTCCTGGTTTTCGTTGAAAGCGTCAAAACAAATAATAATAAAGTTCAAGCTTTGCATACCTTTTGAATATATTTTGATAAAAGAAGAAATGAGCGGTACGGCGAGAAAACCAACATTATGGCATCTGCGTAATGGCAGACACATTCCGTCTCAGCGGGATAGAGGTATAGAGTAATGATTACTGAAACAGAAACTCTACAGGAGTCTAAAAGTGTCTATCCGGGTAAGCTTGCGCGGCATGCTTAGGCTGATCCGGGTCGATACGTTACGCAGAGTCCACAATGTTGGAGTTCTCGCGGGACGGCTCAAATTGTTTGTTATTAGCAATTACTCATTTTGCAAAATTGTTTTACGTCTACTTTCATATGAAAGAGATTTTCTATAATTCTGTTGAGATGCTTACAAAGTTGCCTGCTGCATGTTTAGTTGTTTTAAAAGTTATTAATAAAAACACATAAATAGAGATAGACAGGTTGAAGTTTGTAGAAGGAACCTGCAGGCATATTGTTTCATTTTCAGTGTTATATTTTTAACAGCATCACTGATAAAACATCACATCAAGCATGAATATAAATTCTATAATTCCATGAAAAGCAAACAGCAAACCAGAAAGTTTGTCCAGATGATATCTTGGCCAAGTTAGAGTATGGGTCATGTCATGTCAAAATATGTGTCTTGATGATATCTAGTGTAAGTTCGAATATGGGTCAGGTCAGGTCAACAACTAAGTCACTAATCCAAATTGTAGAACAATCTAGTTAACACTTTTGACTTGAGCAGCTTGAAATGTTGTCAGAAAATTTGTCTTGGTGATATTGCGATTGGCGCTGAAAGAGTTATGTCTTAAATAGCCTCATGGCCCTCTTGTTTTTAAGAATTATTGAGCGGAAACCATTTTTCAGGTCAAGGTGTCATGACCATCCTGTATACTAAGTATGAAGCTCCTGGGCCCAAGCAGTCTTTAGTTATTGAGCGGAAACCATTTAGCATCCATTTAGGACCAACCTGCACACCAAGTATGAAGTTCCTGGGCATAAGCGTTCTTGAGTTATTTAGTAAAAAACATTTTTCAGCTGAAGGTTACCATGACCTTGACCTTTGATCTTGTGACCTCAAAATCAAACAAAATCAATAGGGGTCATCTACTAATTAGGACCAACCTGCACACCAAGTATGAGTAATTGAGTATTTATGGAGATATTTCAAATGTTTGGCAATATGTTTCCAAAATCGTCTGCTGCAGAATTACCGTATGTGAAAAAAAGGTTAACCAGTGTCCCACAGTATGTCTACAACCGTTAGCGTTAACCGCGATCTTTGACAAGTTAGTTCATCATTTAGGAATAGTATTTCTAACTGCATGTGTTTATATATAAATAGAGCACAGTGTGGAGCAAGAATAGACGGTACGAACGTGCACATGTTGTTTAACATTTTGCCATTTTTATGCGGGGGATTCAGCTATGCTGAATACCTCCGTATATCGTCATGCTCAGCTTTCAGGAAGTGTAAATTTGTAAATGTTTTGAGCTGTCCTCTGTTTTTTCAAAATGGACATTTTTTCTTGATTGTCCAGGTATCAGTTAATACGTTTCAAAACAAGCTAAACAGTATGCGCACTATACAAAGTAAACGTACACAATGTAAAGTTGTAATCCATGAAGTTGTATACATAATTTAGAAATTTATTTTAAACGTAATAAGGATCTTAAACATTTCTTTTAAATATATGGAAAACGAGTAGCTTGAAAGCGGGTAGCTCAAAAACCTTTAGAGAAAATCCCTGCAATGAAAAATACGGAAATACGGCTGTCGTGCATCGTCAACATTTCCCCTTGTTAACACTCTACATGCTACATCGGATCTTCATGAAAGTTTATCAGAACATTCATCTCCATTAAATCTTGGACAAGTTCGAAACTGTGCCATTTGATGTCAAAACTAGGTCACTAGGTCAAATTGAAGGAAAATCTTGTTAACATTTTCAACTTGAGCATGTTGAAACTTTATCAGAATGTTTGTCTTGATGATATGTAGGTCAAGTTCGAACATGGGTTATGATGGGTCAAAAGGTAGGTCACTAGGTAAAATTGAAGGAAATTCTTTAACTCTGTAGAAGCAATTTTTGTCATAATGTTTGTATTAATGATATCCAGGTCAAGTTCGAATATGGGTCACATTGGGTCAGAAACTAGGTCACTAGGCCAAATTGAAAGAAATTCTGGTTAACTCAGTAGAAGCATCTTTTGTGGCTACAGCAGCTTGAAATTTGGTCAGAATTATATATAAATGATATCTAGGTCAAGTTTGAATATGTGTCATGCAGGGATAAAAACTAGGTCACTAGGCCATATTGAAGGAAAATCTTGTTAACACTCTGGATACTGCATTTTTAGCTTGAGCATGTTGAAACTTTATCAGAATGTTTTTCTTGATGATATCTAGGTCAAGTTCTAACATGGGTCATGTTGGCTCAAAAGGTAGGTCACTAGGTCAAATTGAAGGAACATTTCGTTAACACTCTAGTGCCAACATCCCCGCATATTAGTACGTTCAGTACTTTGATTTTACAGGAGACGACTTTGCTCAATTTCTCCTTGTATCACAATGTATTTATTTATTTGATAACTATACATTAATCTATAGAGATTTTACAAAGTCGTCGACTGCACAAGTATTTCATGTAGGAAAAGGTTTCACAGATTAACAATGCCTGTTTTCTCGTACAGATGTTTACTAGTAAGTTTATAATTGACGATTCAATTACTGTGCCTTTACTATACCCCATTGACAAAAGCGATGATCAGAGAAAAATACCATCGTAAAATAAACATGAAACAATGGACATAATCATGTATGGACCAGGCATTTAAAACAATAGGAAGACTTGATTTATTCGAAACAGTCATAACTACATGCAATAACAAGATATAGTTAATCCGTTCTTGAATTTAGACAATGAATAGTGTGTATGTAAGATTATCCGTTTACCTCCTATAATAGAATCAGGTCTACATCTTTGAAAACTGTTTGAGATATATTATAACAATATTATGAAAAAGAAGTATTTCAACGTGGTTTAAAATGGAGACATTGCTCGTTTTTATCAATATCTCCTATGCTCTAACAATGTTTATTTCAATACATCTGATATACTATAGCCCAATGTAGCCTGTCGCATGTAAAGCGTTATATCAAAGCTACGTCAGGCTAAAATGTCATGTCGAACCATCATATACTCACGGCTCGGAATCTCGTCTGGGGTTCAACTGTTTGCAGATATATTTCATTTGTTATGCAGCAACCTTTGACAAAAGTAGAAGAGTAACCACACATACAAAAAAAAACCATTGATTCGGTGCATGATGTAAAGCCTGTGATATTTAATCCCTTCATATGCAGATCCTTTTTGACACATTTGCAGCAGACGACTTTTGAAAACATTATCACAAAACGAACAATAGCTCACTATGAGCAATGTCTCCTTTTCCCATAATGTTTCGAATCTTTCACAGAAGTCTATTCTAAATTGGAGAGAGTTTTAATATTTTTGCATGACTGGGTTCAAGTTCGTCTATTGCAGATGTGTTGTATGTGAAAGGGTAAAGGGTACTTTACTCATGAATGCGTGTCTGATCGATTACGTTCTTATAGTACTGATGGCACTCATATAATATACAGATAGTTTTGAAACTATTTACACCTTTAGATACGAAAACGAATAAAGCGATCCTACATCTAGTAACACCTGATAAAATTCGAAAATAAAGTTCTTATTCTGAAGAAAGAGACTCGGATATTTTAGGAATTTGGATATTTCGTTGTGTGATAAATAAAATGGTAAGCATATGTGATATTTCCTTGATTAGTTCAATGTCTCTTTTATCAGTATTTACATTATATCACAGCTAGAGATCCGATGGCCCTGACGGTAACGGTGAGGGCTTTTGTTCCAGGTCGTGTCGTAAGTTCGATTCCTAGCTCCGTCAGCCAATCGTTCCACCGATTGACACACAGAATAGTTATTACCGTCATCTGTATTCTACTAATGAATTAAGGTTCAGAAACTCGAGATTCAGCCCATGTCCCACCCACTGTGCGGACACTATTATAAATAAACCAATAAGTGTGGTGTGTTTAGTACTTTACGCCGCTTTCAGTTAAATCACGACACTATAGTGTTTATCAGTACTACTGGAATATTTATCCCGATAACAGCGAGTATCACAGTTCTGCGCACCAACCATGAAAGTTCATTTCTTCTTTTATATCGTCTTTGGTATGACCCGATCGAGGATCCAACCCGTGCGACCTCCCGAACCCGAGGCGGACGCTCTACCACTACACAACCGAGGCGGTCGAACCACTAAGTGAACTCGCATGTAGTTTCAGTTACTGAATCAACTTATTCAGGTCATAATCTCCTGTATATAACGGTATTACCTTTTCCCACAAACAGCACATCTGCAGCAGACATCTCTGAAAACGTATTGGCAAAAAAGAAAAATCTCGATAAATGAAAGTTCAATTATTAAATAAATTTGAAACCGTTATGACAAAAGGAAAACAAATACTCCTTTGGAATTTCTCCTTTTCTCACAATAATTTTAAACTTCGTATGTTGCAATGATATCAGAAACGTTAGTATGTGGGAAAGGGTTAAACACAAAGTATGTCCAATCACCCGATATAGACAGATGGTACTTTGTGAACTCAGAATAAGAATAAGAAGGATATTAAGAATGGTTAGTGAATATATATAGAGAGAAGTACAGTTTCGTTGCAGACTAGAATACGGTCAACATTTCCCCGCAAACAAACAGAATATGCAGCAGACGTCTTTCTGCTTTTGCTGCAACGTTTTGCAAGAGTCGTCTGCTGTATATACGTCGAAATGAGTTACAAGAAGACGATATTGACGCTGTTTGATATGTTTTTATAAATATGTATTTTCAGGCTGAACAGATGACCGAAGATCAGATCGCTGGTATGTAGCGAACACATGTATACCCGTTTGACAATATTGACATGACGCTGTGACTATGGGCATTGTTTACTTTTGCCACAAATGTTAAACCCTTTCCCTCATACGACAATTCTGCAGCAGACGACTTTGAATATATTTTGTCAAAAACTAGAAAATCTCTTTAATTGAATGGATAATCTATGACTAAAATTGGAAACATTGTTGCAAAAGGAGAAATTGCTCGTTTTGAGCAATTTCTTCTTTTGTAACTATGTTTTCAAAAGGCCGTCTGCTGCAGAGGCGTCAGAATGCGTCTATATGAGGGAAAGGGTTAAAGGAAGACGTCTGCTGTAGATGCGCCAGTCTAATGCAAACATGCTGTAACTGATATCACAAGTTAGAGCAATAAACTATGTTTACAGCATCAAATAAACAGGAACCGAACCACACCTAATATTTTGAGTGCATCCCTGAAAAACGAGATCAAAACTAATACATGATACCTTCTATATTATGTCGAATTCAATGAAGACTACCCTTTTTCTTTACACTTCAAGAAAGGGTTCTACTTTTGTTTGTAATTGAAACTTTTCTTTTAATATTCTAAATTGTCCTTAACATATAGACTCATTGTGTCTCTTTATAAATTAAAACAGGCATCAATTTAATTTTCTTTAGAATTCAAGGAAGCATTTAGTTTATTTGATAAGAATGGTGACGGAACAATATCATCGAAAGAGCTGGGAATTGTTATGCGATCGCTAGGAAATAACCCAACAGAAGCAGAATTAACAGATATGATTAATGAAGTCGATGCCGATGGTAAGAATTGATTGTTTTTTGTTTTATTTTAACACCCTTTTCAACAGTATTTCAGTTATTACTACTTACATTAGATTGTTAGAACATGATGACAGTTTGTGTAGATATTGATAAGACTCACCTATACTGTTTACTGACTTAGTTGTACATTGTACACCTTTAAGTGCATGAACACATTCAATACCATAACAATCACCTTTGATTGCATTATAGTACTGATACTTTTGACCAGGTAACGGAACGATAGATTTTCCCGAATTTGTAACGATGATGGCAAGAAAAAATAAGGATATGGACTCAGAAGAAGAACTTCGTGAAGCATTCAGTACATTCGATCGAGACGGAAATGGTAACATCAGTGCCGCAGAACTACGTCACGTGATGACAAATCTCGGAGAAAAACTCACAGACGAGGAGGTGGACGAGATGATACGAGAGGCGGATTTAGACGGGGACGGACAAGTAAATTATGAAGGTAAATAACTTCCATTGTAATAGTCTGCTTAAAATCCCATTTTTCAGTTTGCCCACGTTTTACCTTATTTTTGAAATCATGTTCTGATCTCTAAATAATATCATAAGTTATAGGAAGAGGAACGTCCCATTTTCCAGTTTGCCCACGTTTTACCTTATTTTTGAAATCATGTTCTGATCTCTAAATAATATCATAAGTTATAGGAAGAGGAACGTGTATGAAACAACTGAAGCTTATAGTTTTATATTTTATAATATGCCGATTAGTCGAGATCGATTGAGGTCTAACGATCTTTTCAACAATTTCCCGTCGTATAACGGCGACCATTTCACATACCCATATGTTTCCTGACTTTCTCTTACCAAAAGCCAACGCAACAATCTTACTAAGCAACTGGCTGCTTTTCCACATCGCCTGATCGAAGACGGTTAATGCTGAATGAGATCCAAGGTCACGAGATAGCTAAATCGCATTTCCCTTTTTAAAGACATCCCTGCTGTCAAATGTCACCAGTAAGCAGACCGTTCGACGGGAATCCCCGTTTTGTTCGCGGAAAACTACTAAGATAACTGCATTATCGCGGTCTAGATCTATGTTTCATTGTCCAAAAAACACATGGCTACATTGTAGCATAAGAGTAATATTTACACTTTCTAGTTGTACATTTTGAAGGCTACTTTGTATTTACTTATTATAGATGAAACCCGACGTACAGAGGTTTTAAATGTTTTTTTTTTATTGTATATTGAAACTGAAAATTTTATTTACATACTCATCTGAGCCTTTAATTATAAGTATACATTTAACCTTTCACCTTCGCCAATAATAAGCTGCTGTTCAATATTTTCAAGTGTATCACGGGTCAATTTTCATCGTGTAGTGCTAACTCGTTAATGCCACTTTCAAAAACTTCATTTCTATATTCAACTGTATCTAATCGCCGCTCATGCATTCCATTAGGTGTTTAAATAGTATGGGACTGGCACTCTTCAGTCCTGTGTTGAGCTCCAATTCCGCAGATAGAAGTAACATCCGACCGGCGTACGGCGAATACAGCATACTATTATGACCATATTACTGAAGTAATCAGTGAACAACTCGTTGGTAGAAACGGGGACTAATGTATGCCTGTAAATGTCTGTAGACGTGTAACATGACCCGTTTTATGGGACGTCGCGGCGCATTTATTCTATTTGTCAGAGCGAAAATTTATAATTTCAAAACCCTTATTTGACACTCAAATCATACTCAAAAGAATCCTCTCATTGAGACAAGTACCCACAACATAGGGTTTGGTTGAGTAATAAGAAATATATTGCGAGGAAAACCCCAGTTAAACCTGTCATATCTAGTCCTCTGATATGTGTTTAATTACAGAATTCACAAGCATGATGATGAGTAAATAAATCGATGTAGTGTTTGATTGTTCATTGTGATATCTGTAAGTATATTTCATAGTAAAGTGGTGTCGCAATAGTCAGCAACGAGCGTCACTTAAGACGAACCAACAATGTCTGAAAAGAGAACGTTGATTGATTCTTTGGTGTTTAACGCCGCGCTCAACACTGTTTCAGTTATAGCACGGCGTTTTATGGGTAAGTTACCATTACTACTGGTCCATTTATCCTGACACCGGCTAGTTAGTCGTAATGCTAACCCCACAACCCTGTGCGCCAAGAAGGGAGCCATTACTACCATTATTGAAGTCTTTGGTATGACCTAACCCGGTCGAACCCACGACTTCCCGCACCCGAGGCGGACGCTCTACCATTACATCACCGAGGCTGTCAAAAAGAGAAAAAAATTGTTTATGTTTCCATGCTATCTTTATGAAACTTTTAGTATCTGTGAGTTATTGACTGGAGGCATAGACTAGGTCAGAATCTGAGTGGGCGTATGCGTAGACAGGTCTGGATATAAATTGATCGTAAATACCCTAAAAATGGTTTTCTTAGAGAGCCGCTCAAAATAAATCAGAAATTGCGAGTTATCAGTTTAAACCTAAAAACCATTTATATTTATTACCAACAGCTTAATGGCCTACAATCGATATGCGCTGTGACATGGAAAGACTGCCGAAAACCCATATTAGCCTGCGTCCCCTCACATTTATGTCCGGGTCTTCCCTGTCCACGACAGTACCATACCAGCATCAGCATACAAATATTAATCACGTATGGGAAGCTAATATAACATTACATTCGTTGTATTGTGTGGTTTTATGTAAACACATATAACATTACATTCGTTGTATTGTGTGGTTATATGTAAACACATATAACATTACATTCGTTGTATTGCGTGGTTTTATGCTGTTTTCAACAATATTCAGTTGTATTACAGTATAAGGGAGACGACTTCACTTATCCATGATCCATGGGTGACCCAGAAGTAGATCACGAAATGTACAAAGGATCTCCGCGAAATGGGTTCGAACCACGCTAAAGACATCGGTACCAGTGCTAGACTTAACCCTTTCCCACTTACAACATGTCTGCAGCAGCCGACTTTGAAAACAAACATGCAAAGACATGGAAAATCTCTATAAACGAAAGTGTAATTACTGAAAAAGGTTGAAAACTTTAAGGCAAAACGTGAAATTGCTCGTTTTGAGCAATTTCGCCTTATGTCACAATGTTTTCAATAGACGTCTGCTGCAGATACGTTAGCATGCGTCTAAATGTGGTTAAGGGTTAAACCTAAACACGTCTGCAACTTTGGACTTTGAAAACACAAAGGCAAAATAAAGGAATGAATATTTGTTTAACAATGAACATTGAACATTGTTTAAGTTCATTCTGAGGAAGTTCTCCTTCTGCCACAATGATTTCAAGAGTGTTCTACTGCAGATGCGTCAAATGTGTCTTCACTTTAGTAAGAGTTCTTGATTATTTCTTCTTCTATTTAAGGCATTTCCACAGACGTTCAACTTAGGGGCCAATGATATTTATAGAGTTATGGTGCTTCGTGATTATGGATGCGCGAATATTGTGTGCGATGCAGATGTATCCAAATGTATATATGTACATGAGCCAAGTTACGAGAAAGGCAACATTGTGGACTCTTCGTAACGTATCGACCCGGATCAGCCTAAGCATGCCGCGCAGGCTTACCCGGACACACACTTTGACACACACTTTGCGTCTCCTGTGGATTTTCTGTTTCAGGAATCATTAATCTATACCTCTATATCCCTGAGACGGATTGTGTCGGCCCGAATTAGCCTGCGCGGACTGCGTAGGCTGATCTGGGACGATACATTACGCAGACTCAATAACAATGGTTTTCTCGACGAACGGCTCTTTAAATTAAACGTTATAACTAATGATTCGAGCGGTGCTCTACGGAAACCAACCATAAGGCTTTTCCGACCAATGCAGATCCAGATCAGAATGCGCATCCATGTAGTCTGTTCACCAATAAGAACTACATGTATAAGGTTTAAATGTTCTTTTTAAAACCAGTGTGTCTATTTGTATGCGTAGGCAACTAGTTATTTGCTTACAGTCATGGTTGTAGTTTGGCAATAATCAATGTGTAGGCCGTCGCGCGAGAAAATTAACATTGTGAACTCTGCGTAAAGTATCGACCCGGATCAACCTAAACATGCCACAAAGGCCTACCCGGTTAGAAACTTTTCGCCTCCTGTGGAGTTTCTGTTTCAGGAATCACTACTCTATACAACTATCCACCTGAGACGGAATGTGTCGGCCGGATCAGCCTGCGCGGATAGCGCAGGCTGATCTGGTCGATACATTACGCAGATGTGTATCGCCGCAGCTGCATTTTGGGGCATTTTGAGAATAAATGTGTAGGCACGTGTCTACAGGGAGCTACGCCCCTGGTCGTCGCCTTGTTTAGGGATTTACAATAAGGAGAGGGGTTGTCTCACGATTGGGGGTCTAAACTCTTTTCTTATTTCACTAAAACTACTTAAATTATTCGTTAAACAGTCCCCACATACAGAAAATATACATCAGACAAATTGGAAAATATCTTTACAAACATATGGCAAATCTCTATAAATGACATTATACTTATCAAAAAGGGTTAAGAACATTGTAGCAAAAAGACAAATGTCCTCATCATGAACAATTGCTCCTTATTTCTCAATGTTTACAAAATACGCTTTCTGTAGATATGTAATGAATGATATGTTTTCATTTGAGAAAGGATAAAAGTAATAACATTTGTAAAACACTGTGCTTCACCATGGAAATATTATAATATTGTAAATAAATAACTTAATCTATGTGTTTGTGGCTTTTGAGGCCCCTGAACCCTTTCCAAAATACAACAATTCTGCAGCAGACGCCTTTGAAAACATTTATGCAAGAGAAATACGTCTATTCACCATTTCCGTTATACGGACGACTTACTCTATACAAGACTGTAATTACAATTAACACACACACACAAATCATACAAAATGATACATACTCTTAGTCGAAATGAAATAATCTTGTTTGTTTGTAACGAGATACTAATTGACTGGGAAGAGTAGCCTCCTCCTGGACAAATTCGGCTTCAGAAAGATCAGTGTTGGAAAATTGCGAACCATGGGGTACTTTCTTCCTTTCCCACGAGGGTAACTACTTTTCTTTTCAAAATTACACTCCTGGTGGCGACGCTGGATGTCAGTCCGGGCGTTGTGAGACCGAACCTCAACTCGGACTACATTCATTCCGATGTTTGACAAAAGTCAATTCGACAATCGCCATACGTTTTCCACCAACAGGCTAATAGTCTTTGTGGAAAATATGCGAGTTACGGCATTGAACACCAATCCATATATTTAATTCACATTGGAACTTACTTCGTATATGGATAATTGATAAAAATCGCGTCAAACCAATTGCAGTCGTGATGCATTCATGGTATGGCATCACATAACGCTGCATCAACGTGATAGTTTTATTAATTAACAAGCGTTTAACCCTTTCAAACATGTAGACAATTTTTGGCGCACGTGCAGCAGTCTTTTGCCCTTTCTAACATGTAGACACGTTTTGGCGCAAGTGCAGCAGACGACTCTTGAATCACTGTGGAAACTTCTTTTATCACAAATTTTTCAAAATCATTTATTATACTTTCTTTTAAAGATATATTCCGTATTTTTGCCTGTATGTTCTCTAAGTCGTCTGTAATTACATAAAGCCTTTCAACAGTATATCAATAATGTCATGGCGACAAATTCACCTAAGCATGTTTTCTGGCTTTCTTTCACCAGCTGCTTACATATATATATAGCATACAGACAAATTGCTCTAGGCCTTATAGGTTTCTGTTTTTAGCGAGTGACGCAGGTCAATTGGTCCATCTGAGATAACCCCAAGTCATTTAAAACGAAGAAATATACCGGAACAGGAAAAGATGCAGTCTACAAATCACTCACAAAGTTGCTCAAATAAAAATGCGGCTTGAAATAAGCATATTATGAAGACAAACATTCTTTTAAGCGGCCATTTCACCAAGGATTGTTTTGGTCCCGATAGTACGCCATCCTTTTTTGGTCGATCGGCCGCATTGACTGTCGAGCACTACCTTATACCTTCGGGGGAAGATCCGAGGGTCGGGTACCGAAAAAGTGATCGGCTACTGTTTTTAAACATGTTGAAAAACAGTAGCCGATCAAAAACCGTCGGCCCGTGGTCGTCCGAAGGTCCCCTTGTCTCTATGGAGCTTTCGTATAGCCTCTGCCGCTCTCTAACGAGGGTCGTGCCTTTGCCGTGTCCCTGCGGGTACTTGCACCCTGGAAACATGTCGATCGCGCGAGGAACGTCCGTGATTCGTCCCCACGCCATGGTCCATTGGTCGGGACTCAATCGGGTCAAAAACGGGGACGATTGGAGGCGATTCAGGACGACAATCGGGCCGATCAAAAATATTGTTTCATCTGGGACAATCTGGTCCAGATCGGGCCGATTGGAAAAGACAATACTTGGTGAAATGCGGCCATGATTACAACATGCTCAAGTTTAAAATGGTTTCATCTAGAATGTCAACAAGGGATGGAAGACAGTCACAGGGTGATCACAATAAGTTACCTTGAGCACTTCCTGCTCGAATGAGCTATACATAAGGCTCGTGATATTTACTTTATTGTTAATGTAAGAACATGTTAGTAGTATACCATGCATAAAAAACAACATCTTTAGGAAGAGAGAAGTATTCCTCTTTATTCAGTAAAAAAATAATAAGTTTACATGTGTATCACATGGTAGTATATTTAATATAGATGCCAATATTTATACGGTAACCCTTTCCCACATCAATTAAGTATGTAGTTGAGGACTACAAAAATACAGGGTCCGAGGAATGGAACATATTGATAAATAAAAATATATTTTCAAATTGACCAGTAGTCATTGTGAAAAAATGCTTATAATGAGCAATTTCTCCTTTTCCCACAAAGTTCCAATAAGAAATCAGCTGCAGACACGTCAAACTTCCTCTGTAGATGAGGGGTTAAAACAGTCAAGACAAAGCAAACAAACAAGATCTGTCTAACAGAAAATGGTTCATTAAAAAAATCATTCATTTGAACCCTGCCCCAGGAAAACAACCTATAAGAATATTTTAACAAGTGTAGATTAAGATCTGTTTGTGCATCAATGCCAACTGATACAAATATACACTGCTATACTATTCCTAAGAGTAGCTGTGCATAAATTACGATCAGTGTAGTTACTGATCAGGCTGCACAGGTTAATCTTAGTCAACAATGACTTATAATTGTTCCATGAGTGCAAATTATTTTCTGGAAACAATTACAAGTGTCCAGTATTTCCCTATCTGTGTGAGCGTCCATTGCACACAGGACAGGATAACAGTTAATAAAAACACTATAGTTATAACAGTTATTTACATACACTTGTAGACCATTTTTAACTTGATTTTAATCCCTTCCCACATACATTAAATCTGCTGAAAAAATCTCTTTAAATGAAAGAATAGAAAGAATAGTTTCAGTTTTAAATTTGTTGCCATCGTAACCAGAAATCTGTATGGATTTAACAAGTTAGAAACAATTTTGTTGGTTTGAAAATGGTGAGTTATCCCTCTTTCAGCCACACCATTATTAAAATTCCTCTACTACAGATGTGCCTGCATGTGGGAAAGATTAAAAGAGCACATATATAATACATAATATACAGTTTTACATGCCTCATGCATAGTGTATTTCATAGATCCATTTATATTTATATATAAGTTATACAGCCATTATAGGCGTTTGTTCAAAGGCACACTGGCTTATATACAGCTTTAATAAGATTAATAAACCTTCATAATACTTCCAGCTTAAAACAGCATGTTTATGAACAAAGAGAAATAAAAAAAAAAGGAGGAAAGGAAACAAAATCCCTCACAATCATGCGATAGTTTAAATTTTAAAGCTTTAGTAGTAACGTAGAAATAACTCAAGAGTTAAAAGTATCAACAAGTTTAATGCCATAAAGGACTAAATAACAATTTACACTCTGTATCGTGAGACTATACAGCACCATATCCCTGTACGTTCTGCCCTGTCTTAATGCTGCTATCTTTTGAGATTTCCTCCGTGTTTGATGCATTCTGGGTAGATGCTGATTCTATGGTGATACTGGTGTTTTCTCGTTCTGATGCTACTTCCTGGGATGAGACTGTTAGAATTTCTTTGCACATGTCAAGGAATAGCTGGAAAAAATTAGAATCAAATGAACCATGTGTGATATTTCTAGAGTCGTCTATTTTGAAAAAGGTCAGAGGAAAGATATGTATTATTTTTAGAAATTTAAAATTGCCATTATAGAACCCTCCAAACAATGACATTAGCTATTTTCATATGCATAGATTTATAAGGTATTCAAGTATAAAAACTTATAAAATATTAAGTCATAAGATGATTTTACAAGTATGTGTTCTAATCTGAAGTAGAAAACATCTTGTGAAAAGGAGAAAATAGATTATTTACAACAAATGTATCTATGTTACAGTCAATCTGTGTAACTAGGAATTTCATGAAATTCCCTTAAAAAAATCCGTAGGAATTTTGAAAGATACTGAAAAATGATTTCAGTTCTATCACCGAGTTCCTGAATTATACCCCAAATAAGGATATTTACAATTCTATTCAATATTAAATTTATTCCTTATAAGTGGTTATCCCGCAGCATGACTTAAGTGCTTATAAGGAGAAGAATATTAGTGAAGACAACAAAACAGAAACAGATATTCCCCCCCCCCCCCCCCCCCCCCCCCCCCCCCCCTCCCCCTTACAACAACTGTGCAACAAAAAAAGTCGGAAACAAATATTTCTCACAAACTATGTTAGTGCAGCAGAAATATGGAAAAATGTCTAGTCTATAAAGGAAAGTTCAATTCAAAGGTGCCTGAAAAAAAGTGTAATTGTTATACATGTGGAAAAGACCTGTCTATGCATTCATATTAAGGGATCTAAATGGATACCACTTTACAGAAGTTTCTTTGAATCTTCTTTGACTAATTGGAGAACAAAGCAGAGGAAGATAAGACCTTGTAGATCTGGATCTACACATGTAAAAATGGGTTTGGTTTTCCAAAATGCTCATCAATTATTCAAAATTAGCTGAACCATTGTTGCAAAAGGAGAAAATGCTAGTTTAATATGAAAAATTCCTTCTTGTGCCAAAATGGCTTCAAAAGTCATCTGTTGCAGATACTGTGTCTGTATTTTGTAAAGAAGTTTACAAGGGATGCTGTAATGTAGGCTGTCTGGATATGGTAAAATATTCTTTTTTTATTCTGGAAATGACATTTTACAAACCTTGTCTAAATTGTTTCTATTTCTGGCACTGACCTCATCAAAATGAATGTTGTTTTCATCTGCAAACTAGAATAATAAAGAAAAGTACAAAGTAGAATTTAAAATCATTCAGTCTAAGTACTATTTTCATTTTAAAAGATCAAATCATGGAAAAATTCGAAAACTCTTTAAAAGTGAAAGTAATTAAGATTACTAAATATACAGTCAAACCTCGATGGCTTAAACTCACAGGGCTTTGAAACTTTGTCAAAATGTTAGTCTTAGTGATATCTAGGCCAAGTTTGAATATAGATCATGTCGGGTCAAAAACTAGGTCACTAGGCCAAATTGAAGGAAAATCTTGTTAACACTCTGGAAGCCACATTTTAAACTTGAGCATGTGACACTTTGTCAGAAAGTTTGTCTTTATGATATCGAGGCCAAGTTCCAATATGTGTCATGTCTGATCAAAAACTAGGTCACTAAGCCAAATTGAAAGAAAATCTTGTTAACACTCTGGAAGCCACATTTTAAACTTGAGCATGTTGAAACTTTACCAGAAAGTTTGTCCAGATAATATCTTGGCCAAGTTAGAATATGGGTCATGTCATTTCAAAAACTAGATCACTAGGTCAAATTTAAGTGAAATATTTTTAACACTCAGAAAGCCACATGTTTGGCTTGAGCATGTTGAAACTTTGTCAGAATATTTGTCTTGATGATATCTAGGGAAAGTTCGAATATGGCTCAGATCAGGTCAACAACTAAGTCACTAGTCCAACTTGTAAAACAATCTAGTTAACACTTTTGACTTGAGCAGCTTGAAATTTTGTCAGAAAGTTTGTCTTGATGATATTGCCATTGGAGCTGAAAGAGTTATGTCTTAAATAGCCCATTCTCAGGTGAGCGATTCCAGGGCCTCATGGCCCTCTTGTTTTTAAGAATTATTGAGCGGAAACTATTTTTCAGGTCAATGTGTCATGACCATCCTGTATACTAAGTATGAAGTTCCTGTGCCCAAGCAGTCTTCAGTTATTGAGCGGAAACCATTTAGCATCCATTTAGGACCAACCTGCACACCAAGTATGAAGTTCCTGGGCATAAGCGTTCTTGAGTTATTTATTAAAAAAAAAATTCAGCTGAAGGTTACCATGACCTTGACCTTTGATCTTGTGACCTCAAAATCAAACAAAATCAATAGGGGTCATCTACAAATTAGGACCAACCTGAACACCAAGTATGAGTATTTGTAGAGATATTTCAAATATTTGGCAATATGTTTTCAAAATCGTCTGCTGCAGAATTACCGTATGTGGGAAAAGGTTAACCAGTGTCCCACAGTATGTCTACAACCGTTAGCGTTAACCGCGATCTTTGACAAGTTAGTTCATCATTTAGGAATAGTATTTCTAACGGCATGTGTTTATATATATAAATAGAGCACAGTGTGGAGCAAGAATAGACGTCACGAACGTGCACATGTTGTTTAACATTTTGCCATTTTTATGCGGGGGATTCAGCTATGCTGAATACCTCCGTATATTGTCATGCTCAGCTTTCAGGAAGTGTAAATTTGTATTTTTTTTGTGCTGTCCTCTGTTTTTTCAAAATGGACATTTTGTCTTGATTGTCCAGGTATCAGTTAATACGTTTCAAAACAAGCTAAACAGTATGCACACTATACAAAGTAAATGTACACAATGTAAAGTTGTAATCCATAAAGTTGTATACTTAATTTAGAAATTTTATTTAGACATAAGGATCTTAAATATTTCTTTTAAATATATGGAAAACGAGTAGCTTGAAAGCGGGTAGCTCATAAACCTTTTGAGAAAATCCCTGCAATGAAAACTACGGAAATACGGCTGTCGTGCATCGTCAACATTTCCCCTTGTTAACACTCTACAGGCCACATTTTTAACTAGAGCATGTTGAAACTTTATCAGAATGTTTGTCTTGATGATGTAAGTCAAGTTCGAACATAAGTTATGTCGGGTCAAAAAGTAGGTCACTAGCCCAAATTGAAGGAAAATCTTGTTAACACTGTAGAAGCAGCATTCTTTAATAAGGCAGCTTGAAATTTATTCAGAATGTTTATCTAAATAATATCTAGGCCGAGTTCGAATATGGGTCAAGCCGGGTCAAAAACTAAGTCACTAGGCCAAATTGAATGGAAATCTTGTTAACACTTTGGAAGCCTTATTTTCAACTTGAACATGTTGAAACTTTATCAGAATGTTTGTCTTGGTGATATGTAGGTCAATTTCGAATATGGGTTATGATGGGTCAAAAAGTAGGTCACTAGGTCAAATTGAAGGAAATTCTTGTTAACTCTGTAGAAGCAATTTTTGTCAGAATGTTTGTATTAATGATATCCAGGTCAAGTTCGAATATGGGTCACATTGGGTCAGAAACTAGGTCACTAGGCCAAATTGAAGGAAATTCTGGTTAATTCTGTAGAAGCATCTTTTGTGGCTACAGCAGCTTGAAATTTGGTCAGAATTATATCTAAATGATATCTAGGTCAAGTTTGAATATGTGTCATGCCGGGTTAAAAACTAGGTCGCTAGGCCGAATTGAAGGAAAATCTTGTTAACACTCTTGATACTGCATGTTTAGCTTGAGCATGTTGAAACTTTATCAGAATGTTTTTCTTGATGATATCTAGGTCAAGTCCTAACATGGGTCATGTTGGCTCAAAAGGTAGGTCAGTAGGTCAAATTGAAGTAACATTTCGTTAACACTCTAGTGCCAACATCCCCGCATATTAGTACGTTCAGTACTTTGATTTTACAGGAGACGACCTTGCTAAATGTCTCCATGTATCACAATGTATTTATTTATTTGATAACTATACATTAATCTATAGAGATTTTACAAAGTTATGCCTACCTGTCTTCAAAGTCGTCGACTGCACACGTATTTCATGTAGGAAAAGGTTTCACAGATTAACAATGCCTGTTTTCTCGTACAGATGTTTACTAGTTAGTTTACAAGAATAATTGTGATGCAAAGCATCAAAGACGCCGCGCATGATTTTGAAGCATGACTAAAAGGAAGCAGATGCAGTACAGTACATTTAAATAACCTGTGCAAGCAGACAGGATGTAATTATTTCGAACAAGAAGGCCAAATGTCCCTTTATGTTAAACAAGAAGGCCAAGATGTGCCTATATTGCTTACCTGGCTACCATAGCCTATATAAAAAGGTTACCAAGAGCAGAAAGGGTCAATATTGACGTAGGGATTAAACGTTTTATATGCTACGATCTATGTGATATTCAGCATGTGAAGTTTAGTCGTGAAATGACAAGTTTAGTCCTGAAATCATTTGGTTTCCGTTTTGCTTAAAATTCACTGCAACTATAATGTGTCATACAAGCTGAAGTTTCTCAAGTGGTTTTTTTAACCAATAAACTGTTTTAAATCCTCTTACTAGATCCATTAGATAAAAAACAAACATACGTGCTTAAATATTAACATATATTAAGGTTTATTGCCTCTAGTTATAAGTTAAGTGTGACACAGGAAGGAAAAAAAAGGGGCGGGAGGTCTATTCTCCTTCAAGGTTAGCAGAAGTATGATAGCAAAAGCGGGAGTATATAAACAAAAAATACGAAGTAATTAAAAATGTTTGTTTGTTTGTAATGTCACTTTAATTGTTTTGAACATGCCAGTAGAAAACTGAAAAATAAACAAAAGAAAATGATCAAGTCAGTTCCCCAGGAGCAAAGAGCGAAAACCAGTTGGTACGAACCGTTCATCTCGAACGAAACATAAAAAACCGGGTACAAATCCAATGAATTTTAGAAATCAGATGAAATCGTGAAAACAGCGAAGTATTCATAACGGAAGGAAGCAGAGACAACTTAATTACTCTATGGGAACCGATGACACCTTGTCGTCTATTCAATAACAATGACCAAAATTGCCAAGCGATGACATGCTGCATTTACAAATAGAACGGGTCACGTTACGGCCCATCCTCGGTACCCAGGCTATTCATAAAATATTATCATATATTTAATGAATAGCTTGGGTACCGAGGATGGTTACGGCCATGCCTATTGCATAGTTGGGTTAACGTTGTTTTTACAGTTTCTAGAATTATACTGTAATATGTAGTAATTAAAATGAATCATCATTGATTTTTTAAAGATTACCCATTTATTTAAAAATCTCAATAATAGGCAAAAACATCGCCTGAAACTTTTTTTGAGCTTTGATGAATCGGGTCGTAAACCAAACTATAAAAAGAACGTAGCCTAGAAAGTTAGGGGAAAGTTATTAAATACCCATTAGATGTGTCTAAAATTTTGTAATAACCGTAGAAGACATGCCTATTATCAGTATTTTGTATCTTTTTGTGTCTTAAATCATTTTATACAATTTATTGATTCATAAAGGTTGTTTTTTTCAAACAATCAACAGAGGTTTTTTTAACAAAAATAACATTGGTTTCTCCCTTTTCGATTACGTCACCCCATGGTACAAAATTAAAACCTATCCCATACTGACGGCGCGCTTCCTCGCGACGTCAATAATTGACGTGTATTGACAGATTAGTTTAAGTCTGCTTTGTGTACAGGTGTAATATAGCCACTTTACACATGCCGCGATTCAATTACTGTGCATTTACTATACCACATTGACAAAAGCGATGATCAGATAAAAATGTTGAGAAAAATACAATCGTAAAATAAACATAAAACAGTGGACATAATCATGTATGGACCAGGCATTTAAAACAATAGGATGACTTGATTCATTCGAAACAGTCATAACTACATCCAATAACAGTTACAAGATACAGTTAATCCGTTCTTGAATTTAGACAATGAATAGTGTGTATATAAGATTTATCCGTTTACCTCCTATAATAGATTTAGGGTCTACATCTTTGAAAACTGTTTGAGATATATAATAAAAACCTTGGAGAATTTGAAGAAGTATTTCACACAGGTTATCCAAAACGTGGTTTAAAATGGAGACATTGCTCGTTTTTATCAATATCTCCTATGCTCTAACAATGTTTATTTCAATACATCTGATATACTATAGCCCAATTAGCCTGTCGCATGTAAAGCGTTATATCAAAGCTACGTCAGGCTAAAATGTCATGTCGAACCATCATATATTCACGGCTCGGAATCTCGTCTGTGGTTCCACTGTTTGCAGATATATTTCATTTGTTATGAAACAACCTTTGACAAAAGTAGAAGAGTAACCACACATACAACAAACCTCCATTGATTCGGTGCGTATGACAATGTGCATGATATAAAGCCTGTGATATTTAATCCCTTCACATATGCAGATCCTTTGTGACACATTTGCAGCAGACGACTTTTGAAAACATTATCGCAAAACGAACAATAGCTCACTATGAGCAATGTCTCCTTTTCCCATAATGTTTCGAATCTTTCACATTAGTCTATTCTAAATTGGAGAGAGTTTTAATATTTTTGCATGACTGTGTTCAAGTTCGTCAATTGCAGATTTGTTGTATGTGAAAGGGTAAAGTGTACTTTACTCATGAATGCGTAACTTATCGAATACGTTCTTATAGTACTGATGGCACTCAGATAATATACGGATAGGTTTGAAACCATTTACACCTTTAGATACGAAAACGACTAAAGCGATCCTACATCTAGTAACACCTGATAACATTCGGAAATAAAGTTCTTATTCTAAAGGAAAATACTTTTTTTTAGGAATTTGGATATTTCGTTGTGTGATAAATAAAATGGTAAGCATATGTGATTAGTTCAATGTCTCTTTTATCAGTATTTAAATTATATCACAGCTAGAGATCCGATGGCCCTGACGGTAACGGTGAGGGCTATTGTTCCAGGCAGTGTCGTAAGTTCGATTCCTAGCTCCGTCAGCCAATCGTTCCACCGATTGACACACAGCATTATTATTACCGTCATCTGTATTCTACTAATGAATTAAGGTTCAGAAACTCGGGATTCAACCCATGTCCCACCCACTGCACGTATTATAAATAAACCAATAAGTGTGGTGTGTTTAGTACTTTACGCCGCTTTCAGTTATATCACGACACTATTGTGTTTATCAGTATTACTGGAATATTTATCCCGATAACAGCGAGTATCACAGTTCTGGGCACCAACCATGAAAGTTCATTTCTTCTTTTGTATCGTCTTTGGTATGACCCGATCGAGGATCCAACCCGTGCGACCTCCAGAAGCCGAGGCGGACGCTCTACCACTACACAACCGAGGTTGTCGAACCACTGAGTGAACTCGCATGTAGTTTCAGTTACTGAACCAACTTATTCAGGTCATAATCTCCTGTATATAACGGTATTACCCTTTCCCACAAACAGCACATCTGCAGCAGGCATCTCTGAAAATGTATTGGCAAAAAAAAGAAAAATCTCTATAAATGAAAGTTCATTTATTAAATAAATTTGAAACAGTTATGACAAAAGAAAACAAATGCTCATTTGGAATTTCTCCTTTTCTCATAATGATTTTAAATGCCGTATGTTGCAATGATATCAGATACGTTAGTATGTGGGAAAGGGTTAAACACAAAGTATGTCCAATCATCCGATATAGACAGATGGTACTGAAGACGTGTTTGGCGCTTCGGTCTATAGCCAGTGTCTGCATTCACAAACAAGTATAAATACATTGCAATTCTAAATCAAAAGATTATTCTAAATATAAAGTATATTATTTTCTGATAAGCTAAACCATGTTGTCTAGCCTATCAAAAGCAGTGTTACTTTGTGAACTCAGAATAAGAATAATAAGAATAAGAAGGATATTAAGAATGGTTAGTGAATATATATAGAGAGAAGTACAGGTTCGTTGCAGACTGGAATACGGCAAACATTTCTCCAAAAACAAACAGAATCTGCAGCAGACGTCGAAATGAGTTACAAGAAGACGATATTGACGCTGTTTTATATGTTTTTATAAATATGTATTTTCAGGCTGAACATATGACAGAAGATCAGATCGCTGGTATGTAGCGAACACATGTATACCCGTTTGACAATATTGACATGACGCTGTGACTATGGGCATTGTTTACTTTTGCCACAAATGTTTCAAGGAAGTCGTCTGCTGTAGATGCGCCAGTTTGTCTGTGCGAAAGGCCTAATGCAAACATGCTGTAACTGATATTACAAGTACCCCATAAAGGACTTAGAGCTATGAACTATGTTTACAGCATCAAATAAACAGGAACCGAACCACACCTAATATTTTGAGTGCATTCCTGAAAGACGTGATCAAATCTGATACATTATACCTTTTATTATGTTGAATTCAAGGAAGCATACTATTTTACACTTCAAGAAAGGGTTCTACTTTGTTTTTGTAATTGAAAATGTTCTTTTAAATTGTCTTTAAAATTCATAGACTCATTGTGTCTCTTTATAAATCTAGGACTGCTTCCCATTTCTTAATAATTAAAACAGGCATCCATTCAATTTTCTTTAGAATTCAAGGAAGCATTCAGTCTCTTCGATAAGGATGGTGACGGAACGATATCATCGAAAGAGCTGGGAATTGTTATGCGATCGCTAGGACAAAACCCAACAGAAGCTGAATTAACAGATATGATTAATGAAGTCGATGCAGATGGTAAGAATTCATTGTTTTTTGTTTTATTTTAACACCCTTTTCAACAGTATTTCAGTTATTACTACTTACATTAGATTGTTAGAACATTATGACAGTTTGTGTAGATATTGATAAGACTCAGCAGATGGAGAGGGTGATCTGAACCTATACTGTTTACTGACTTAGTTGTACATTGTAATCATAAGATATGTTTAAACTAATAAAGTATGTAATTATAATGTCTATGTAGTATTCCTTTAAGTGCATGAACACATTCAATATCATAACAATCACCTTTATGTGAAAAGCGTATTTTGTCTAAAAGGTCAAGGCTCTGGGGTGAATTTTGCATTATAGTACTGATGCTTTTGACCAGGTAACGGAACGATAGATTTTCCCGAATTTTTAACGATGATGGCAAGAAAACCTTGTAATACAGTGGACGCAGACGAAGAACTTCAAGAAGCATTCAAAAATTCGATCGAGACGGAAATGGTTACATCAGTGCCGAAGAACTACGTCACGTGATGACAAATCTCGGAGAAAAACTCACAAACGAGGAGGTGGACGAGATGATACAAGAGGCGGATATAGACGGGGACGGACAAATAAATTTTGAAGGTAAATTACTTCGAGTGTAATAGTCTGCCACGTTTTACCTTATTTTTAAAATCATGTTCTGATCACTAAAGAATATCATAAGTTATAGGAAGAGGAACGTGTATAAAACAACTGAAGCTTATAGTTTTATATTTTATAATGTCAAAAGCCAACGCAACACTCTTACTAAGCAACTGGCTGCTTTTCCACATCCCGTGATCGAAGACGGTTAATGCTGAATGAAGATCCAAGGTCACGAGATAGCTAAATCGCATTTTTCTTTTTAAAGACTTCCCTGCTTTCAAATGTCACTAGTAGACAGACCGTTCGACGGGAATCCCCTTTTTGTTCCAGCGGAGTGGAAAACTACTAAGATAACTGCATTATCGCGGTCTAGGTCTATGTTTCATTGTCTAATAAACACATGGCTGTTGCTATATTGTAGCATAAGAGTAATGTATACACTTTCTAGTTGTACATTTTGAAGGCTACTTTGTATTTACTTATTATAGATGAAACCCGACATACATAGGTTTTAAATGTGGTTTTTTTATTGTATATTGTTATGCTGATCCTGCCATTCAGTCAAATCTAATAATCACCAATAATCTTTTCTAAACTGAAAATTATATTTTCATACTCATCTAAGCCAATAATTCTAAGTATACATTTAACCTTTCAGCTTCACCAATAATAAGCTGCTGTTCAATATTTTCAAGTGTATCACGGGTCATTTCATCGTGTAGTGCTAACTCGTTAATGCCACTTTCAAAAACTTCATTCCTATATTCAAGTGTACCTAATCGCCGCTCATGCATTCCATTAGGTGTTGAAATAGTATGGGACTTGCACTCTTAAAGCTTCGAAAGATTTAATCAAATGATAATTCTTACTTCATATTTTTTTATTCAGATGTACGACCTACTAGCTCGCCTATCTCTTGCTTCAATTCATCTTTCACATCAACCATAACATATATTATCAGTTGATGGGTCCTCTGTTGAGCTCCTCTGATATGTGTTTAATTTCAGAATTCGTAAAGATGATGACGAGTAAATAAATCCATGTAGTGTTTAATTGTTCATTGTGATATTTGTAAGTATATTTCTTAGTAAAGTGGTGTCGCAATAGTCAGCAACGAGCGTCACTCAAGACGAACCAACAATGTCTGAAAAGAGAACGTTGATTGATTGTTTGGTGTTTAACGCCGCGCTCAACACTGTTTCAGTTATAGCACGGCGTTTCATGGGTAAGTTACCAGTACTACTGGTCCATTTATCCTGACACCGGCTAGTTAGTCGTAATGCTAACCCCACAACCCTGTGCGCCAAGAAGGGAGCCATTACTACCATTATTAAAGTCTTTGGTAAGACCCAACCCGGTCGAACCCACGACTTCCCGTACCCGAGGCGGACGCTCTACCACTACATCACCGAGGCTGTCAAAAAGAGAAAAAGGTTGGATATGTTTTCCATGCTATCTTTATGAAACCTTTAGTATATGTGGGTTATTGACTGGAGGCATAGACTAGGTCAGAATCAGAGTGGGCGTATGCGGAGACAGGTCTGGATATAAACTGATCGTAAATACCCTACTGATGGTTTTCTTAGAGAGCCGCTCAAAAGAAATCAGAAATTGTATAGAGTTATCAGTTTAAACCTAAAAAAGATTTATAATTATTACCAACAGATTAATGGCGTACAATCGATATGCGCCGTGCCATGGAAAGACTGCGATCGGCGAAAATCCAGATTAGCCTGCGTCCCCTTGCATTTATGTCCGGGTCTTCTCTGTTCACGACAGTACCATACCAGCATCAGAATACAAATATTAATCACGTATGGGAAGCACATATAACATTACATTCGTTGTATTTTGTGGTTTTATGTAAACACATATAACATTACATTCGTTGTATTGTGTGGTTTTATGTTGTTTTCAACAATATTCAGTTGTATTACAGTATAAGGGAGACGACTTCACTTATCCATGATCCATGGGTGACCCAGTAGTAGATCACGAAATGTACAAAGGATCTCCGCGAAATGGGTTCGAACCACGCTAAAGACATCGGTACCAGTGCTAGACTTAACCCTTTCCCACTTACAACAAGTCTGCAGCAGCCGACTTTGAAAACAAACATGCACAGACATGGAAAATCTCTATAAACGAAAGTGTAATTACTGAAAAGAGTTGAAAACTTACGTGAAATTGCTCGTCTTGAGCAATTTCTCCTTTTGTCACAATGTTTTCAATAGACGTCTGCTGCAGATACGTCAGCATGCGTCTATATGTGATGAAAGGTTACTCATAAACACGTCTGCAACTTTGGACTTTGAAAACACAAAGGAAAAATAAAGGAATGAATATTTTGTTAACAATGAACATTGAACATTTTCTAAGTTCATTCTGAGGAAGTTCTCCTTCTGCCACAATGATTTCAAGAGTGTTCTACTGCAGATGCGTCAAATGTGTCTTCACTTTAGTAAGAGGTGTTGATTATTTCTTCTTCTATTTAAGGCATTTCCACAGACGTTCAACTTAGGGGCCAATGATATTTATAAAGGTATGGTGCTTCGTGATTATGGATGCCATTGATGCGCGAATATTGTGTGCGATGCGGATGTTTCCAAGTGTATATATATGTACATGAGCCAAGTTACGAGAAAGGCAACATTGTGGACTCTTCGTAACGTATCGACCCGGATCAGTCTAAGCATGCCGCGCAGGCTTACCCGGACAGACACTTTGCGTCTCCTGTGGATTTTCTGTTTCAGGAATCATTACTCTATACCTCTATATCCCTGAGACGGAATGTGTCGGCCCGAATTAGCCTGCGCGGACTGCGTAAGCTGATCTGGAACGATACATTACGCAGAGTCAATAACAATGGTTTTCTCGACGAACGGCTCTTTATGTTAAACGTTATAACTCATGATTCGAGCGGTGCTCTGCGAAAACCAACCATAAGACTTTTCCGACCAATGCAGATCCAGATCAGAATGCGCGTCCACGTAGTCTGTTCACCAATAAGAACTACATGTATACGGTTTAAATATTCTTCTTAAAACCAGTGTGTCTATTTGGATGCGTAGGCAACTAGTTATTTGCTTACAGTTGTAAAACTTACGCTAGGGTTGGATTTCCGGAAGCACCATTAATTACATGATAACCGTGGTCGTTTCCTTGTTTAGGTATGTACAATAAAGAGAGGGGATGTCTCACGATTGGGGGTCTAAAAGATTTTCTTATAACACTAAAATTACTTAAATTATTTGTTAAACATTCCCCACATACAGAAAATCTACATCAGACAAATTGGAAAATATCTGAACAAACATATGACAAATCTCTATAATTGACAATATATTTATTAAAAAGGGTTAAAAACATTGTAGCAAAAGGAGAAATTTCCTCATCATGAACAATTGCTCCTATTGTCTCAATATTTTCAAAATACGCTTACTGCAGATATGTAATGATATGTTTGCATTTGAGAAAGGATAAAAGTAACATTTGTAAAACACTGTGCTTCACCATGGAAACATTATAATATTGTAAATAAATAACTTAATATATGTGTTTGTGGCTTTTGAGGCCCTTGAACCCTTTCCAACATACAACAATTCTGCAGCAGACGCCTTTGAAAACATTTATTCCTAAATATGCAAGAGAAATACGTCTATTCATCATTTCCGTTATACGGACGGCTTACTCTAATACAAGACTGTAATTGTATTACAATTAACACACACCAAAAAAATCATACAAAATGATACATACTCTTAGTCGAAATGGAATAATCTTGTTTGTTTGTAACGAGATACTAATTGACTGGGAAGAGTAGCCTCCTCCTGGACTAATTCGGCTTCAGACAGAGCAGTGTTAGAAACTTGCGAACCATGTGGTACTTTCTTCCTTTCCCACGAGGGTAACTACTTTTCTTTTCAAAATAACACTCCTGTTAAAGATTGTAGTAATACATTGTGATAACTTGCTCCTTTTGTTATATTGCAATGAACAGAGCCCTGGTGGCGACGCTGGCTGTCAGTCCGAGAGTTGTGAGACCGAACCTCAACTCGGACTACATTCTTTCCGATGTTTGAGAAAAGTCAATTCGACAAGCGCCATAACTTTTCCACCAACGGGATAATAGTCTTTGTGGAAAATATGCGAGTTGCTTGGAAAGAATGTTGTGTGGAATACCGTTGTGAGAAAGCCAGGAAACAAATGTAAAGGTAAATTGGCCGCCGCGATATGATTAAAAACATATTGAAAACGGCATTGAACACCCATCCATATATTCAATTCACATTGGAACAAGTAAATCCTACCATACTTCATATATGGATAATTGATACAAATCGCGTCAGACCAATTGCAGTCGTGATGCATCCATGGTATGGCATCACATAACGCTGCATCGACGTGATAGTTTTATTAATTAACAAGCGTTTAACCCTTTCAAACATGTAGACAAGTTTTGGCGCACGTGCAGCAGTCTTTTGAAATCACTGGAAATTTCTTTTATCAAAATGTTTTCAAAATCCATTATTATACTTTCTTTTGAAGAGAGTTTCCGTATTTTTGCCTATATGTTCTCTAAGTCGTCTGTTTCATAAAGCCTTTCAACAATATATCAATAATGTCATGGCGACAAGTTCACCTAAGCATGTTTTCTGGCTTTCTTTCACCAGCTGCTGGTATAGGTTTTTTTTCTCGAGCATCTGTTCTTAGCGAATGACGCAGGTCAATTTGTCCATCGGAGAACACCCCAAGTCATTTAAAACGAAGAAATGAACCGGAACAGGAAACGACGTAGTCTACAAATCACTCACAAAGTTGCTCAAATAAAAATACGGCTTCTAGAATGTCCACAAGTTTTACTTTAAGTTAACCTATGGATATAGTTTTAGACCACGGATGACCCAATTTTGAAATAAGCCTTATGTATAGCTCATCCGAGCAGGAAGTGAATAATATTGTGAAGACAAACATTCTTTTAAGCGGCCATTTCACCAAGGATTGCTTTGGTCCCGATAGTACGCGATCCTTTTTTAGGTCGATCGGCCGCATTTTTGCGAAAATAGTCGGGAACCTGCGAGCACTGTTGAGCACAACCCTATACCTTCGGTTGAAGATCTGGTGCGATCGCCTCAGTCCTCCGAGGGTCGGGTACCGAAAAAGTGATCGGCTACTGTTTTTAAACATGTTAAAAGCAGTAGCCGATCAAAAACCGTCGGCCTGTGGTCGAAAAGGGCCATATTTCTTACAAAAATATTGACAGAGTTATGTACTCTTGTCTGTTGATAGAAGTAATGATGGTGAATACGTGTTGTAAGTTTCAGTGCCATATCTGTAATGGTTTTGAAAAAAAGTGAATTGGTACAACAAACTTAACCAAAATTCTAAGTAAACAACAGGGCCATGATGGCCCTGGATCGCTCACCTTAATTATACAATGTACTGCAATGCAAAACACATCAAGACAATTATCCAGAGTGTTAACAAGATTACCTTTCAATTTGGCCTAGTGACCTCGTTTTTAACCCGGCATGACCCATATCCGAACTTGGTCTAGATATTATTTAGACAAACATTCTGACCAAATTTCAAGCTGCTGAAGCAAGAAATACAGCATCCAAAGTGTTAACAAGATTTTCCTAGTGACCTATTTTTTGACCCAGCATGACCCATATTCGAACTTGGCCTACATATCATCAAGAAAAACATTCTGATAAAGTTTCATCATGCTGAAATTAAAAATGTAGTATCCAGAGTGTTAACAAGATTACCTTTCAATTTGGCCTAGTGACCCGGCATGACCCATATTCGAACTTGGCCTAAATATCATTCAGCTCAACATTCTGACCAAATTTCAAGCCGCTGAAGCAAAACATGCGGCTTCTACAGAGTTAACAAGATTTTCCCTCAATTTGGCCTAGTGACCTAGTTTCTGATCCAATATGACCCATATTTGAACTTGACCTAGATATCTTTAAGACAAACATTCTGACCATATTTCAAGCTGCTGAAGCAAAAAATGCGGCATCCAAAGTATTAACAAGATTTTCCTTCAATTTGACCTAGTGACCTAGTTTTTGACCCAGCATAACCCATATTCGAAATTGACCTAATTATTTTCAAGACAAACATTCTGACAAAATTTCAAACTGCTTAAGCAATAATTACAACATGCTCAAGTTAAAAATTGTTTCATCTAGAATGTCAACAAGGGATGGAAGACAGTCACAGGGTGATCACAATAAGTTACCTTGAGCACTTCCTGCTCGGATGAGCTAAACATAAGGCTTATGATATTTACTTTATTGTTAATGTAAGAACATATTAGTAGTATGCCATGCATAAACAACAACATCTTTAGGAAGAGAGAAGTATTCCTCTTTATTCAGTAAAAAAATAATAAGTTTACATGTGTATCACATGGTAGTATATTTAATATAGATGCCAATATTTACACGGTAACCCTTTCCCACATCAATTAAGTATGTAGTTGTGGACTACAAAAATACAGGGTCTAAGGAATGGAACATATTGATAAATAAAAATATTTTTTCAAATTGACCAGTAGTCAGTGTGGAAAAAATCTTATAATGAGCAATTTCTCCTTTTACCACAAAGTTCCAATAAAATCAGCAGCAGACATGTCAAACTTCCTCTGTAGATGGGAAAGGGTTAAAAACAGTCAAGACAAAGCAAACAAACAAGATCTGTCTAACAGAAGATGGTCCATTAAAAAAATCATTCATTTGAACCCTGCCCCAGGAAAACAACCTATAAGAATATTTTAACAAGTGTAGATTAAGATCTGTTTGTGCATCAATGCCAACTGATACAAATGTACACTACTATAGTATTCCTAAGAGTAGCTGTGCATACATTACGATCAGTGTAGTTACTGATCAGGCTGCACATGTTAATCTTAGTCAACAATGACTTATGGAAGACAGTGGTGCAGAGGTAGAGCGTCGGCCTCTCACATCAAAGGTCCCTGGTTCGAGTCCCGTGATGAGCGGGTCCTGACTTCGGGATTTTTCCACACAATCGGCGCGAGTACTGGTTAAGTATCCAGGAAGCAGACATCGAGCGTGATTAATATAAGCCTAAAGCTTGTTTCGCAATCGATTTAAAATAAATAAGTTTAAACTAATGACTTATAATTGTTCCATGAGTGCAAATTATTTTCTGGAAACAATTACAAGTGTCCAGTTTTTCCTCATCTGTGTGAGCGTCCATTGCACACAGGACAGGATAACAGTTAATAAAAAGAGCGCCAAATGTCACAAAATACGCCCGTCCTGTTTTTTTGAGACCAATAAAGTATAGTGATAATTGGTTGTACATTAGGCAAATTTAGAAAACAGACACTGTTAGTACAGTTTTGGCCATTTCGAGGGACATAAGTGTGTAGTGACTTGTCCAAGATATTATGCCAATATACATTCTGACCAAATTTGGTGATGATTGGACAAAGGCTTCTAAAGTTATTGAGCTGACAAGACCAATTTTAGGTAATTTCTATAATTAAAGGGCGATAACTATCGATTAACTAAAGCAATATAGCTAGTTATCGAACTTGTCCGAGATATTATGCCAATACACATTCTGACCAAATTTGGTGATAATTGGACAAAGGCTTCTAAAGATATTAAGCTGAAAATCCAAATTTTAGGTTATTTCTATAATTAAAGGGCGATAACTCTATATTGACTAAAGCGATATGGCTAGTTATCGACTTGTTCAAAATATAATCCCAATACACATTCTGACCAAATGTGGTGATGATTGGACAAAGGCTTCTCAAGTTATTGAGCTGACAACATACTGGACGCCGCCCGCCCACCCGCCAACCCGCCCGCCAACCCGCCCGCCAACCCGCCCGCCCGTACGCCGCAGGTAAAACTATAATACGATCCGCTTTTTCAAAACGGGCGTATAAAAACACTGTAGTTATAACAGTTATTTACATACACTTGTAGACCCTTTATAACTCGATTTTAATCCTTTCCCATATACATTGAATCTGCTGAAAAAATCTCTTTAAATAAAAGAATAGAAAGAATAGAAGGAATAGTTTCAGAATCAAATTTGCTGCCATCGAAACCAGAAATCTGTATGGATTTAATAAGTTAGAAGCAATTTTGTTGATTTGAAAATGGTGAGTAATTCCTCTTTCAGCCACACCATTATTAAAATTCCTCTACTACAGATGTGTCTGCATGTGGGAAAGATTAAAAGAGCACATATATAATACATAATATACAGTTTTACATGCCTCATGCATAGTGTATTTCATAGATCCATTTATATTTATATATAAGTTATAAAGTCATTATAGGCGTTTGTTCAAAGGCACACTGGCTTATATACAGCTTTAATAAGATTAATAAACCTTCATAGTACTTCAAGCTTAAAACAGCATGTTTATGAAAAGAGAGAAATAAAACAATAAATGAAAAGAAACAAAATCCCTCAACATCATGTGATAGTTTAAATTTTAAAGCTTTAGTAGTAAAGTAGAAAAGTGCATGGCCCTTAACCTTCCCCCTTAACTTTTCAATATGGTAAATGTAAAACAATTGCAACTATATCTTGTTAAAACATGTAGTTACAACTGTTTTGCATGAAGCCATCACTATCTCAATCACTTTCAGGCTACACAGATTCAATGGTTTAAGTTGAATGACAAGTTTTAAGAAGCATAGATACTTATGACTAGATTTATAATGCAAGAAACCTTGTTTAGTTTGTCATTCCAATTAGCCCTATCCCATATACAAAAGAATTGTTGCAGACAATTTGGAAAACTTCTAGGCAAATTTTGCTGCAATATTACCAAAATGTGTTCCAAAATAGTACGGAAGCCCTGGAGGGACATTTGTTACTTATTATTTGTTTGTTATAAACTATTACTTATTACTTTTAATTTATTTGTTATGACTTATGATTTATAACTTATGCTCACACGTTTGTGTTTACAGGATACACGTTCTCAGCCATTTTGTAAACATTCGCGGATGAATACAAAAATAGTGATTCGGTCGTGTTATATTACACACGTTACATATAAAGAAATACGCAATGGGTATATTAGATCGGATACAAGTATTGTCATGTGAGAAATATATATATTTGGACCAGACAGTAACATAATTATTCCTTACGCGGATCTTCCCTCTCATGGCATTGTAATTTTTAACTTATGATTTATAACTGTTTACTTATAATGTATAACTTATAATGTATAACTTATAATTTACAACTTATAACTTATAAATTGTAAATTATTATTTATAATTAATATCTTAATAGTTATTACTTATGATTTAATGACGCAATAACCATTTTCAGGGATATCGACCTGGCTCCATATTCAAATCAAGATTCATATCGGTATTTGCCCTTCTAAAGACTACGTGTTCCCGAATATCGACCTGGCTAGATATTGTTATCGATATTCGCGTATCTACATACTCATCATAATCCCGAATATCGACCTGGCTTGATGTTCAAATCGATATTCAAATCGGTTTCTATATGATGAAAAATAAGTTATAAATTACAAGTAATAAATAATAAGTAATAGATTATAACATACAAATAATAAGTAACAAATGTCCCTCCAGGGCTTCCTTAAAAATGTGTTTGCTGCAGATGTGTCAAAATGTATTTGTACGTGGGAAAGGATTAAAACATATTTCTGGAAACACGTATGAGCCTTTCCGTTTAAAAAGTTACAAGTTGGCTTTTTTAAACAGTGTAGATACAGATCAGTCAATGTATCTGTAGTCTGATAAAGATCTGCACTGATCACACATTACTTACACAAGCATGAAAGAAGTCTGTGTCAGCTTGTGTAGATGCTGATAAGACTGAGCAGATGGCCAGCTTGATCTGAACCCACATTGTCGTTAAATGCCAACTTACTCCTTTTCACACGGATGGACTCTCATAACAGTATCTCACTACGGAAGGCTACAACAACAAGAACTGATACAAGCACATAAACAATTTGGTACTAAAACAATTGTTGATGTAAAAGGAATTTTAGTGACATTTAACATAATTACAAAAATATACTTTAGTCTGGAATGTTACATTGAAATCAATAAGACTGGTTGGTCATATATGATTTTGTTTAACCCTGTCCCTCAGATAGATGTTTTATGATGCCTTTGCAGCAGATGGCATTTTGAAAACATGTCAACAAAAGAAGAAGTTGCTCAAAAAGAGCAATTTCTCCTTTTGTCACCATGTTTTCAACTCTATTCAATCATTTTCCGGGTATGTTTTCTTTGCTGCTGTTTAATGTTTAACCCTTTCCCTCATACAGACGCTTTCTGATGCCTCTGCAGCAGACGGCTTTTTCTAAACATAGTGACAAAAAAAGAAATTGCTCAAAACTAACAATTTCTCCTTTTGCCACAATGTTTCCCACTTTTAGTCATAGGTTATCCATTCAATTATAAAGATTTACTGACAAAATATGTTGAAAGTCTTCTGCTGGAGAAATGTTGTATGTTTAAGGGTTAAGGGATACAACATTTTAAGTCCACTCATTTGATAACATAAGAGACAGTATTTGATTTATTTGAAAAACTTGAAACATAATTCAGATACAGAAAAGACAAAAAAAGTGGGATAATGAGTAATATGTTTTCCTCTCATAATGTTTTCAAAAGTGGTTAGTCAGTTAAAAGTATCAACAAGTTTAATGCCATAAAGAACTAAATAACAATTTACACTCTGTATCATGAGACTGTACTGCACCAGTTTTCCTGTACGTCCTGCCCTGTCTTAATGCTGCTATCCTTTGAGATTTCCTCCGTGTTTGATGCATTCTGGGTAGATGCCGATTTTATGGTGATACTGGTGTTTTCTCGTTCTGATGCTACTTCCTGGGATGAGACTGTTAGAATTTCTTTGCACATGTCAAGGAATGGCTGGAAAAAAATAGAATCAAATGAACCATGTGTGATATTTCTAGAGTCGTCTATTTTGAAAAAGGTTAGAGGAAAGATATGTATTATTTTTAGAAATTTAAAATTGCCATTATAGAACCCTCCAAACAATGACATTAGCTATTTTCATATGCATAGATTTATAAGGTATTCAAGTATAAGTCATAAGATGATTTTACAAGTATGTATTCTAATCTTGTGAAAAGGAGAAAATAGATTATTTACAACAAATGTATATATGTTACAGTCAATTTGTGTAATTACGAATTTCATGAAATTCCCTTAAAAAAACCCAGGTAGTTTGAGAAATGATTATACCTCTTAGGGAATTCATAAAAAGCCTAAATAGTTCAGGAATTTTGCAAAGATACTGAAAAATGACTTCAGTTCTATCACCAAGTTCCTGAATTATACCCCAAATAAGGATATTTACAATTCTATTCAATATTAAATTTATTCCTTATAAGTGGTTATCCCGCAGCATGACTTACGTCCTTACAAGGAGAAGAATATTAGTGAAAACAACACAGCAGAAACAGATATTTCCCTTCATTAAATCTTCTTTGACTAATTGGAGAACAAAGTAGATGAAGATAAGACCTTGTAGATCTGGATCTACACATGTAAAAATGGGTTTGGTTTTACAAAATGCTCAATTATTCAAAATGAGCTGAAGCATTGTTGCAAAGGGAGAAAATGCTAGTTAAATATGAAAAATTCCTTTTTGTGCCAAAATGGCTTCAAAAGTCATCTGCTGCAGATACTGTGTCTGCATGTTAGGCTGTCTGGATATGGTAAAATATTCTTCTTTTATTCTGGAAAAAGACATTTTACAAACCTTGTCTAAATTGTTTCTATTTCTGGCGAAGACCTCATAAAAATGAATGTTGTTTTCATCTGCAAACTAGAATAATAAAGAAAAGTACAATGTAGAATTTAAAATCATTCAGTCTAAGTAATATTTTCATTTTAAAAGATCAAATCATGGAAAAATTCGAAAACTCTTTAAAAGTGAAATTAATTAAGATTACTAAATATACAGTCAACCCTCGATGGCTTAAACTCACAGGGCCCACAACAAATAGTTTGACCTATCCATAGTTCGTGGCATTCAATTTTGAATGTTACGACGAAGACAAAGTGTTCTATCCTGAATGTATTTATATAGTTTACGTTAAAATTTAAGAATTATCGAGCGGAAACAATTTTTCAGGTCAAAGTGTCATGACCATCCTGTATACTAAGTATGAAGTTCCTGGGCCCAAGCAGTCTTCAGTTATGGAGCGTAAACCATTTAGCATTCTTCAGTTATTGAGCGGAAACCATTTTTCAGCCCGATGTCACCCTGACCTTTGACCTACTGACATCAAAATCAATAGTGGTCATATGCAGGTAAGAACCAACCTGCACACCAAGTATGAAAATCCTGGGAATAAGCGTTCTTGAGTTATTGAGAAAAAAACATTTTTCAGCTGAAGGTTACCATGACCTTGACCTTTGTCCTTGTGACCTCAAAATCAAACAAAATCAATAGGGGTCATCTACTAATTAGGACCAACCTGCACAACAAGTATGAGTAATTGAGTATTTGTGGAGATATTTCAAATGTTTGGCAATATGTTTTCAAAATCGTCTGCTGCAGAATTGCCGTATGTGGAAAAAGGTTAACAAGTGTGCCACAGTATGTCAACAACCGTTAGCGTTAACCGCGATCTTTGACAAGTTAGTTCATCATTTAGGAATAGTATTTCTAACTGCATGTGTTTATTGGAAGCCGCCAGTAGGCGGCTTCCTGTAGGGATGCTTAGAAATGTCGGAGAAGGAGAATATTTAGACCTGCCAGACATTAATTTAAGGTAATGACTTTTAAAACATCCCTTTTACATACTCTATATACATGTGTGAGTGTTACAAATCAAAAACAAGAGGCCAGTATATTAATTGAATGTATGTACATTTTTATTTAAGCGAAATTCATACTGTATCTAGTCTAAACAGTAAAACTGAATTGGTTACCTGCCTCAGACGCTTTATTAGTTCGATAGTATGTTAAACCGGGAACCATAAACAAGAGAGAGAGGCGCGCGGTAGATGTATACTGGTTCCGTACATGCTATCATATATTCCGCTGTAATTAGATGAAGAAGTGCAGACATAAACATATATAAACCACAGAAATATCTGTTTCAAGATAAATTTTGCCGTCTAGTTGAAATGTTAATGTTTATCAAACGTATTCTTACGAATCACAAGAAAAAAATCCTGGTAGTACTTAAAGGGAGGTAATTTGAAGTATACGCACAATTTAACTAAGTGCAGCAAATAGTTTTCCATTTGGTCTGACACCTTTGTCTAATAATACACATGTATGACGATTTAAATAAACAATTTAAAGGGAATATAAATATGTAACAGAGTTAAACATTTAAATACATGTTCAACAGCTAACCGTTTCCCACTATAGGTTTTCATTTTCACAATTGTCATCGCAAAGTAAATCCTGGTAGTACGTAAAGGGAGTAATTTGAAGTACTCACAATTTAACTAAGTGCGGCAAAGATTTTTCCCATTTGGTCTGACACCTTTGTCTAATAATACACATGTATGACGATTTAAAGGGAATACAACTATTTAACAGAGTTAAACATTTAAATACATGTTCAACAGCTAACCGTTTCCCACATACAACAACCAATTTGGTAGAGGAAGTTCACGTTGTGCCGGGTTAGCTAGTCTCAATATAAAACCGCAAAGACAAACGGACGTTTCTAGTTTTAGTACATACGAGAACGGTTCATACTTAAATACACTTTAACATGTTTGGTATATTGAAATTGGTGTTCCTGCGAGATTCACAGTCAACAGCTTTAGTATGTTGAAATGAAAATGTGTTTATAAGTGTATAAATGTTATACTCATACCTATACATTAGGGCATCTATAAACAATTAATGAAATGTGTACACATTTATCTTGGCTTAAATTTAATTTTGATGTTATAACTAATTTAAATAATAGTTTTCATTCATATAATGTCAATGTTTGTCAATATTATTCATACGAATCACAAGGTCAAAATCCTGGTATTGCTTAAAGGGAGGTAATTTGAAGTATACAACAGTCTTCAAAAGGATAAATATATCAGCATATTACCGTCTACAGTTTAAATTGTTCTCATGTTTGTGGATTTAAATGTTCTTTTTTCTTATTTATATATGTACAACGACAAATTACGGCTTCTCTTTGACGCTTTGCGTCAAACATTCGTCTTGTATATAAATAGAGCACAGTGTGGAGCAAGAATAGACGGTACGAACGTGCACATGTTGTTTAACATTTTGCCATTTTTTTTACAGGAGACGACTTTGCTAAATTTCTCCTTGTATCACTATGTATTTATTTATTTGATAACTATACATTAATCTATAGAGATTTTACAAAGTAATGACTACCTGTCTACAAAGTCGTCGACTGCACAAGTGTTCCATGTAGGAAAAGGTTTCACAGATTAACAATGCCTGTTTTCTCGTACAGATGTTACTAGTAAGTTTATAATTGACGTGTATTGACAGATTAGTTCAAGTCTACTTTGTTTACAGGTGTAATATAACCACTTTACACATGCCGCGATTCAAATACTGTGTTTACTATAACCCATTGACAAAAAGCGATGATCAGATAAAAATGTTGCAAAGTACCATCGTAAAATAAACATAAAACAATGGACATAATCATGTATGGACCAGGCATTTAAACAATAGGAAGACTTGGTTCATTCGAAACAATCATAACTACATACAATAACAAGAAACAGTTAATCAGTTCTTGAATTTAGACAATGAATAGTGTGTATATAAGATTTATCCGTTTACCTCCTATAAAAGATTTTGGATCTACATCTTTGAAAACTGTTTGAGATATTTTATAAAAACCTTGGAGAATTTGAAAAAGTATTTCACACAGGTTTTCCAAAACGTGGTTAAAAATGGAGAATTGCTCGTTTTTTTATCAATATCTCCTAACAATGTTTATTTAAATACATCTGATATACTATAGCCTAATGTAGCCTGTCGCATGTAAAGCGTTATATCAAAGCTACGTCAGGCTAAAATGTCAAGTCGAACCATCATATACCCAAGGCTCGGAATCTCGTCTGTGGTTCCACTGTTTGCAGATATATTTCATTTGTTATGCAGCAACCTTTAACAAAAGTAGAAGAGTAACCACACATACAAAAAACCTCCATTGATTCGGTGCGTATGACAATATGCATGATATCAAGCCTGTGATATTTAATCCATTCACATATGCAGATCCTTTTTGACACATTTGCAGCAGACGACTTTTGAAAACATTATGACAAAACGAACAATAGCTTTCGAATCTTTCACAAAAGTCAAAATTGGAGAGATGTTTAATATGTTTGCCTGACTGTGTTCAAGTTCGTCTATTGCATATTTGTTGTATGTTGGAAAGGGTAAAGGGTACTTTACTCATGAATGCGTGACTGATCCTATGCGTTCTTATAGTACTGATGGCACTCAGATAATATATGGGTAGGTTTGAAACTATTTACACCTTTAGATACAAAAACGACTAAAGCGATCCTACACCTAGTACACGTGATAAAATTCGAAAATAAAGTTCTTAATCTGAAGAAAGAGACTCGGATTTTTTAGGAACTTGGATATTCTGTTGTGTGATAAATAAAATGGTAAGCATATGTGAGATTTTCTTGATTAGTTCAATGTCTCTTTTATCAGTATTTGAATTGTATCACAGCTAGAGATCCGATAGCCCTGACGGTAACGGTGGGGGCTATTGCTCAAGGCCGTGTCGTAAGTTCGATTCATAGCTCCGTCAGCTAATCGTTCCACCGATTGACACACCGCATTGTTATTACCGTCATATGTGTTCTACTAATGTATTTAGTTTCAGAAACTCGGGATTCAGCCCATGTCCCACCAACTTCGCGGACACTATTATAAATGAACGCCGATCCCCGGTAGCACAGTCGGTAGCGACACGGGCTATCAATCCAGGGGTTGTGAGTTCGAATCCCGGCTCGGCCAACTTTCTTTCCGACGATTGACAAAAGTCAATGCGACATGCGTCATTTGTCTTCCACCAATGGGCTAAGTCTATGTGGAAAAGCAGTCAGTTGCTTGGAAAGATTGTTGTGTGGAGTACTGGTGTGAGAAAACCAGGAAATGTATGAGTAGGTGAACTGGCCGCCGTGATATAACTGAGAAATTGTTAAAAACGGCGTTAAACTCCAATCAATCAATAAATAAACCAATAAGTGTGGTGTGTTTAGTACTTTACGCCGCTTTCAGTTATATCACGACACTATTGTGTTTATCAGTATTACTGGAATATTTATCCCGATAACAGCGAGTATCACAGTTCTGGGCACCAACCATGAAAGTTCATTTCTTCTTTTGTATCGTCTTTGGTATGACCCGGTCGAGGATCCAACCCGTGCGACCTCCCGAACCCGAGGCGGACGCTCTACCACTACACAACCGAGGCGGTCGAACTACTGAGTGAACTCGCATGTAGTTTCAGTTACTGAACCAACTTATTCAGGTCATAATCTCCTGTATATAACGGTATTACACTTTCCCACAAACAGCACATCTGCAGCAGACATCTCTGAAAACGTATTGGCAAAAAAGAAAAGTCTCGATAAATAAAAGTTCAATTATTAAATAAATTTGAAACCGTTATGACAAAAGGAAAACAAATGCTCCTTTACAATTTCTCCTATTCTCACAATGATTTTAAACGTCGTATGTTGCAATGATATCAGAAACGTTAGTATGTGGGTTAAACACAAAGTATGTCCAATCACCCGATATGGATAGATGGTATTGAAGACGTGTTTGGCGCTTCGGCCTATAGACAGTGTCTGCATTCACAAACAAGTATAAATACATTGCAGTTCTAAATCAAAAGAATATTCTAATATAAAGTATATCATTTTCTGATAAGCTAAATCATGTTGTCTAGCCTATCAAAAGCAGTGTTACTTTGTGAACTCAGAATAATAATAAGAAGGATATTAAGAATGGTTAGTGAATATATATAGAGAGAAGTACAGTTTCGTTGCAGACTGGAATACGGTAAACATTTTCCAACAAACAAACACAATCTGCAGCAGACGTCTTTCTGCTTTTGCTGTAACGTTTTGCAAGAGTCGTCTGCTGCAGATACATCAAAATGAGTTACAAGAAGACGATATTGATTCTGTTTTATATGTTTTTATAAATATGTATTTTCAGGCTGAACAGATGACAGAAGATCAGATCGCTGGTATGTAGCGAACACATGTATACCCGTTTGACAATATTGACATGACGCTGTCACTATGGGCATTGTTTACTTTTGCCACAAATGTTTAAAGGAAGTCGTCTGCTGTAGATGCGCCAGTTTGTCTGTGTGAAAGGTCTAATGCAAACATGCTGTAACTGATATCACAAGTTAGAGATATGAACTTATGATTTACAGCATCAAATAAACAGGAACCGAACAACACCTAATATTTTGAGTGCATTCCTGAAAGACGAGATCAAATCTGATACATTATACCTTTTATTATGTCGAATTCAATCAAGAATACTCTTTTTCTTTACACTTCAAGAAAGGGTTCTATTTTTTTTGTTATTGAAACTTTTCTTTTAATATTCTTAATTATCCTTAACATTCATGGACTCATTGTGTCTCTTTATAAATCAAGGACTGCTTCCCATTTCTTAATAATTAAAACAGGCATCCATTCAATTTTCTTTAGAATTCAAGGAATCATTCAGTCTGTTTGATAAGGATGGTGACGGAACAATATCATCGAAAGAGCTGGGAACTGTCATGCGATCGCTAGGACAAAACCCAACAGAAGCTGAATTAACAGATATGATTAATGAAGTCGATGCCGATGGTAAGAATTGATTGTTTTTTGTTTTATGTTAACACCCTTTTCAACAATATTTCAGTTATTACTACAAGTTACATTAGATTGTTAGAACATTATGACAGTTTGTGTAGATATTGATAAAACTCAACAGATGGAGAGGGTGATCTGAACCTATACTGTTTACTGACTTAGTTGTACATTGTAATCATAAGATATGTTTTTACTAATAAAGTATGTAATTATAATGTCTATGTAGTATTCCTTTAAGTGCATGAACACATTTAATAACATAACAATCACCTTTATGTGAAAAGCCTATTTTGTCTAAAAGTTCAAGGCTCTGGTGTTAATCTTGCATTATAGTACTGATGTTTTTGACCAGGTAACGGAACGATAGATTTTCCCGAATTTTTAACAATGATGACAAGAAAAACTGCGAATAAAACGGACTCAGAAGAAGAACTTCGTGAAGCATTCGGTGCATTCGATCGAGACGGAAATGGTTACATCAGTGCCGCAGAACTACGTCACGTGATGACAAATCTCGGAGAAAAACTCACAGACGAGGAGGTGGACGAGATGATACGAGAGGCGGATTTAGACGGGGACGGACAAATAAATTATGAAGGTAAATAACTTCCATTGTAATAGTCTGCTTAAAATCCTATATTTCAGTTTGGCCACGTTTTACCTTATTTTTGAAATCATGTTCTTATCTCTAAAGAATATCATAAGTTATAGGAAGAGGAACTGAAGCTTATAGTTTTATATTTTATAATATGCCGATTAGTCGAGATCGATTGAGGTTTAACGATCTTTTCAACAATTTCCCGTCATATAACGGCGACCATGTCTGATACCCATGTGTTTCCTAACTTTCTCTTACCAAAAGCGAACGCAACAATCTTACTAAGCAACTGGCTGCTTTTCCACATCGCCTGATCGAAGACGGTTAATGCTGAATGAGATCCATGGTCACGAGATAGCTAAATCGCATTTTCCTTTTTAAAGACATCCCTGGTTTCAAATGTCACTAGTAGACAGACCGTTCGACGGAATCTCCTAACGTAGTTGGCTGGCGCGGAAAACTACTACGATTACTGCATTATCGCGGTCTAGGTCAATGTTTCATTGTCTAATAAACACATGGCTGTTGCCGCTCATGCATTACATTAGGTGTTGAAATAGTATGTCCTGTGTTGAGCCCCAATTCCGCAGATAGAAGTAACATCCGACCGGCCTACGGCGAATACAGCATACTATTATGACTACAATACTGAAGTAATCAGTGAACAACTCCTTGGTAGAAACGGGGACTAATGTATGCCTGTAAATGTCTGTAGACGTGTAACATGACCCGTTTTATGGGACGTCGCGGCGCATTTATTCTATTTGTCAGAACGAAAATCTATAATTTCAAAACCCTTATTTGACACTCAAATCCTACTCAAAAGAATCGTCTTCTTGAGACAAGTACCTACAACATAGGGTTTGGTTGAGTAATAAGAAATATATTGCAGGGAAACCCCAGTTAAACCCGTTATATCTAGTCCTCTGATATCATATGTGTTTAATTTCAGAATTCGTAAAGATGATGACGAGTAAATAAATCGATGTAGTGTTTGATTGTTCATTGTGATATTTGTAAGTATATTTCTTAGTAAAGCGGTGTCGCAATAGTCAGCAACGAGCGTCACTCAAGACGAACCAACAATGTCTGAAAAGAGAACGTTGATTGATTGTTTGGTGTTTAACGCCGCGCTCAACACTGTTTCAGTTATAGCACGGCGTTTCATGGGTAAGTTACCATTACTACTGGTGCATTTATCCTGACACCGGCTAGTTAGTCGTAATGCTATCCCCACAACCCTGTGCGCCAAGGAGGGAGCCATTACTACCATTATGTAAGTCTTTGGTATGACCCAACCTGGTCGAACCCACGACTTCCCGCAAAGAGGCGGACGCTCTACCACTACATCATCAATACTGTCAAAAAGAGAAAAAGTTGTATATGCTATCTTTATGAAACTTTTAGAGTTATTGACTGGAGGCATAGACTAGGTCAGAATCAGAGTGGGCGTATGCGTAGACAGGTCTGGATATAAACACCCTACTATTGCATAACAATATGCAGATCGGAAGCAATATGCCTTTAGGGAATTAAATGACACATTTAAAATTGTCAAGGACGAAATAGTTTTGTACGAAAGACCCGATTCTTTCTTATTCGCAGAGGTGTCGTTCTTGAAACTCTCTTTATAGGCAGAGAGTGTTCGTTCAAAGTAATTTTTCTATTAAAACCAGTTTTTATCTCGGTTTGTTCTTTTCTTCATTTGTTTCGACCAAATAAACATTTTAAATCACCTATGATTTACTATTTGTAAGTGAGTGTAAAGAGCGGCTCTCTGCAAAGAAGATTGATCTACGCAGTTGGTATTCGCGAGTCACGCGATCAACAGTTTTAGCTTAGAAACAGTTCATATTTTAGATATACATGGATAAACATTATAAAATGTCTTCTTCACAAATCAGGACATCTCTTTGAACATGAAAATAACATTCAGTAAGTTAAAATTGCCATTAAAAGGAGAATATTCGACGTCATTTTCATCTCGATATTTACACATAACAGTCTGCTGCAAGCAGGTGCGCGTATGTAAACAAATTAGACTGTAAAGGTTTGTAGTTAATTACATAAATGCGAGTCAAAATAAAGAAACTGCAAATACTTAAAACATCGGAATATTTATTTCATTTTAGATGTGTCATAACTTAGTGTTTTTAAACAAACGCAATAGTAATATGTTCAAGACATTTAAATTTGTTTTTTTTCTAATAATAACTCCTCCTCCCGTGTGATTTCCGAAAACCTATTAATAATAGAAGTCGCGGGCTTCTGCCCGGCGACTAATTACATTCGTTGTATTGTGTGGTGTTATGTTGTTTTCAACAATATTCACTTGTAGTACAGTATAAGGGAGACGACTCACTTATCCATGATCCATGGGTGACCCAGTAGTAGATCACGAAATGTGCAAAGGATCTCCGCGAAATGGGTTCGAACCACGCTAAAAGCATCGGCCCCAGTACTAGACTTAACCCTTTCCCACTTACAACAAATATGCAGCAGCCGACTTTGAAAACAATCATGCAAAGAGACATGGAAAATCTCTATAAACGAAAGTGTAATTACTGAAAAATGTTGAAATCTTTAAGGCAAAAGTTGAAATTGCTCGTTCTCCTTCTGCCACAATGATTTCAAGAGTGTTCTACTGCAGATGCGTCAAATGTGTCTTCAATTTAGTAAGAGTTGTTGATTATTTCTTCTTCTATTTAAGGCATTTCCACAGACGTTCAACTTAGGGGCCAATGATATTTATAGAGGTATGGTGCTTCGTGATTATGGATGCCACTGATGCGCGAATATTGTGTGCGATGCGGATGTATCCAAGTGTATACATATGTACATGAGCCAAGTTACGGGAAAACCAACATTGTAGACTCTTCGTAACGTATCGACCCGGATCAGCCTAAGCATGCCGCGCAGGCTTACCCGGACAGACACTTTGCGTCTCCTGTGGATTTTCTGTTTCAGGAATCAATACTCTATACCTCTATATCCTTGAGACGGAATGTGTCGGCCCGAATTAACCTACGCGAACTGGGTAGGACAATACATTACGCAGAGTCAATAACGATGGTTTTCTCGACGAACGGCTCTTTATGTCAAACGTTAAACTCATGATTCGTGCGGTGCTCTGCAAAAATCAACCATAAGACTTTTCCGTCCAATGCAGATCCAGATCAGAATACGCTTCCACGTAGTCTGTTCACCAATAAAAACTACATGTATAAGGTTTAAATATTCTTCTTAAAACCAGTGTGTCTATTTGGATGCGTAGGCAACTAGTTATTTGCTTACAGTTGTAAAACTTACGCTAGGGTTGGATTTCCGGAAGCACCATTAATTACATGATAACCGTGGTCGTTTCCTTGTTTAGGTATGTACAATAAAGAGAGGGGATGTCTCACGATTGGGGGTCTAAAAGATTTTCTTATAACACTAAAATTACTTAAATTATTCGTTAAACATTCCCCACATACAGAAAATCTACATCAGACAAATTGGAAAATATCTGAACAAACATATGGCAAATCTCTATAAATGACATTATACTTATTAAAAAGGGTTAAAAACATTGTAGCAAAAGGAGAAATTTCCTCATCATGAATAATTGATCCTATTGTCTCAATGTTTACAAAATACGCTTCCTGGAGATATGTAATGATATTGTTTGCATTTGAGAAAGGATAAAAGTAATAACATTTGTAAAACACTGTGCTTCACCATGGAAACATTATAATATTGTAAATAAATAACTTAATCTATTTGTTTGTGGCTTTTGAGGCCCTAGAACCCTTTCCAAAATACAACAATTCTGCAGCAGATTTATTCCATAATATGCAAGAGAAATACGTCTATTCACCATTTCCGTAATACGGACGACTTACTTACAAGACTGTAATTGTATTACAATTAAAACACAAACAAAATCATACAAAATGATACATACTCTTAGTCGAAATGAAATAATCTTGTTTGTTTGTAACGAGATACTAATTGACTGGGAAGAGTAGCCTCCTCCTGGACAAATTCGGCTTCAGACAGAGCAGTATTAGAAACTTGCGAACCATGTGGTACTTTCTTCCTTTCCCACGAGGGTAACTACTTTTCTTTCAAAATAACACTCCTGTTCAAATATTGTAGTAATACATGTACAAAGGTCTCGGGATACGGTGTCATACTGTGGAATCTTCCAAAATACGTTGTCCAAGTACTGGTTGAGAAGTCAAGATCTTCTTCCTTCATACATGATATCAAATTAACCAGTTGAAATCAAAGATAGTACATTATATTCGAGTTGAAAGGGTTCACAAATATATGCTATCCATATTGATACCGAAATTGGAATAACTATAAAATTGTGATAAATTGCTGCTTTTTGTGTCACCTGCATAGCATGGTAGGCACTTAGGGATTACTTTTTTTTGTCCGGCGTCTGTCTGTCCGTCCGCATGAGAGAGTACTTGTGGGGTGAGCGTTATAAAATTGTGATAAATTGCTGCTTTTTGTGTCACCTGCGTAGCGCACTACTTTTTTTTGTCCGGCGTCTGTCTGTCCGTCTGCATGAGAGAGTACTTGTGGGGTGCGTGTTTATCATAAAGCCTACCCACCACCATCCTTATAAAGCCACTTAGATAAATAGTTTTTTTTAATTTTTTATAACGGGTATCTCATTTGCATATTAATGTTATTCATTCCGTAAAAGGGGGTTAATTACGGAATTAATTGTATACTTGTGGGGTGCACCCCACAAAAAAACATCAAACGAAATAACCCCACAATTACTCTCCCGGGAATGAGTCCGTCTGTTTGTCCGTCACACTTTTTCGTCACGTTTTCTACTCAAAGGATTACATTGAAACTTCTGACAATGTTTATATCAATGTGTGTGATTGGTTCACAAAAGGGGGATAATCCAAATATTTTTATATCAGAGTTATTGCCCCTTTTCTGTCAAAAATTAAAATGTTCTGACAAGGCCCCGGCAGGTGACACACGTGCTCCGGGGAGCACTCCATTCTAGTGTTATATTGCAATGAACCGAGCCCTGGTGGCGACGCTGGCTGTCAGTCCGGGCGTTGTGAGACCGAACCTCAACTCGGACTACATTCTTTCCGATGTTTGACAAAAGTCAATTCGACAAGCACCATAAGTTTTCCACCAAAGGGTTAATAGTCTTTGTGGAAAATATGCGAGTTGCTTGGAAAGAATGTTGTGTGGAATACCGTTGTGAGAAAGCCAGGAAACAAATGTGAAGGTAAATTGGCCGCCGTGATATGATTAAAAACATATTGAAAACGGCATTGAACACCCATCCATCAATTCAATTCACATTGGAACAAGTAAATCCTACCAAACTTCGTATATGGATAATTGATAAAAATCGCGTCAGACCAATTGCAGTCGTGATGCATCCATGGTATGGCATCACATAACGCTGTATCGACGTGATAGTTTTATTAATTAACAAGCGTTTAACCCTTTCTAACATGTAGACACGTTTTGGCGCAAGTGCAGCAGACGACTTTTGAATCACTGTGAAATTTCTTTTATCACAATGTTTTCAAAATCAATTATTATATTTTCTTTTGAAGAGATTTTCCGTATCTTTGCCTATATGTTCTCTAAGTCGTCTGTAATTACATAAAGCCTTTCAACAGTATATTAATAATGTCATGGCGACAAGTTCACCTAAGCATGTTTTTTCTGGCTTTCTTTCACCAGCTGCTTACATAGCATACAGACAAATTGCTATAGTCCTTATAAGGTTTTTGTTCTCGATCATCTGTTCTTAGCGAATGACGCAGGTCAATTTGTCCATCGGAGAACACCCAGTCATTTAAAACGAAGAAATATACCGGAACAGGAAAGATCACTCACAAAGTTGCTCAAATACAAATGCAGCTTCTAGAATGTCCACAAGTTTTACTTTAAGTTGATCTATGGATATAGTTTTAGGAAATGTTGAAATAAGCCTATTATGAAGACAAACAATCTTTTAAGTGGCCATTTCACCAAGAATTGTTTTGGTCCCGATAGTACGCGATCCTTTTTTTGGTCGATCGGCCGCATATTTGCGATAGTCGGGAACCAGCGAGCACTGTTGAGCACTACCCTATACCTTCGGGGGGAAGATCTGGTGCGATCGCCTCAGTCCTCCGAGGGTGGGGTACCGAAAAAGTGATCGGCTACTGTTTTTAAACATGTTGAAAAACAGTAGCCGATCAAAAACCGTCGGCCCGTGGTCGTCCGAGGGTTCCCTTGTCTCACCCGCCCTCTGGAGCTGCTGCTCTCTACCGAGGGTCGTGCCTTTGCCGTGTACCTGCGCGTACTTTCGTATACTTGCGCCCCGGTAATATGTCGATCGCGTGAGGAACGTTCGTGATTCGTTCCCCCACCATGGTCCATTGGTCGAGACTCAATCGGGTCATAAAAGGGGACGATTGGAGGCGATTCAGGACGACAATCGGGCCGATCAAAACAAGAGTTGTCGGAGGACAGCATGCTCGACTTTTTTGTGCTTACCAATAAATCAAAACTTTTTTGGGCGATAGTCGAAAAAGAGTCATAATTTTTACAAAAACCTTTACTGAATTATGCAATCCTGGCTGTTGGTGGAGGTAATGATGGTAAAAAGATTTTTGTAAGTGTTTAAGCTAAATCTCTAATTGTCTTATGAATAACGTAACCAAAATTATAAATCGAAAAAGGGCCATAATTCTAAAACAAAACTTGACAGAGTTAAGTACCCTTGTCTGTTGATGGAGGTAATGATGATAAATAAGTATTGTAAGTTTATAAGCTAAATCACTAATGGTTTTGAAAAATAGTGGGGTGGTATGAAAAACTTAACCAAATTTCTAAGGCAAAAAATGGCCATAATTCTTACAAAAACATTGACAGAGTTAAGTACTCTTGTCTGTTGCTGGAGGTATTGATGGTGAAAAAGTGTTGTAAGTTTCAAAGCAATATCTGTAATGGTTTTAAAAAAAAGTAAATTGGTACTAAAAACTTAACCCAAATTCTGAGTCGAAAAATTCTTACAAAAATCTTGACAGAGTTATGAACTTGTTTGTTGATGGAGTTAATGATGGTGAACAAGTGTTGATAGTTTCAAAGCCATATTTGTAAGGGTTTTGAAAATAAGTAAATTGGTACAAAAAACTTAACCAAAATTCTAAGTCGAAAAGGGGCCATAATTCTTACAAAATCTTGACAGAGTTATGTACTCTTGTCTGTTGATAGAAGTATTGATGGGTAATAAGTGTTTAAATTTTCAAAGCAATATCTGTAAAGTTTAATCGTTTTGAAAAAAAGTGGGGTGGTATGAAAAACTTCACCAAATTTCTACGGCGAAAAAGGGCCATAATTCTTACAAAAACATTGACAGAGTTATGTACTCTTGTCTGTTGCTGGAGGTATTGATGGTGAAAAAGTGTTATAAGTTTCAAAGCAATATCTGTAATGGTTTTGAAAAAAAGTAAATTGGTACAAAAAACTTAACCGAAATTCTAAGTCGAAAAAAGGGCCATAATTCTTACAAAAATATTGACAGAGTTATGTACTTGTTTGTTGATGGAGTCAATGATGGTGAACAAGTGTTGTAAGTTTAAAATAAATATCTGTAATGGTTTTGAAAAAAAGTAAATTGATACAAAAAAGTTAACCAAAATTCTAAGTAAAAAAAGGGCAAATAGTCATACAAAACCTTGACAGAGTTATGTACTCTTGTTTGTTGATGGAGGTATTGATGGTGAATCAGTTTTGTAAGTTTCAAAGCAATATCTGTAGTGGTTTTGAAAAAAAGTAAATTGATACGAAAAACTTAACCAAAATTCTAAGTAAAAAAAGGGCAAATAGTCATACAAAACCTTGACAGAGTTATGTACTCTTGTTTGTTGATGGAGGTATTGATGGTGAATAAGTTTTGTAAGTTTCAAAGCAATATCTGTAGTGGTTTTGAAAAAAAGTAAATTGGTACAAAAAATTAAAACAAAATTCTAAGTCGAAAAAGGGCCATAATTCTTACAAAAATCTTGACCGAGTTATGTACTCTTGTTTTTTCCTGGAATTAATGATGGTGCATAGGTGTTGTTAGTTTCAAAGCCATATCTGTAATGGTTTCGAAAAAAAGTAAATTGGTACGAAAAACTTAACCAAAATTTTAAGTCGAAAAGGGCCATATTTCTTACAAAAATCTTGACAAAGTTATGTACTCCTGTCTGTTGATAGAAGTAATGATGGTGAATAAGTGTTGTAAGTTTCAGTGCCATATCTGTAATGGTTTTGAAAAAAAGTGTATTGGTACAACAAACTTAACCAAAATTCTAAGTAAAAAAAGGGCCATAATTCTTACAAAAACCTTGACAGAGTTATGTACTCTTGTTTGTTGATGGTAATGATGGTGAATAAGTGTTTTAAGTTTCAAAGCAATATCTGTTATGGTTTTGACAAAAACCGAAATTGGTACAAAAACCCTAACCAAGGTGTGACACCAACGCCGACGCCGGGGCGAGTAGTATAGCTAGCCTTTTCTTCGAAAAGTCGAGCTAAAAATGGTTTCATCGGAGACAATTTGGTCCAGATCGGGCCGATTGGAAAAAACAATCCTTGTTGAAATGCGGCCATAATTACAACATGCTCAAGTTAAAATTATTTCATCTAGAATGTCAACCAGGGATGGAAGACAGTCACAGGGTGATCACAATTAATTACATTGAGCACTTCCTGCTCAGATGAGCTGTACATAAGGCTCATGATATTTACTTTATTGTTAACGTGAGAACATATTAGTAGTATACCATGCATAAACAAGAGGGCCAAGATGGCCCTAAATCGATCACCTAATTGATAGTAAATTAATTAGTAGCAAATATTTAACTGCAAATATCTGGGAAAATGTTATCAGGGAGTGTAAATGAAACTGCAAAGGAGTGGACACTTCTCAAGAAACAGCTTATCAGTAAAGGCCATTTATATCTTGAAATCTAACAAGAACTTTAATAAGAATGGAATTATAAAGTTTTTGTCATTTTGCACCTTTTCTGATGCCGCCTTGCTACCCTGTTTTTCAACGAAATCAATATGGCTTCAACAGTTTATTTAGAGGGTCACTTAAGGAACATTTCTACCAAATTATCTTGCAATCGCACAAGTAGATTATGGAGGAAAAGGATTTTAAAATTTGGGTATTTTTCTCACTTTCTGATGCCGCAGCAACCAAAGTTATCAATGGAATTTAAATCTTTGAACAATTTTGAAAGAGGACCACCAAAGGAACATTCTTGATTCATATTATATTTTCTTAAAATCAGACAAACACTTTCATAAAAATGGAATTTTCAAATTTTGTCATTTTGCCCCTTTTCTGATGCCGCCTGACTGCCATGTTTTTCGACCAAACAGTATGGCTTGAACAATTTTTATAGAGGGTCACCCAAGGAACATTTCTACCAAATTATATTTGAATCTGACAGGCAGATTCGGAGGAGAAGATTTTTAAAGTTTGGACATTTTGTCCCCTTTCTGATGCCGCAGCAACCAAAGTTCTCATTGGAATTTTAATCTTTGAACAATTTTGAAAGAGGACCACCAAAGGAACATTCCTGTGATGTTTTGTGGAAATTGGTCTATTGGAATGGTAGGAGTTGGTTGTCATTTGTAGCTAAAAGTTCAATTTACCCCTTTTGAGATGACGCCTGGTTGCTATGATTGTGTAACCAATCAAAACGCCTTAATCAAATTAAATAGAGGATCATTACAGTAAGATTCATATTATATTTTCTTAAAATCAGACAAGCACTTTCATAAAAATGGAATTTTCAAATTCTGTCATTTTGCCCCTTTTTTGATGCCGCCTGACTGCCATGTTTTTCGCCCAATCAGTATGGCTTGAACAATTTTTATAGAGGGTCACCCAAGGAACATTTCTACCAAATTATATTTGAATCTGACAAGCAGATTCGGAGGAGAAGATTTTTAAAGTTTGGACATTTTGTCCCCTTTTCTGATACCGCAGCAACCAAAGTTCTCATTGGAATTTTAATCTTTGAACAATTTTGAAAGAGGACCACCAAAGGAACATTCCTGTGATGTTTTGTGGAAATTGTTCTATTGGAATGGTAGGAGTTGGTTGTCATTTGTAGCTAAAAGTTCAATTTACCCCTTTTGTGATGACGCCTGGTTGCTATGATTGTGTAACCAATCAAAACGGCTTAAACAAATTAAATAGAGGATCATTACAGTAAGATTCGTATTATATTTTCTTAAAATCAGACAAGCACTTTCATAAAAATGGAATTTTCAAATTTTGCCATTTTGCCCCTTTTTTGATGCCGCCTGACTGCCATGTTTTTCGCCCAATCAGTATGGCTTGAACAATTTTTATAGAGGGTCACCCAAGGAACATTTCTACCAAATTATATTTGAATCTGACATGCAGATTCGTCGGAGAAGATTTTTAAAGTTTGGACATTTTGTCCCCTTTCTGATGCCGCAGCAACCAAAGTTCTCAATGGAATTTAAATCTTTGAACAACTTTGAAAGAGGCCAACCAGAGGAACAGTCCTGTGATGTTTCACGGAAATTGTCCTTGGAGTTTGGGAGGAGATGATGTTTAAAGCTAAAAGTTAACGCCGGACGGACGGACGGACGGACGGACGACGGACGACGGACAAAAAGTGATCAGAATAGCTCACCTTGAGCCTTTGGCTCTAGGTGATCTAAAAACAACAACTTTAGGAAGAGAGAAGTATTCCTCTTTATTCAGTAAAAAAATAATAAGTTTACATGTGTATCACATGGTAGTATATTTAATATAGATGCCAATATTTACACAGTAACCCTTTCCCACATCAATTAAGTATGTAGTTGTGCACTACAAAAATACAGGGTCTAAGGAATGGAACATATTGATAAATAAAAATATATTTTCAAATTGACCAGTAGTCATTTTGAAAAAAATCTTATAATGAGCAATTTCTCCTTTTACCACAAAGTTCCAATAAAATCAGCAGCAGACATGTCAAACTTCCTCTGTAGATGGGAAAGGGTTAAACACAGTCAAGACAAAGCAAACAAACCAGATCGGTCTAACAGAAGATGGTCCATTAAAAAAATCTTTCATTTGAACCCTGCCCCAGGAAAACAACCTATAAGAATATTTTAAAAAGTGTAGATTAAGATCTGTTTGTGCATCAATGCCAACTGATACAAATGTACACTGCTATAGTATTCCTAAGAGTAGCTGTGCATACCTTACGATCAGTGTAGTTACTGATCAGGCTGCACAGGTTAATCTTAGTCAACAATGACTTATAATTGTTCCATGAGTGCAAATTATTTTCTGGAAACAATTACAAGTGTACAGTTTTTCCTCATCTGTGTGAGCGTCCATTGCACACAGGACAGGATAACAGTTAATAAAAACACTGTAGTTATAACATTTATTTACATACACTTGTAGACCCTTTATAACTTGATTTTAATCCTTTCCTATATACATTGAATTTGCTAAAAAACAGAAATCTGTATGGATTTAACAAGTTAGAAACAATTTTGTTGATTTGAAAATGGTGAGTAATTTTTCTTTCAGCCATACCATTATTAAAATTCCTCTACTACAGATGTGCCTGCATGTGGGAAAGATTAAAAGAGCAAATATATAATACATAATATACAGTTTTACATGCCTCATGCATAGCGTATTTCATAGATCCATTTATATTTATATATAAGTTATAAAGCCATTATAGGCGTTTGTTCAAAGGCACACTATCTTATATACAGCTTTAATAAGATTAATAAACCTTCATAGTACTTCAAGCTTAAAACAGCATGTTTATGAAAAGAGAGAAATAACAAGAGTTGTCGGAGGACAATATAGCTCGCCTATCAGGGATATCGTCTATCAGGGCCTACTTCAGAACAGTTATAGCATGGGTATAAAGTCCAAAATCCAAAAGTGGAATAATTCAGTTGAAATTGAATTTACAAAAGAAAAACAAGAATTACGCGTAATTAAATGTCTCACTGTGTCCCCTGCTTTGACTATCAAGGCAAGTGTAAAAGACAAAAAGTAAACAAAACTCTAACATTGAGCTAAACACAATTTTTTTAAAACAAGAAATAATAAAAAAAAAAAGTTCAAAAATACAAGAAATTTAAAAAAAAAATTGAGCTGAACACAAAGTTCCAAAATTCAAGAAAAAAAATAAAAAATAAAAAAATAATGCTCAAAGTTCAAAAATACAAGAAAATTAAAAAAAAAAAATGAAATTAATCCAACAAAATATGAAGAAGCTATGCCCAATTTTCAAAAATCCAGCAAAAAACAAATGTTTTACCCCAAAAAATATGAAAGCCCTAGAACCAGTACTTATTGAGAAAAAAAAAAAAATCGAAACTTTAACGTTGAGCTAAACGCAAAATTGAAAAATACAAGAAAAGAAAAAGAAAAAAATCCAAATGTTTGAAAAAAATCCATTCCAGAGTTATGGGACTTGACATACAAGGTCCCCTAATGACCCTGAATAAGTGTGTGAAGTTTGAAAGCAACAGCATACACAGTGTCTGAGAAAAGGCCTTGCACGCAAAGGTTTGACCAAATTTCTAAGTCCAAAAAGGGGCACAATTCAGTCAAAATCCATTCCAGAGTTATGGGACTTGACATACAAGGTCCCCTAATGATCCTGAATAAGTGTGTGAAGTTTCAAAGCAACAGTATACACAGTGTCTGAGAAAAGGCCTTGCACGCAAAGGTTTGACCAAAATTCTAAGTCGAAAAAGGGGCACAATTCAGTCAAAATCCATTCCAGAGTTATGGGACTTGACATACAAGATCCCCTAATGATCCTGAATAAGTGTGTGAAGTTTCAAAGCAACAGCATACACAGTGTCTGAGAAAAGGCCTTGCACGCAAAGGTTTGACCAAAATTCTAAGTCGAAAAAGGGGCACAATTCAGTCAAAATCCATTCCAGAGTTATGGGACTTGACATACAAGGTCCCCTAATGACCCTGAATAAGTGTGTGAAGTTTGAAAGCAACAGCATACACAGTGTCTGAGAAAAGGCCTTGCACGCAAAGGTTTGACCAAATTTCTAAGTCCAAAAAGGGGCACAATTCAGTCAAAATCCATTCCAGAGTTATGGGACTTGACATACAAGGTCCCCTAATGATCCTGAATAAGTGTGTGAAGTTTCAAAGCAACAGCATACACAGTGTCTGAGAAAAGGTCTTGCACGCAAAGGTTTGACCAAGCTGGCAACGCGGACGCCAACGCCAACACCAACGCCAACGCCAACGCCGGGGTGATAACATAAGCTCCCCTATTTCTTCGAATAGGCGAGCTAAAAAAGAAAATGAAAAGAAACAAAATCCCTCAACATCATGTGACAGTTCAAATTTTTAAACCTTTAGTAGTAAAGTAGAAAAGTGCATGGCCCTTAACCTTTCCCCCTTAACTTTTCAATATGAAAAATGTAAAACAATTGCAACTACATCTTGTTAAAACATGTAGTTACAACTGTTTCGCATGAAGCCATCACTATCTCAATCACTTTCAGGCTACACAGATTTACAGTCCAATTATTACATCTACATTGTACCTTCAATGGTTTAAGTTGAATGATAAGTTTTAAGAAGCATAGATACTTATGACTAGATTTATAATGCAGGAAACCCTGTTTAGTTTGTTATTCCAATTAGCCCTATCCCATATACAAAAAAATTGTTGCAGACAATTTTTAAAACTTCTAGGCAAATTTTGCTGCAATATTACCACAATGTGTTCCAAAATGTGTTCGCTGCAGATGTGTCAAAATGTATTTGTATGTGGGAAAGGATAAAAACATATTTCTGGAAACACGTATGAGCCTTTCCGTTTAAAAAGTTACAAGTTGGCTTTTTTAAACAGTGTAGATACAGATCAGTCAATGTATCTGAAGTCTGATAAAGATCTGCACTGATCACACATTACTTACACAAGCATGAAAGAAGTCTGTGTCAGCTTGTGTAGATGCTGATAAAGACTGAGCAGATGGCCAGCGTGATCTGAACCCACATTGTCATTAAATGCCAACTTACTCCTTTTCACACGGATGGACTCTCATGACCTTCTCTCACTACGGAAGGCTACAACAACAAGAACTGATACAAGCACATAAACAATTTGGTACTAAAACAATTGTTGATGTAAAAGGAATTTTAGCGACATTTAACATAATTACAAAAATATACTTTAGTCTGGAATGTTACATTGAAATCAATAAGACTGGTTGGTAATATATGATTTTGTTTAACCCTGTCCCTCATATAGATGTTTTATGATGCCTTTGCAGCAGATGGCATTTTGAAAACATGCCCACAAAAGAAGAAGTTGCTCAAAAAGAGCAATTTCTCCTTTTGTCACCATGTTTTTAACTCTATTCAATCATTGTACTTTCATTTAAAAGGAGTTACCATTTTTTTTCGGGTATGTTTTCTTTGCTGCTGTTTAATGTTTAACCCTTTCCCTCATATAGACGCTTTCTGATGCCTCTACAGCAGACAACTTTTTCTAAACATAGTGACAAAAGAAGAAATTGCTCAAAACTAGCAATTTCTCCTTTTGCCACAATGTTTCCCACTTTTAGACATAGGTTATCAATTCAATTATAAAGATTTTTTCATTTTTGACAAAATATGTTGAAAGTCTTCTGCTGGAGAAATGTTGTATGTTTAAGGGTTAAGGGATACAACATTTTAAAGTCCACTCACTTGATAACATAAGAGACAGTATTTGATTCATTTAAAAAACTTGAAACATAATTCAGATACAGAAAAGACAAAAACAGTGGGATAATGAGTAATATGTTTTCCTCTCATAATGTTTTCAAAAGTGGTTAATCAGTTAAAAGTATCAACAAGTTTAATGACATAAAGGACTAAATAACAATTTACACTCTGTATCATGAGACTGTACAGCACCAGTTTCCCTGTACGTCCTGCCCTGTCTTAATGCTGCTATCCTTTGAGATTTCCTCTGTGTTTGATGCATTCTGGGTAGATGCTGATTCTATGGTGATACTGGTGTTTTCTCGTTCTGATGCTACTTCCTGGGATGAGACTGTTAGAATTTCTTTGCACATGTCAAGGAATGGCTGGAAAAAAATAGAATCAAATGAACCATGTGTGATATTTCTAGAGTCGTCTGTTTTGAAAAAGGTTAGAGGAAAGATATGTATTATTTTTAGAAATTTAAAATTGCCATAATAGAACCCTCCAAACAATGACATTAGCTATTTTCATATGCATAGATTTACAAGGTATTCAAGTATAAAAACTTATAAAATATTAAGTCATAAGATGATTTTACAAGTATGTATTCTAATCTTGTGAAAAGGAGAAAATAGATTATTTACAACAAATGTATATATGTTACAGACAATCTGTGTAACTACGAATTTCATGAAATTCCCTTAAAAAACCCAGGTAATTTGAGAAATGATTATTTCTCTTAGGGAATTCATAAAAAGCCTAAATAGTTCAGGAATTGTGCAAAGATACTGAAAAATGACTTCAGTTCTATCACCAAGTTCCTGAATTATACCCCAAATAAGGATATTTACAATTCTATTCAATATTGAATTTATTCCTTATAAGTGGGACTTGAGTGCTTATAAGGAGAAGAATTATATTGAATATTAGTGAAGACAACACAACAGAAACAGATATTTCACCCCCTTACAACAACTGAGCAACAAAAAAGTTGGAAACAAATATTTCTCACAAACAGCAGAAATATGGAAACATGTCTAGTCTATAAAGGAAAGTTCAATTCAAAGGTGCCTGAAAAAAAGTGTAATTGTTATACATGTGGAAAAGACCTGTCTATGCATTCATATTAAGGGTTCTAAATGGATACCACTTTACAGAAGTTTCTTTGAATCTTCTTTGACTAATTGGAGAACAAAGCAGAGGAAGATAAGACCTTGTAGATCTGAATCTACACATGTAACAAGAGGGCCATGATGGTCCTGGATCGCTCACCTTAATTATACAATGTACTGCAAAACACATCAAGACAATTATTCTGAATGCATCCTCCACAGTGTTAACAATATTTTCCTTCATTTGGCCTAGTGATCTATATTTTTTTACCTGATATGACCCATATTCCAACATGGACTAGATATCATCAAGACAACATTCTGACAAAGTTTCAACTTGCTCAAAGTAAAAATGCGGCCTCTGGAGTTTGAACAATATTTTCCTTTATTGACCTAGTTTCTGATCCAATATGACCCATATTCGAACTTGACCTAGATATAATTCGGACAAATATTCTGACCAAATTCAAAGCTGCTGCAGCAAACAATGCGGCATCCAAAGTGTTCACAAGATTTTCCCTTCAATTTGATCTAGTGACCTAGTTTTTGACCCAACATGACCCATATTCGAACTTGGCCTTCATATCATCAAGAAAAACATTCTGATAGTTTTATCATGCTGAAATTAAAAATGCAGTATCCAGAGTGTTAACAAGATTACCCTTCAATTTGGCCTAGTGACCTAGTTTTTAACCCTTCATGACCCATATCCGAACTTGGCCTAGATATCATTTAGACAAATATTCTGACCAAATTTCAAGCTGCTGAAGCAAAAAATGTGGCATCCAAAGTGTTAACAAGATTTTCCTTCAATTTGATCTAGTGACCTAGTTTTTGACCCGGTGTTGTATAGTATTATGCCTTTTTTAATGTAGTATTTGCAATAATTCAGTGCACAATAGAATGTTTGGAAACACAATATAGCGTGACCAGTCAATTATGATGAACTTAAAATAAACTAGAACTATCATACAAGATGATAAATACCCCCAAAACAGCACCTTGATTCAAAATATGGCTTCCGACCGACCAACAAAAGGGCCATAAGTTAACTCTGTAAAATTACATGCAATTGTAAGACCTGTAGGGTATGCACATCTCCTCTTGGTATAGAAGCTTCATGTAAAATTTTATTGAATTCCACCCAGTGGTTTGTAAGAAATAGGTGAGACAAAATATGGCTTACTTAATAAGTAAAAGGGCCATAACTCTGTAAAATAACATGCAATTGTAACCCCTTTAGGATATACACATCTCCTCTTGGTATAGAAGCTTCATGTAAATTTTATTGAATTCCACCCAGTGGTTTGTAAGAAATAGGCCGGACAAAATATGGCTTACTTAATAAGTAAAAGGGCCATAACTCTGTAAAATAACATGCAATTGTAACCCCTTTAGGATATGCACATCTCCTCTTGGTATAGAAGCTTCATGTAATTTTTTTATTGAATTGCACCCAGTGGTTTGTAAGAAATAGGCCGGACAAAATATGGCTTACTTAATAAGTAAAAGGGCCATAACTCTGTAAAATAACATGCAATTGTAACCCCTTTAGGATATGCACATCTCCTCTTGGTATAGAAGCTTCATGTAAAATTTTATTGAATTGCACCCAGTGGTTTGTAAGAAATAGGCCGGACAAAATATGGCTTACTTAATAAGTAAAAGGGCCATAACTCTGTAAAATAACATGCAATTGTAACCCATTTAGGATATGCACATCTCCTCTTGGTATAAAAGCTTCATGTAAAATTTTATTGAATTCCACCCAGTGGTTTGTAAGAAATAGGCCGGACAAAATATGGCTTACTTAATAAGTAAAATGGCCATAATTAATAAGTAAAAGGGCCATAACTCTGTAAAATAACATGCAATTGTAACCCCTTTAGGATATGCACATCTCCTCTTGGTATAGAAGCTTCATGTAATTTTTTTATTGAATTCCACCCAGTGGTTTGTAAGAAATAAGCCCGACAAAATATGGCTTACTTAATAAGTAAAAGGGCCATAACTCTGTAAAATAACATGCAATTGTAACCCCTTTAGGATATAAAACAAGAGGCCCAAGAGGGCTAGTATCGCTCCACGGCCATAAGGCAAAAATAAAATCTCCAAACAGCCCTGCCCCCTGGTGGCTATTTTTTTTACCAACCACCATGGCTTAAAGGAATCTTGTAGAGTGTCACCCAAGGAATGTTTCTGCAAAATTATTTGAAAATCGGCCTGACACTTTCGGAGGAGAAGTTTTCACTATAGCCATATAAGGCAAAATAGCCCCACCAGGGGCAGCCATATTTTTCAACCAATCAACATGGCTTGAAGGAATCTGATAGAGGGGTAAGCCTAGGAACATTTCTACAAAATTATTTGTTCTTTTTTACTTATCGTTAATCACTGGTCATACTTAATTTTGATTCCAAAGATGTATAAAAAATAATAATATGGGGAGTCATTTTACAATGGGGGGATTAACAAGATTTTCCCTCAATTTGGCCTAGTGACCTAGTTTCTGATCCAATATGACCCATATTTGAACTTGATCTAGATATCTTTAAGACAAACATTCTGCCAAAATTTAAAGCTGCTGAAGCAAAAAATGCGGCATTCAAAGCGTTTACAAGATTTTCCTTCAATTTGACCTAGTGACCTAGTTTTTGACCCGGCATATTCGAACTCGGCCTAGATATCATTCAGCTCAACATTCTGAACAAATTTCAAGCTGCTGAAGCAAAACATGTGGTTTCTACAGAGTTAACAAGATTTTCCCTCAATTTGGCCTAGTGACCTAGTTTCTGACCCAATATGACCCATATTTGAACTTGACCTAGATATCTTTAAGACAAACATTCTGACCAAATTTCAAGCTGCTGAAGCAAAAAATGCGGCATCAAAAGTGTTAACAAGATTTTCCTTCAATTTGACCTAGTGACCTAGTTTTTGACCCGGCATATCTAATATTCGAACTTGACCTAGATATTTTTAAGACAAACATTTTGACAAAATTTCAAACTGCTGAAGCAAAAATTGCGGCCTCTGGAGTGTTAACGAGATTTTCCTTCAATTTGACCTAGTAACCTACTTTTTGACCCGACGTGACCCATGTTCGAACTTGACCTACATATCATCAAGACAAACATTCTGATAAAGTTTCAACATGCTCAAGTTGAAAATGTGGCCTCCAGAGTGTTAACAAGATTTCCCTTCAATTCGACCTAGTGACCTAGTTTTTGACCTCATATGGCCAAGTTTCGAACTTGTCCAAGATTTTATGTAGATGAACGTTCTGATAAACTTTCATGAAGATTGGATTCAAAATGTAGCCCGTAGAGTGTTAACAAGCTCAAATGTTGACGACGCACGACGGACGACGGACAAAATGTGATCACAATAGCTCACCTTGCACTTCGTGCATAGGTCAGCTAAAAATGGGTTTGGTTTTCCAAAATGCTCATCAATTATTCAAAATGAGCTGAAGCATTGTTGCAAAGGGAGAAAATGCTAGTTAAATATAAACAATTCCTTCTTGTTCCAAAATGGCTTCAAAAGTCATCTGCTGCAGATACTGTGTCTGCATGTTGTAAAGAAGTGTACATGCCTCATAATAGAAGGGATGCTGTAATGTAGGCTGTCTGGATATATGGTAAAATATTCTTCTTTTATTCTGGAAAATGACATTTTACAAACCTTGTCTAAATTGTTTCTATTTCTGGCGCTGACCTCATAAAAATGAATGTTGTTTTCATCTGCAAACTAGAATAATAAAGAAAAGTACAAAGTAGAATTTAAAATCATTCAGTCTAAGTAATATTTTTATTTTAAAAGATCAAATCATGGAAAAATTCAAAAACTCTTCAAAAGTGAAAATAATTAAGATTACTAAATATACAGTCAAACCTAGATGGCTTAAACTCACAGGGCCCACAATAAATAGTTTGACCTATCCATAGTTTGTGGCATTCAATTTTGAATGTTACGACGAAGACAAAGTGTTCTATCCTGAATGTATTCATATAGTTTACGTTTATATATATGAAAACACATCAGAAATTATACCAGTGTGTTTTCATTTGATTACAGACTCATTTATGACGTAGACATGAAGTACTTAAGAATATAAGAGTAATCCACAGTTTTATTTCTATATTCTAAGTAAATACATTTTGTACATTGCCAATCGTTTATCTCCATGTTGAATGTATCATTGCATACTAGCAAAATCAAGCTTGCTTACAGGGTTTAAAACTAGAACGATTAAACTGAAACAGACCGCAGTATGCATTGCTCTATTTTACATGTAACATTTGCTCAAAATCACAATAAAATATTTTATATGTTTCTTTCGTCTGCGATAGCCACACAACAAATAATTGTTTATGTTGGTCTGACGGGAGATGTGTTTCATTGAAAGATTATTGTGATAAATATGCATCACCTTTATCAACAAAACAAACAGAGGATGAGATTAATTGAAGATGTGAAAAACAGTCGACTGAAAGGTGACAATTTACCTGTTGGACCTATCCATTTGTAATATATACTGTTATGACGCTAAAGGGATTTTGCAGTTAGTTTGAGAGTTAGAAAAGAGGTGTTACAGATTTCCATAGTAGAACACATTTAATTACATAAGGTTTTGGTCGGGACTGAGAGACGAGTTAAGAGTTTTCTATGGTGTTCGAGCCAAAGAGGTTTGACTGTAGTTGAAAACATTCTGGACAAAGTAGAAATTGCTGACCAAAGTTCATCTGCATGTGGAAAAGGGTTAAATAATTCCCCTCAAGGGCGGTCAGACCATGGTTTGACCCCTGGTCCTGTATTACCAAAGACTCTCTTGGTACGAAGGGATACAAGGCAATCATTACAAATAAACCACTGGCTTATCTGTACTAGTAATTCACCAAGGAAAGGTTGTAATAATATGAATTATTATACTAATGTTGTAATAATATGAATTATTATACTAATGGTGTAATAATATGAATTATTATACTAATGTTGTAATAATATGAATTATTATACTAAATGAATTATTATACTAATGTTGTAATAATATGAATTATTATACTAATGTTGAAATAATATGAATTATTATACTAATGGTGAAATAATATGAATTATTATACTAATGTTAAAATACTATGAATTATTATACTTATATTGAAATAATATGAATTATTATACTAATGTTGAAATATATGTTTCTATAATAATGTTGAAGTACATGTTTCTATACTTATGTTGAAATACATGTTTCTATACTAATGTTGAAGTACATGTTTCTATACTATTCCAGAAAGTGGAGCAAAACACCAATCCAACAAACAAAGCAGATGCATTTCAACACTTAAAGTGACTTTGTTGCTTATCCCTGAATATCTATCTCCACAATAACATAAAAACATAATATTTAACCCCATATAAAGATGTTTTCTGATACATCCGCAGCAGATGGCTTTTTGAAAACATGTCGACAAAAGAAGAAATTGCTCAAAATGAGCAATTTCTCCTTTTGTCACCATGTTTTCAACTCTATTCAATTATTGTACTTTCATTTAAAGGGAGTTTTCAATTTTGTTGGGGCATGTTTTCAAAGTTGTCTGCTGCAGATGTGTTGTTTGTGGGAAAGGGTTTACAGTATGCAAAGGAACACACATGTTGCCTGTCATGTCAGTCAGTGATCCCTATGTGTCTCCGTGTCAAGGCAGGCGACACAGGGCCTCCACTGTCGGTAACCAGGTAACCAGTCTGATATTTGACAATGTGAAGGTCACGCGACATCAGGAGCGTGTATGACCAAACAATTGATGCGGATTTCAATTGATGGCCCCAGTGTTGAACATTTTGATTTTAAGGATACCTTTAAGGTTTGGGCTGGTTTAAAGACTGGCAGAATTCTGGTTTGAGACTGACGTTCTTGTATATTTACTGTATGTAAATATGTAAATATAAATATAATCATGTTTTAAATGGAACAGAAATGAAAAATATATGCTTTTCATACATCTTATGTTATTTCATAAATAATATTGCTAAAGACATGAATGAAATAAAAGAGAAAAAAACAATACATTTCGTTTTACTGTGTTTTTTATACCCTTTATCCGTTGATTTTTAATTGGCCTTCAAACTTGGCTCAATTTTGGCTCAAACTTTTTTATTTTGGCTCCTTTTTTTTTTAATTTAGCGAAAGTGTTGGCGAAAGAAAAAAAATAGCCAGTGGAGGCCCTGCGACATCAAAAAAATAAATCAATGTCACTTACTGTTTGTGCTTCCATAAAAGGGACTTGCCTCTGGTCTTGCTTATCACTTTTATTTCCTATCATTGTTATTACAACATTGTCTTCACAAAACTGAAACAAACAAGTTGTATTAGACAAAATGGTTAATCTCTTGTTCATGGGTAACATAAAGGGGGAAACAAGTGGAGATACAATTCTAGTTTTTCAAAGAAATAAGTAAGTAAATGCTCTAATGAGACATGCATCATTCATAAACAAAAAGCCCTTAACCCTTTCCCACAAAAAACAAAAGACGAATTGGAAAAGATCTAAATGCTGTAGATAAGAAAGATATGTCCTTAAGCCTCACTTTAACACTTGCAGACGCAATTTTATGTATTTGCAGCAGATATATTTTTTAAACATTGTAGCAAACAAAAAAATTGTACATGAAAGCATATTCTCCTTTTTGTCACAGCGTTTTCAAATCTTGTCAACGATTACCTTGAGTTCTAGAAAAATTCTGTATGTTTTCAGTCATCTACTGCAGATTTGTTATTATGGGAAAGGTTTAAATCATTATTATTCTTCCAAACCCTAATCCTAAGTACTGATGGCAACAAACAATTAGAGTTCAAACCACATGGCGTTATAAGCAAATCAATAAAGGAAAAAGGCCACTCTTGTCCTCTTTCTTCAACAACATATCTGCAGCAGACAAATTCAAAAACATCTATTAAAGCGAAAATAAGGAAAATCTTTTTAAATGAAAAATTTGTATAATTAAAGTGAACACACTGTGGGAAAAGGGGAAATTATCCTATTGTCATAATGATTTCAAAAGTAGTATGCTGCAGATGTGTCTGCATGTAAAACTGGTTATGTGGGTATTGGTGACAAGTAAAAATACAAGTTACCCATACAAAGGATCAAATGTTGATAAGTTAATTAATCATACCTGTCTAATATGATCCAGCCACTTTGGTATACTCTCAAAAGATTTTCTGCTGCAAATGTCAAACACCAATAAAATACCCTGAATCAAACACACACAAACCCGCTTTAACAACACACAAATAAACCGTTGCACTATATCTGAAAATTAACAGGCAAGTGCATTGCTGTCTCTTTCCAACATACAACAACTTCACAACTTTGTAAACATATATATGGCACTCCATGATGACAGCTGCGAGGAAGGTTTGAAACTGGTTTAGGTGGGTCACTCACTCATATACTCCTAAACCAGGATTCATCAAGAGACCTTTACACCTGATGCAGTTCAATCTAAAATGTCAATAATGATGATTAACCCTTTCCCACCAATAGACACATTTTGAATCATCTGCAGGTGACGACTTTTGAAAACGTTGTGACATCAAAACAAGCAATTTCTCCTTTTGCCACAATGTTTTCAACTTTTTTAAGTAATTTTACCTTTTATAGAGATTTTCCATGTTTTCGCCTTGATATATTTTGATATTGGATCAACCGGCTGATCCCCTAAGATTAATTTGGCTCTACTCTGTTTGCAATCTGCTTTACCATTTCCCACATAAAGATGCTATCTGACACCTCTGCAGCAGACGACCACAATGTTTTCAACTGTATTTGATAATCATACTTTCAGTTATGGAGAGTTTCAATAATTTTACCTAGATGTTATCTAAATCGTCTGCTGAAGATTTTATGTATGAGGGAAAGGGTTAAATACCTCCACAAACTTGTTTTATAGTATTAAAAAAAGTTGAAGTTCAAGGGAAGATAACTTGGAATGAATATAACCCACATCTTCTGTAAGTTACAGTTCAATCCAGAAAATTCATATGTCATTCTGAACAAGAGGCTCAAGATGGCCCTAAATCGATCACCTAATTGATAGTAAATTAGTAGCAAAAATCAGTATGGCTTGAACGATTTTTATAGAGGGTCACCCAAGGAACATTTCTACCAAATTCTATTTTAATCTGACAGGCAGATTTGGAGGAGAAGATTTTTAAAGTTTAGACATTTTGTCCCCTTTCTGATGCCGCAGCAACCAAAGTTCTCAATGGAATTTAAATCTTTGAACAAATTTGAAAGAGGACCACCAAAGGAACATTCCTGTGATGTTTTGTGGAAATTGGTCTATTGGAATGGTAGGAGTTGGTTGTCATTTGTAGCTAAAAGTTCAATTTACCCCTTTTGTGATGACGCCTGGTTGCTATGATTGTGTAACCAATCAAAACGGCTTAAACAAATTAAATAGAGGATCATTAAAGTAAGATTCGTATTATATCTTCTAAAAATCAGACAAACACTTTCATAACAAGAGGGCCATGATGGCCCTGGATCGCTCACCTTAATTATACAATGTACTACAATGCAAAATACATCAGGACAATTATTCTGAATGCAACCTCCACAGTGTTAACAATATTTTCCTTCATTTGGCCTAGTGATCTATATTTTTTTACCTGATATGACCCATATTCCAACATGGACTAGATATTATCAAGACAACATTCTGACAAATTTTCAACTTGCTCAAAGTAAAAATGCGGCCTCCGGAGTTTGAACAATATTTTCCTTTATTGACCTTGTTTCTGACTCTACATGATCCATATTCGATCTTGGCTTAGATATCATTTAGATAAACATTCTCATAAAATGTCAAGCTGCTGTAGCAAAAAATGCGGCTTCTACAGAGTTAACAAGATTTTCCTTCAATTTGGCCTAGTGACCTAGTTTCTGACCCAATATGACCCATATTTAAACTTGACCTAGATATCTTTAAGACAAACATTCTGACAATATTTCAACATGCTCAAGTTGAAAATGTGGCCTCTACAGTGTTAACAAGATTACCCTTCAATTTGGCCTAGTGACCTAGTTTCTGACCCGATATGACCCATATTCGAATTTGACCTAGATATCTTTAAGACAAACATTCTGACAAAATTTCAAACTGCTGAAGCAAAAATTGCGGCCTCTAGAGTGTTAACAAGATTTCGCTTCAATTTGACCTAGTGACCTCGTTTTTGACCTCATATGGCCCAGTTTCGAACTTGTCCAAGATTTGATGGAGATGAATGTTCTGATACACTTTCATGAAGATTGGATGCAAAATGTAGCCTGTAGAGTGTTAACAAGCTGAAATGTTGACGACGCACGACGCACGACGGACGGACGCCGGACAAAATGTGATCACAATAGCTCACCTTGCACTTCGTGCATAGGTGAGCTAAAAATGGAATTTTCAAATTTTGTCATTTTGCACCTTTTCTGATGCCGCCTGACTGCCATGTTTTTCTACCAATCAGTATGGCTTGAACAATTTTTATAGAGGGTCACCCAAGGAACATTTCTACCAAATTCTATTTGAATCTGACAGGCAGATTCGGAGGAGAAGATTTTTAAAGTTTGGACATTTTGTCCCCTTTCTGATGCCGCAGCAACCAAAGTTCTCAATGGTATTTTATTCTTTGAACAAATTGGAAAGAGGACCACCAAAGGAACATTCCTGTGATGTTTTGTGGAAATTGGTCTATTGGAATAGTAGGAGTTGGTTGTCATTTGTAGCTAAAAGTTCAATTTACCCCTTTTGTGATGACGCCTGGTTGCTATGATTGTGTAACCCATACAAACGGCTTAAACAAATTAAATAGAGGATCATTAAAGTAAGATTCGTATTATATTTTCTTAAAATCAGACAAGCACTTTCATAAAAATGGAATTTTCAAATTTTGTCATTTTTGCCCCTTTTCTGATGCCGCCTGACTGCCATGTTTTTCGACCAATCAGTATGGCTTGAACAATTTTTATAGAGGGTCACCCAAGGAACATTACTACCAAATTCTATTTGAATCTGACAGGCAGATTCGGAGAAGAAGATTTTTAAAGTTTGGACATTTTGTCCCCTTTCTGATGCCGCAGCAACCAAAGTTCTCAATGGAATTTAAATCTTTGAACAATTTTGAAAGGATCACCAAAGGAACATTCCTGTGATGTTTGGTGGAAATTGTTCTTGCGGTTCAGGAGGAGATGATGTTTAAAGCTAAAAGTTAACAACGGACGACGACAGACGACGGACACAAGAGTGATCAGAATAGCTCACCTTGAGCCTTTGGCTCTAGGTGATCTAAAAAGACAATCAATAGACCAATGGATGCAGTGATCCAGTAAACCCTGGCAGACTTTGTATGCAGTGATATAATAAAACAAATTGTCACCTGAGCTCTTCTGTAAAACTGTTTGGTGATGGCTTCAAATCTTTCTTGTCCTGCGGTGTCCCTGCAATAACAAGTGCAAAGAATTTAATAACTACAAATGGAGGGCTTGGCATGAAAAGGTTTAATTTTTTAATTAAAATTAGTATATTTTACCAAGGTTAATCACCTCGCCATAAAGTCTTTATAAGCGTTGAATCATTTTTCTTGGTAAACAGTGGAAATTTGCACTGTTTACAAAGGGGTCAAAATTGCCCCTAAACCAGGGTTTTCAAAATAGGATTTTAGTTACAACTGTTTCATGCCAAGCCCTCGAAATGTTCAGCGGCCTAGATTAGGATGCCGGATATAACTGGCCTTTTCCACACACCATCTCTATTATTTCAAAACAAAAGCCTATGTTGAGGGTACTCAATGGAATAATTATGGTGAGATGATATATAACAGCACAGACAGCTAAGGAATTAAGAGTCAAACAAGGATTTAAGAACAAGGAATATGTCTCTCATCTAGTCTTTTCAAACAATTTTATTTGTTCAATCCTGATAAATCTCATCTTCGACACCCTCTGTTGTTGACAGCCCTAAGGAACAAACAACACCAGTGAGATTTTTCACTGCCCTTTCTAAGTTTTGAGAAACAGCCAAAATTGTTTTCTGATTGGATGCAGTACACTCTTGTACTGCACCAAACAGCCAATCAAATTCCTGGTAATGAAATTATTATCGGTTCACTTTAAAATTGGTGACTGCATCTGAAAGCGACTTTACCTTGGTTTGTGGAATGTTTGAAATTGATAAGTTGCGTGAGTTCCGTAGATATTTAGATCATTTAATATGAAACCGTACTGATCTGTTCTACAACTCGATTCCAATCTTCTGTAATTTTTAGCTCTAAATGTAAACAGAAAGCACATTTACACTCCGTGGGGGCAGCCAGGTTTCTTTCGTCTCCACTTAGGAGAATATCGGAAATGTAAGCATCATTTCGGTTAGTTTATGTGTATTCTATTCTGTTCTGTCAAAACAGAGAATGGGCCGTGAAAAAACCACAGGTAATGTTTGAAATTCTGTTTGAAAGATACAAGTATACTTCCCATTTTTCCATATTTTGTACTTTTGCAGTAACATCCCTATGATTTCAAATAAGTTTGTATTGCATTTTAAGCTGTTATAAACAATAATCATTTATACCATGGTGTTCCCTGGGTAAGTTCCCATTAAAGTTCATTTAACCTGACACAATAAAGTTGTTGTAATGCTAACTCCACAATCCTGAGGGCTAATGAATGAAGGCCATTACTATCATTTTTAAAGTATTTGAAATGACACAGCCATGGATTGAATCTGCAACCTTTCGCGTCCTAGAACGACACTGTACCACTACACTACCGAGGTAGTCATATGATTTCATTTTCCAAGCAGTTTACTCTAAAATAGTAGTGGGGTTTTATATGAGGAAAAATGATAATCTACACAATCATTGGTCAAGCTTCACCAGGAAACTAAATATCTTTAACCCTTTCCCTCATACGACAATTCTGCAGCAGATGACTTTGAACATATTTTGTCAAAAAATAGAAAATCTCCATAATTTAATGGATAACCTATGACAAAGAGTGGAAAACATTGTGGCAAAAGGAGAAATTGCACGTTTTGTGCAATTTCTTCTTTTGTCACTATGTTTTCAAAAAGCCGTCTGCTGCAGAGGCATCAGAAAGCGTTTATATGAGGGAAAGGGTTAAATGTTAAAACCCTTTCTCACATATAACCAAATTAATCTGCAGCAGACAACTTTGATAATATCGAATCAAAACCATGAAAAATCAATATAAATGAAAGTGTGATTATTAGTATATAGCTGAAAACATTGTGGAAAAAGAAGAAAAAGCTCATTATGAGAAATTTCTTATTTTGCCACAATGTTTTCCAATGTCGTCTGCTGAATTAGTCCCAAAGTGTGATTGTAAGTGGGAAAGAAATAATCGTAATGATCTTGATTTGAAATTTTACATTATCTTGAGGTTATAAATTGAAGGTAAGCGAAGTGTCTACGTACCAAATTTGAACCTTGATTGTCTCATTGCCCATGTCTATCGTTTTCATTTTGAAGTCAATTCCTGGTAAAAAATAGAGAAAAGAAGTTCTGAAAAATTGGAAGGCGATACAAATTTCCCTCACCAGTTACTGGGCTCTTATAAACATTTAGGTATTTAACCCTTTCCCAAATACAGACCCTTTCTGAAGCCTCAACAGCAGACGACTTTGGAAAACTTTGTGGCAAAAAAAGGAGAATGTACCATATTTTTGCATAGATGTTTTCAATGTCACCTGCTGTAGATTCATTGAATGTGGGAAAGGATTAAAATCCAGTGTAGATCAAGATTAGCCTTTGTTTGATATGCACAGTAGGATTGGGATCTGCATTTATTCTAATAAGTCAACGACTCTTCTAGTAAAGTTGAAACCATGGCCTGAGTTTTGGAATGCCTGATCTGATCTTAAACTACAAAAGGAACAAATGTCTTAACGCTTTCCCACATACAGAAAATCTGCAGAAGAAGACTTTGAAAGCATCAAGATGTAATTATGGAAAATATCCATCTATAATTGAAAGTATAATAATTAATTTCAGTTTTTTTTCTTAACCCGAATTGGGGCCGAAATTGGGTGGGCCCATTCACAATCAAAAGTCTACTATTTGTTTTCACAAAAGTAGGTCTTAATTCACAAAATCTACCTTTCATCTCATTTTACATGTCACTATTTTCACAATTGAAAGGGCCCTGGTCTTAAAACAGCAAGAAAAAACACAGAATTTATTTTAAAATTTCTACTTTTGCAACAATGTTTTAAAAAGTTGTCTGCAGTAAAACCATTAATATGTAGCTGCAATGGGAAAAGCTTTAGGTCCCTTTCAATAATGTCAAAGCATACATCTAAATCCTCCCTCTCATAATGTTATTATGAAACAAGAGCTGTCCGTAAGTCCGCCAGCTGGACTATTCTTCCGCGGTGAACGCTTATTAGTCCAAGGATTACAAAGTTGTATGTGAAACATACCAGTAATGGTGTAAAATAAACAAAAAGGTAAAAAAAATAACCATTTTTGTGATTAGATGTATTCTTTAGATATAGGTCTGACATGGTAATTTTAATGAATTTCCAAATTACTGAAATTACACTCAATAGCAATATGCACAAATGATAAGAAAAGGTCTACAAACCTATGGTGGAAATATGAGATTCCACAAAGTCATCTGTTGCAAAACGACAAAGAAGGCATGTTTTCCCGACCCCAGTTTCTCCAACAAGTAACAGTCGCAGTAAATGATCATATCGCTTTGATATCATTTTGATATGACAAAAATCTTAACAGGTTTGATTACATATCCATGAAAGTTTCACTGTATGTGTGTGAAAATTTAGGAAACAGCCGCTGAAAAAAAAAAGGTTAAGCATATATTTCATTTTCAAAATCAAATCATCATTTTACGCTTGAACCCTTTGTTTTTGGTTCTCAAAGAAGTTGTCTCAGTGGAAACTTTTAAATACCCACAACATAGCGTTAGGTTGGGTTATACAAGATATTGTTTGGAAAGACATTTGAATTTAAGCATCCGATGCTTGCTTGCATTGTTGAAGTACAGACAACTATTCTCCTTTTTTTTTTTAAATTGATGTCATTGGGAATAAGTAAGCAAAATCTTTCACAGAACCAGGTCATCGTTGGCTGTCAATCAGGATATCCAACATATCTATACTTTCAAGATATCACCATCATCTAATTAAATTTGTGAAATTTCTACAAATTTTTAACTGAACATTTCAAATTCGTGCCAATTTTTGGGGAAAAGGGCGATGACGGCTAATGCTTTAGTAATCTCCTGTTTAAAGAACGTACTAGGTTGAGACCAGGATCTGGTTAAACCCTTTCCTTGATGAGCAATTTCCCCTTTGGCCACAATGTTTTCAACTTATTTAACAAATAAGCTTTTACGAAGATTTTACAGGTTTTTATCACCATGTTTTGAAACTCGTCTGCTGCAGATTTGCTGTATGTGGGAAAAGGTTAAGAAAGTAACACATAGGATGTGAATCAAAAGGCGAATATTTACTGGTACGCTTGCAGAATTATATGTCATCACTAACGTTTTATTTGTTTTTACTCGAATTAGGATGAATGATTGGGATTAAAAGTAGTTTTTGAGATTTTCTCCAGTCAAATATTAAACGATACAGCAATAAGCTTACTTATGGCATAAAAATCATCGTATAATCTTGTTTTAGCAGGCAGGAAATTTACAGGAAGTAACATAAATTCCAAAGTTGGTTCCTTACTTTCCGTTTATATTACGGCTCTATCAGACATCTGTTGATAGATTAACCCAGTTATTTACCGGGAAGAACTCGTCTGCTGTTTTAAGAAGACTTTTATTGTTCATTCATTTTCCTGAATTTAACAAAATTATTTTTTTCTCCGTTTTAAACACAAATAAATTTACTATGGTATTAATTTCATGAATAAATTCGTTTGAAGACCCTAATTTTTTCTCTATTGGTTAAAGTAAGGCCATTCAAGATGTCCGCGCCCTTGGAACCGAACTGAAGTTCAGACGATGGGTTCAATTAATAGGAATTTACGGTTGGGAGGTTGAACAATTCATCTAGGTATTTGTTCGTTAAAATCGATCTAAATATTGGTCTTATTTAGATGTCTCAGACTATGGCTGATACACGTAACAGTGAGAGATATCGGCACTATGTAGTCTCTCGCCGTCTAGGTTATGTAAACCATGACAAATGTGGACTGAAAAATGAGCCGTTCCACAGAAAACCAACATTATGTTCTGCTTAATGTATCGACCTCTACATGAGATGAAAAGTGTCCGGTAAAGTGTCTGTCCGGGTTAGCCTGCGCGTCATGCTTAGGCTGATCCCGATGTGATAGTCCACAATGTTAGTTTTCTCGCGGTACGGATCAAATGTATTTCAGAGGTCCAGATTAGGAGGCATATACAGCTCTTTCCCCCACAATATCTCTCTTATCATCTTATTAACCAAACCCTATGCTATGGGTACTCAAAGGAATCGTCTCATTGAGATGGTTCTTTTGAGTACCCAATACATAGTGTAACGTGCAGGGCTAATTAAAGACGCAGAAGATCCCTTCAGCGAAAAGTATACTCGACCCTGAAGGGGGTCCACTTGTCTTTTATATGTAGCCCTAAACTCAATCACTTCGAAACGGTGATGTTAATTTGCATATCAAATGCAACGTATACCGAACGTTTTCGTTACACTACCTCCCACTCCGAGAAGACTCACGATCAGTTATTTACGTAAATTATGAGTCCTACCGACCTAAGCAAAGAAAATAAAAATCGTCATCAGGTTAAGCTTATTTTTAACTTTAAAATATGGCCAAGATTTCTAATCCATGAAATTATAATGACAGGTACAACAAATAATCAACTTGCCCTTCATAAAGTTCTTCAAATGAAACGATTCCATAATTTACGGAACTACATTTGTGACAAATCAAACAAACCTTTCCTTTCATTTCTGTCGTTTTCCTTTTTGGTTATTTATTCATCATTTGCGTTACGCTAATAGAATGATCTCATATTACAGGTATTTTGATTTGTAATTTCCGGAAAGTCAGAAAACCCTTATGAGTTTTTATTTGAACTCATTTTAGAATTAGACGACGAGTGTTATTAAACGGAAATTATCACACATAAAGTTACTTGTGTATGTATTATCATATTTAAATATTTCCAATCAAAACGTAGCAGAATCGTCGTGACTGCATCGAAAAATCCACTCTGGACACAATTTTTGGAAAGACGGTACATGTATAGCAAAGTTTTGCAATGTTCATACATATTACCTTTTGACAGGAAACATCGTTTACCCAGATAAGGTCAAGAAAGGTGTTAAGAACATGCAAAACGCCCCTTATCTAGAGCTCTGATGTATGCTGCTCTATTCTATCTGATCCAAATCTTTGCTAATGTAAATAATTGAAAATCAGTATAGAATATAATTATATGCCTTTTCTGTTCTCAAATGCAATTTTATATTTTGACTGTTCGTATCGTAGAGCCTTCTAACTTCGTGATCTCTACCTTAGCTGCTGATGTCAGTATTGTCCGTCATCCTTTTTCTCCCATGACTTATATTGAGCAGTCAATTGAGAAGTGTGTAACTATTTTCTGATGTCTAAAGACTCATTTAGTACTCGCCAATGTTACAAAATATACCGGTCGGCCCTGCCGGTCGGATATATGAGATCACTAGGTTACGAAACTACTGGCTCCCGTTTATTTTCATGCTTATGATCACAAACTTAGGAGAACCATAGATATATTGAGAATACAGGTCTTTTTCTAGGCATCTTATGTCAGATATTATGACCCATTCCCAATGGCAAAAGTCTTTAAAGTCAAGCAGAATTCCCAATTTCGTCATATTAACCCTGGTTTTTTATCTCCAAATAAAAAAAAAATAGCCATTAATTTTCCCAAAATGTTGAATGACCAAAATATCGAATTTATAAAACAGAACAAACCAGGAGTCAAAATGTTGAAAAGGAGATTAGCATAGACGGTAAACTGAGCTATCAAGATGTGACTATTTCAAATGAAATTGAAAAGAACTTTTAATTTTACCTACATACATATGCATACATGTTTGCGTCAATTTTATATTTGCTTTCAATTTATCAGCTTTCGGCTTTATTCTGTCATTTTCTAAAGTATAATTTTTTTTTAACATGTTTACTCCTCCCTTTTCTTGCAGCACATCCAGGCTACTGAAGATGTTGTCCAGAATTGCCTACACTCTTGTATTGAGCAGGTCAGCCAGAAGGGTTGTGAGCAAGCAATATGTGCTCAAGCAATGCAGACATTGTTGTCAGCCACACACTCATCTCCACACAACACATTTATTGGTATGTATTTGAGCCTTTAACCCTTTCCCTCATATAGACGCTTTATGACGCCTTTGCAACAGACAGCTTTTTGAAAACATAATGACAAAAGAAGACATTGCACAAAATGAGCAATTTCTCCTTCTACCACGATATTTTCCACTTTTAGTCATAGGTTATCCATTCAATTATAGAGATTTTCTATTTTTTGAGGGAAATTGTTTACCCTCCCTTTCCAACAAACAGCAAATCTGCAGCAGGAGTCTTAAAAATAAACTTGTTTTGGCAAATTTTAAAACAATATTTTTGAAAATCTCGATTAAGGAAAAATAACTATTGAATAGAGTTGAAAACTTTTGGCAAATGGAGAAATTGCTTGTTTTGAGACATTTTTACTTTTGCCACAATGTTTTTAAATGTTGAATGCAGCAGAGGCAACAAAAAATGTCTATATCTTCACAAAGTTTTGCAGTTTTTATAGTAACACTGATCAATTTTAAAAAAAATGGCTTTGCAATAAGAAGATTCCATTTTATTTCACAGAAAACACATTTTTGGGATTTTCCTTCCATATGTAACACGCTGGAAAAAAACAAATTCAATAACCTATTAAACTTTCTGAAATGGCCCAACTCGCCAATGGGGGCATCTTTGCAAGCCAAGGGTAATTTGTCCATTACTTTACCATAATTACTTACGGAAATGTTAATGTACGAAGTAGCCTTGGCTAGCAATAATGGGATGGGGGTCACCACATTTAACTCACCAGAGCACAAAGTTCAGGGTGAGCTATTATGATCACTCCATCACCAAATTTTACATTATTTCACAGGATTGTTCCGTAGGTCGTCCTCTTTCAAATTTGTTCAAAGAATTCAATTCCATGGAGAAGTTTAATTGCCGTGGCATCAGAAAGATTGACTAAATGAGAGTTCCTACCAAGATTGTTCAAATTATTCCTATCCATTGAAAAACCTGTCGACAGGGGGGGGGGGGGGGGGGGAAGCTTCTTTTCCTTGTATGTATATTGTGAAAACTTCTTGTCAAAAACTTGCCCGGTTTTCAAATAATTTGGCACAAATGTTCCTTGGGTGACCCTCTACCAAGAATTGTTGAAAGTATTACGATACATTGATAAACCACAAGGGGGTGTTACTTGTTTTCCTTATATTGTCAGAACATTAAAAACTGTAGTTTGTATTTTAAATATGTTGAGTGATTTAGGACCATCATGGTCCTTTTGTTTATATGTATTAATTAGCGGTTATGCAAAATATATGGATGGAAAATTATATTTATCCAGTCAATTATTTTTAGCTCGACTATTCGAAGAATAAGGGGAGCTATTGTAGTCACCCCGGCGTTGGCGTTAGTTGAAGTTTTTGTGCAAGCTGGCATTTACGCTTATAACTTACATACGCAACTTCATAGCAAGTTGGTGATGCCTACACAGTTTGGAGTCAGTAGGTCAAAGGTCAAGGTCAGTTTAATTTTCTAACAGTGTAACAGTTCATGGTTAAAGTTTTTGTGCAAGCTAGCATTTACCCTTATAACTAACATACACCTAGGCCTATGGTCTTTAAACTTTGTATGGACATTCTTCATAGCAAGTTGGTGATGCCTATAAACTTTCGAGTAAGTAGGTCAAAGGTCAAGGTCACTGTCACTATGGAAACAGTTCATGGTTAAAGTTTTCGTGCAAGCTAGCATTTACCCTTATAACTAACATACACTTAGGCCTGTGATCTTCAAGTTGCTTTTGCCTACAGAGTTTGGAGTTACTAGGTCAAAGGTCAAGGTCACTGTGACCTTTCTGTAAAGAAACAGTTAATGGTTAAAGTTTTTGTGAAAGCTAGCATTTACCCTTATAACTTACATACGCCTAGGCCTATGATCTTCAAACTTGGTATGGACATATCATCATAGCAAGTTGGTGATGCCTAGAGAGTTTGGAGTCAATAGGTCAAAGGTCAAGTTCACTGTGACCTTCAATACAGAAACATTCCTTGCTTTAAAACTACTGATTGCTTAGGCCTATGACCCTGAAACTTAGTTTGGGTAATGGTCATGATCAGCACTTGACTCAAACAGGTCATGGGATCATAAGGTCAAGGTAACTTTGACCTTTAACGAAAAAAAACCTATTTTTTGCAATAAATTTGAAATTAGTTGCATATGGTGCAAATGGTTGCCCTATGGTTAAAGGTTTGCGTGCAACTACATTAAGAGTCCATATCTTAGTAACTACTTGATGCATTCCATTGAAACGTTATACAACACTTCCCAACCATCACACCTATGAAAATAATCAAGTTAAATAACTCTATCCTGCATATAATGCAAATTATCACCCTTTAAGACATTGTGGTTAATGTTTAGCATGCAACTACATTAGAGTCCATTATCTCAGTAATCAAATAAGCGGTGGAATAGTCGAGCATGCTGTCCTCCGACAGCTCTTGTTAAAGTTGATAATGAATATTTTTTAAATGCGTTCTAATTTTCATTCACTTATATTCTAATAAAATTGATATTGAGAGTATAAAAAAACCGAGTATGTTTATTTTCAATTTTTGTAGCCTCATAATAGAAGACAAAGATACAAGTACCAAATATATAATGTTCATGCAAAACACAAATTGTTGAAAGCAGCGTTAAACACCAAACAATCAATCATGCTAAAAAGCTGAAATGAATATTATCATCTAGTCAATCATCTGTAATTACCCCTTTACCACATACAGCATACCTGCAGCAGACAACATTGAAAGTATGTTGACAAAAACCCAGAAAGTCTCTGTAAATATAGGTATAATTAATGCAAAAAGTTGCAAACATTGTGACAAATGGAGAAATTGGTCATTTTGAGCATTTTATCCATTTGCCATATTGTTTTCAAAAGTTGTGTGCTGCAGAGGCGTCAGAAAGCGTCTATATGAGGGAAGGGTTAAGATAGATATTTATGCCTAAAGTATGCTGTATAAATCGCTATCAAATGTTTTACGTTTATTTTTAGCTCGACTATTCGAAGAATATGAGAGCTATACTACTCACCCTGGCGTCGGCGTCGCCGTCGGCGTCCACGTCACACTTTGGTTAAGGTTTTGCATGCAAGTTCTTAAATACTACATGTATTGCATTGAAACTTTCTACAACCCTACCAAACTATCACACCAATGTAGATTATCAAGTTAGATAACTCTATCCTGCATTTTATGCAAGTTATGGCCCTTTTTTACTTAGAAATTCTGGTTAAAGTTTTGCGTGCAACTAAAGTAAGAGTCCATATCTCAGTATTTAATTGATGCATTGCATTGAAACTTTATACAGCACTACCCAACTATCACACCTATGTAGATTATCAAGTTAGATAACTCTATCCTGCATTTTATGCAAGTTATGGCCCTTTTTTTACTTAGAAATTCTGGTTAAAGTTTTGCGTGCAACTAAATTAAGAGTCCATATCTCAGTATTTACTTGATGCATTGCATTGAAACTTTCTACAACCCTACCCAACTATCACACCTGTGTAGATTATCATCTAAGATAACTCTATCCTGCATTTTATGCAAGTTATGGCCCTTTTTTTACTTAGAAATTCTGGTTAAAGTTTTGCATGCAACTAAATTAAGAGTCCATATCTCAGTATATACTTGATGCATTGCATTGAACCTTTATACAACCCTACCCAACTATTACACCTATGTAGATTAACAAGTTAGATAACTCTATCCTGCATTTTAGGCAAGTTATGGCACTTTTTTTTACTTAGAAATTCTGGTTAAAGTTTTGCGTGCTACTAAATTAAGAGTCCATATCTCAGTATTTACTTGCTGCATTGCATTGAAACTTTCTACAACCCTACCCAACTATTACACCTGTGTAGATTATCAAGTATGATAGCTCTATTCTGCATTTTATGCAAGTTATGGCCCTTTTTTTACTTAGAAATACTGGTTAAAGTTTTGCGTGCAACTAAATTAAGAGTCCACGTCTCAGTATATACTTGATGCATTGCATTGAACCTTTATACAACCCTACCCAACTATCACACCTATGTAGATTATCAAGTATGATAACTCTATCCTGCATTTTATGCAAGTTATGGCCTTTTTGGACTTATAAATTCTGGTTAAAGTTTTGCATGCAACTACATAAAGAGACCATCTCTTAGTAACTAGCATTGCATTGAAACGTTATACAGCCCTTACCAACCAGCATTTTATGCAAGTTATGGACCTTTTTGGACTTAGAAATTCTGGTTAAAGTTTTGCAACTACATTTAGAGTGTAATCTCAGTAACAACTTGAACAATTGTATTGAAACTTTATACAACCTTTCCCAATTGTACAACTATAAACACAACCAATTAAGATAACTCTATCCTGTATATCCTGTATATGGTGCAAATTGTTGCCCTTTTTTTACTTAGAAATTATGGTTAAAGGTTTGCGTGCAACTACATTAAGAGTCCATATCTTAGTAACTACTTGATGCATTCCATTGAAAGGTTATACAACCCTATCTAACCATCAAACCTATGAAAATAATCATGTTAAATAACACTATCCTGCATATAATGCAAATTATCACCCACTAAGAAATTGTGGTTAATGTTTTGCATGCAACTACATTAGAGTCCATTATCTCGGTAACTTAAATAAGCGGTGGAATAGTCGAGCGCGCTGTCCTCCGACAGCTCTTGTTGTAAATAGGGTAGCACCTAATAGATATATAGTTTAGATTATTGATGTTTTAGCTAAGTACTCAAAGATGTTTTCAAAGTCTTGTGCCTCAAAGTTTCGGAAATGAGTTTAGTCCTTGATGACCATATACCTAAGAGTTATGACATTTTCATAGTCATCTTCTTTGAAAACATCTCCAGAAAAATATGCAAAACCTGTAACATACAAATTAGAACATAAAGTTCAAAACATTTAAGGACGAATTGGTCAATAAGATAAGTTTCCCCTTTTCAGATCCCCTGAAGCGAAGGCTCATGGTCATCTATTTTTATCAGTCATCCGTCAAGGACAATTGTTAAATAGAATTGAAATGTATATAATCATTCATGATGTCCTATTCCAGGGCCTGTGCTGGAATTCTATTTTTTGTCTCAAGCATTTTCCCGCAAAATATTTCGCCAATAGAAAGCCAAATGTAAAGAAACTTGCTACAAAATATTTTCTTTGTACCTTTGTTTGCCTATTTATCTTAATAATCTTAAATGCTTGTTAAGTTAAGAGATAGGCTTAAGCTAATCTCTTATCAATGCAGATTGTTCGAATATAAGTTTAAAAAAAAAAATTGAAATGCAAATAAAAACATTATATGTGACAGAGTAGAAAATACAACAGGAAACTTCGTGAAACTTCTCTGACATGAATGTAAGATTTTTTGTCAATTTAATTTTTTGTATTTTGAATTTCTTCTTTTTTTTTTTAAATTTCTCATGACAGTTCAAGGAAGAAATACAAAGTGATTTTAAGTCAACAGTATCTGAAGGTGATCCATTAGCAGAGCAAACAAATGATATACAGACACCGATTGTTTTAAGTAAACCAACAAGTGCACACAATGACACCTCTCAGAATTCCCCAACTGTTCCAGTAGAAGAAGAGAAATCTCTCATCATACCAGCAGTAGTAGAGAAATCTCCGGCTGTTCCAGCGTTAGCAGATGGCACCATTGTTAAACATTTGACTGTTCCAAGGCTTATACTTCAATGGCTTGAAGACGAGTGTATGTTAATTTTCCATTTAACTACATTTATTTATACCCCTTCCAATTTGCAGACTCATGCATTTGAAGTATAAAAAATGGGCAATTTCTCTTTTTGCCACAATGAATTCAAATCTAATTAGTTATTATACTTTTATTTATAGAGATTTTTCATAGTTATACCTAGGTGTTTTTAAAATCATCTGCTTTAAATTTGTCATATACATATATGTAGCAAATGGTTTAACGTTTTTGATAAAAATCAAGCTTCTCCCTATTTTTTTAAAAAAAAGCAAATCTGCAGCATACGACTTTGAAAACATCTTCTCAAAAATATGGAAAATCACTATAATTGTAGGTAAAATTACTGAAAAAAGTTGAAAACATTGTGGCAAAGGGAGAAATTGCTTGTTTTGAGCAATTTCTCATTTTGTCACAATGTTTTCAAAAGTCGTCTGCTGCAGATGTGTCAAATTGCGTCTACATGTTGATTCCTTCTTGAAAAACAGTTGCAACTACATCCTGTAGCAAGATTGAGTTACCGTTTTGTATGAAGCCGAAGATGTGGGAAAGGGTTAACTTGTCCAATCCATTGAAAAACACACATATAACTGCCACGGGAGGGGCTTGTTTTCCTTAAATGTTGGCTGGTTTAAAAATAATTTGACACAAATGCTCCTTGGGTGACCCTCTACAAATCAAGTTCAAATTATTCCTATTCTTTGTATAACATGACCCCCCATGAGGAAATTAGGTGACCCAAATTAATCTGATCCATTGGAAAATATTGCCACCAGGGTGCTGGGCTCTTTTCCCTTGTTAGTAAAAACTTAGATTTTTCTATAGTTCTATAAAAATCAGTCCAGCTGAATGGAACCATCTTTATTCTCCTGTTTCTGTAATGGTTTCTTCATTTATAGTGATATTCTATATTTTTGCCTGGATGCTTTCAAAGTTGTCTTCTGCAGACTTGATGTATGTGGTAAAGGGTTAATTCGTTCACATTGACAAACAATTCGAATTGTCCTGCAATAAGTCTCGCAGTGTTAAAAAAATAATTATGATCCACAATCCTTCAGCCACTTTCCATCTAATTTTGTGAAGACTCCCTAGCCTATTGGGTTTGTGAAATTCGACGTGAAAAATTGCTAAATTGTGAATACGATGCCATACAAAATCGCAAAATTATGATGAAAAATTATTGGTAAATGTATTAATGAAGTAAATATGAAATCTTATGAACAAGGTATATTCCAATTTATTTTGCTTTATGACTTATTCACTTAACACTTCCTACTGGATTATGCAAGCATACACTTCAATTGTTTGCTATATATATGTGAATTTTGCCTTTCTTTTGTGAAATTTGTTTATGTCATTGTGAAATATGTTTGCTATTCCTAATTGTGAAGTAGCCTTAATTTGGCCTCTAATATAAAATGTCGAAAGGCGCTGTCCTTAACCCTTTCCCTCATAAAGACGCTTTCTGACGCATCTGCAGCAGAAGGCTTTTTGAAAACATAGTGACAAAAGAAGAAATTGCTCAAATCGAGCAATTTCTCCTTTTGCCACAATGTTTACCACTTTTAGTCATAGGTTATCCATTTAATTATAAAGATTTTCTATTTTTTGATAAAATATGTTCAAAGTTGTCCGCTGCAGAATTGTCGTATGAGGGAAAGGGTCAGAGTCAGAGCGGGGTACATTTCTGAAGAATGTAGGTTCTGATCAGCCTGTTAACCCTTTCCCACCTGCAGATGCATTCCGACATTTGAAAAAATTGTGACCTAAGGTGAAATTGCTCATGATGAGTAATTTCTCCTTTGGCCACAATGTTTTCAACTTTATTTCGCAATTAAGCTATCTTTTATGGACATTTTTCAGGTTTTTGTCTCAATGTTTTCAAAGTCGTCTGCTGCAGAAATGTTGTATGTGGGAAAGGGTTATTCTGCTCCTCCATCTTATTAAAATCTTCACAAGTTCGCTGTCATTTCTAAAAAACTCTTGTAAATATGTGAACAGTTCACTCTATCTTATCTGGTCTTTTGGTTCTTTTTATTTTATCCTCGACAAAGGCTGAATTGATATTGGTTTGGCGCCATCTGTCCGTCTTGAATCATATCTAAGACATGGCCGGATGGATTTGATTAAAAAATTATATGGAAATGGAAAGACGTTAAGAGAACGCTACACAGCAAGTTTCACTAAGATTGCCTCAGGAATACCAGAGTTATGTTCCCTTGAACTTGTATTGTATGTGTACTGTATTATAAAGGTTTATGTCACAATAACTTTGTGAACAATCTGTAGGTCACAATTTACATTCTTCGTGAATTTCATCAGAACATTCTTCTCCATTATTAACTGGTGAAGCTCCAAACTAGGTCATATGGGGGGTAAAAATACTAGGTCACTATAAAGTCAAATTTTAGAAAAAAACTATTTGAACCGTTAATAACCAAATTTTGATCCAGTCTTCATGAAAATCATCACAAGATTCATCACCATTAAATCTAGGTAAAAGTTAAAACTTGATCATGTGGGATAAAAAACTTGGTAACAGGCTCAAAATTTAGAAAAACCTCATGAGGACTCTATTGGCCACATTTTCATCCAATTCTCATGAATATGTATCAAAACAGTAATTTCCATCAAACCTAGAGCATGTTTGAAACTGAGTCATGTGGGGTCAAAATTATGAAACATTTTGAAACAGATTTATTTTCTATTAACTGGTATACCAAGGTGATTGAAGTGCTTTCTTCCAATTATTCTTTAAACAGTGGATCCTATTTCAACACATAAACTTGTTATTTCAGATATACCAAGGAGAAAAATATCATTTTCGAATGTAGCTGTTGAAAGCTGTAATACATGTGAGTATCTACTGAAACTTGTAAGGGCGATATAGCCGTTTCCAACATGCATGGTCAAAAATTCGAAATTAAGGTCATAAAGTTGTCTGCCCTTGACTAAAAATAATTGCATATATTTCATTTAGTTGACACTGTAACTTTCACATTTTTTAAGGCTTCAGTTCCAACTTGCATCAGACGCAATTTGAAAACACTGGCAGAAAGAGAAATTGCTTTTAACCACAAATTTTTAATTCTATTCCATTGTTATACTTTCATTCATTGATATTTTACATATTTTGCCTGTTTTTAAAGATTCCTCTGCTGTAGTAAAGAAAGACTAAGGGGTTGCTTTCCTGATGGCAGCAACGATGGAAAAACATTTGCGTTTGGCTCATCTTAAAGTTTCATTTGTCTGCTATTTCTCAATAAGTGCTTGTGTTATTGCTTTCAAACTTGAATCATAATTGCATCTAATACCCTTCTTTACATTATATGCTGAAGATTCTATGTTTGACCTTATTCTTTGGGTAAAAAATTATGAATTTTTGTGTTTTTTAGTGGATTTTGAGAATTGGCATTACATTTTTAGCTCACCTGTGCATGAAGTGCTCATGGTGAGCTACTGTGATCACATTTTGTCCGGCGTCAGTCATCCATCGTCAACAATTGCCTTGTTAACACACTACAGGCTACATTTTGCATCCTATCTTTATGAAAGTTAATCAGAACATTCATCTCTATCAGATCTTGGACAAGTTTGAACTGGGCCATATGAGGTCAAAAACAGTGTGAACTCTCTACAGGCAACATTTTGCATCCAATCTTCATGAAAGTTTATCACAACATATATCTCCATCAAATCTTGTTCTAAACTGGGTCATATATGGTAAAAAAAACTAGGTCACAAGGTCAAATTGAAGGACAATCTAGTGAACACTTTGGAGTGGAGGCTGCATTTTTAATTTGAGCATGTTGAAACTTTGTAAGAATAATTGTCTTGATGGTATCTAGGCTAAGGACAAATATAGGTCATGTCTGATAAAAAAAAAAATAGGTCACTTGGCAAAATTGAAGAAATAATATTGTTAACACTTGAAGTCACATGGTTTGCTTCAGCAGCTTGAAACATAGTCGGATGATATCTAGGAATGTTTTGAATATGGGTCATGTCAGGTCAAAAACCAGCTCACTAGGCCATATTGCAAGAAAATCTTAATAATACTCTTGAAACTGCATCTTTAACTTGAGCATGTTGAAACATTTTCAAGAATAATTGTCTAAGTTCAAATATAGGTCATGTCCTGTCATCAACTTTGTCACTAGGTCAAATTTGAGAATTTGTTTGTTAACACTCCAGATTCTTTTGTTTGTTTCAGCTTCTTGAAACTTTGTCAGAATGTTAGTCTTGATGATATCTAGACTAACTTTGAATATGGTTTAAAAACAAGGTCACCTGACCAAATTTAAGGAAAATCTTCTCAACATTCTGGAAGCTGATTTTTATCTTCAGCATGTTGAAACTTTGTCAAAATGGGTGTTTTGATGATATCTAGGTCAGTTTTGAAAAACTTCGTCGCTGCCAAATTGTAGGAAAATCTTGTTAACACCACGGAAGCTGTAATCTAAACTTCAGTTTATTGAATATATATATATATTTTTTTATATTTCTTATATTTGGACTTTGTCATTTTAGCTCCACTAGCTGAATGCCAGTCGAGCTTATGTCATGGTGAATTGTCAGTCGTGTTTGCGTGCGTGCATGCGTCCGTCCGTCCGTCCGTCCATCCGTAAACTTTTTGCTTCAAACAACTTCTCATCCCTAACCACTTGGCCAATTGGGATGAAACTTCATAGGAAACATCCTCTCAATGTCCTCTTCTAAATTCCTTCAATTTTTTTAGATCTATGCAAAATTCTGGTTTCCATGGCAATCGAAAGAAAAAAATGATGAAAACTTAAAAAATCTTTTCCTCCAAAAGCCTGAGGCCGATTTTCAAATAATTTTGTAGAAATGTTCCTTGGGTGACCCTCTTTCAGCTTCCTTCAAGTCATGTTGATTGGTCAAAAAACATGACCACCAGAGGGCGGGGCTATTTTGTCTTATAACTTAAAAAATCTACTCCTGAAAGTATTTGGCCAATTTTCAAATAATTTGGTAGAAATGTTCCTTGAGAGACCCTCTGTCAGATTCCTTCAAGCCATGTTGATTGGTCGAAAAAAAATTGCCTCTAAAGGGAGGGGCTATTTTGTCTTATATGGCTATAGTGAAAACATAAAAAATCCACTCCTGAAAGTATTTGGCCAATTTTCAAATAATTTGGTACCCTCTATCAGATTCCATAAGCCATGTAGATTGGTCGAAAACTATGGCCGCCAGGGGGCAGGGCTATTTTGCCTTATATGTGAAAAGCTTAAAATATCTTCTTCTCTGAAAGTGTCTGGCTGATTTTCAAATAATTTTGTAGAAATGTTCTTAGGGTGACCCTCTATCAGATCTCTTCAAGCCATGTTGATTGGTAAACAAACATGGCCACCAGGGGGCAGGGCTGTGTGGTGATTTAATTTTCGCCTAATGGCAGTGGAGCGATACTGGCCCTCTTGGGCCTCTTGTTAAGAAGAGTGTTAAAGTTTTGTTTTGTTTTGTTTTGTTTTTACTTTTTCTCTACAAGTGTAAGTGCTAGGGCTTTCAAACTTGGATCACAGTAACACTTTGTATGTTGTTGAATACTGTAGCCTTTTGTCTTGGTGAAACAAGTGTATTTTGTTGGATTTTGATAATTGGACATTTCTTTCTTGTTAGATTGACTTCAAATTTGGCACAGACATTTTTACTTTGATTTTACACTTGTATTGATAGTCAAAGTGGGGGACACCAAGACATTGAATTAGCCTTGACTGTCTGTGGAAAATGATTAAATGTAATTTGGATAGTTACCAATGTTGTTAAATTGTGCGCAAACCTTAATATTGGGTTAAAAGTGAACATCCCTTGATTGTCAAAATATATCTTACACTCATATGGCCATATGAGTGTATTTATATAACAAGGAAACATTCTATATGAACATGAGACCATGATCTGACAATGATCTACATCTAGTTTGATTTTTAACCCATTCCCACATACATAAAATCTGCAGCAGACAACTTTGAAAACATACCTGATAAAATGGTTGGAAACTCCCTTTAAATGAAAGTACAATCATTGAATAGAGTTGAAAACATGGTGGCAAAAGGAACATTTCTTCGTTTGAGCAATTTTTTCTTCTGTTGCCATGTTTTCACTGTCGCCTGCTGCAGAGGTGTCAGAAAGCTTCTATATGTGGGAAAGGGATAGTTAAGCACATTGGTTTGTCTTTGATTGAATTAGGAACCGGGAAAGCAGGGATACTCAATTTTAACCCTTTACCACATATAGACGCTTTCAGACACCTCTACAGCACACAACTTTTGAAAACATCGTGACAAAAGGAGAAATTGCCCAAAACAAGCAATTTCTCATTTTAGCATAACGCTTTCAACTTTTTTAAGTTATTAAACCTTCATTTTAGAGATTTTGTGTGTTTTTGCCAAGATGTTTTTTAAGTCGCCTGCTACAGATTTGTTGTATGTGGAAACGGGTTAATCTCTGCCTGGTCAGAACAGGGTATAAGAAGGCCTTTTCAAGGGGTATTTTAGTGATTTGAAAATATACATAGAATTTATGTATATTATTGTCCCCAAAGGAACAATTGTCATTATGAGAAAGTTATCCTTTTGCAACACTGTTTGATAATAATAAATCGTTATACTTTGTATGAGTGAATCTATAGCTCATGTATAGGAATTTAGGGTCTTTCATGATGTTAGCACTTTTTTTTTGCGGAAAACGACGTCGCTCCATTTGACGTTACGCCAAGATGGCATGTTACGTGACGTGTTGCGGAAATGACGTCACGCCAAGATGACGCGTTACGTGACGTGTTACGGAAATGATGTTGCGTCCTTCTTTTAGGTTCGGGCGTAGTAGTCGAATGCTGTCATCTTTTTTGACAAACAGGAAATTTATTTTTAACTTATCACACGAAAATAACACAGCTCTTTCATGATCTTAAATATTGGTTTTAAAAAAAATGATTAAAAAGACGACAATAATTTTCAATACATGTTTTTCATCTCATTTATACATAACCAAAATGGCGACTCCTATAGATTGGCGAGGGTCACTTCAGAAAGCTTCATGGGTTATGAAAAAAGAAAAAATCTCACACATGTTACCTATGAGCGAAAAAACCCATTTATGAAATATTTAGGGGAAAAAACAAGTTCTTGCCTCCTTATATAGACCTCCTGATTCATATATCTGTTTTCATTGTTGATAAAAACCTTTCCTATATATGTAGACATGTTTAGATGTTTTCAATGATGTCTATTGCAGATTTATTATGCTCCTCAAACTAGTTTGGGAGAGCATATAGTTGTCGCTTTGTCCGATCACGTCTGTCCGTCCGGATGTTGATTGATTGATTGATTGGGGTTTAATGCCGTTTTTAACAATTTCTCAGTTATATCACGGCTGCCAGTTCACCTACTCATGCATTTCCTCGTTTTCTCACACCAGTACTCCACACAACAATCTTCCCAAGCAATTGGCTGCTTTCCACATAGACTTAGCCCATTGGTGGAATGACGCATGTCGCAATGACTTTTGGCAATGACTTTTGGAAAGAAAGTTGGCCGAGCCAGGATTTGAACTCACAACCCCTGCATTGACAGCCCGCGTCGTTACCGACTGAGTTATAGGATGGCCAGATGTCCGTCTGCCGTACGGAAAAATGAGTCCGTCACACTTAATTTGCATTGAGCATAAATCTGAAATATACATACATATCAATAAGAGAGAGTGCATAATACAAGAACCATAACTTTATAGTGAATAATTTTCAAATTATCTCCCTTGTTAGACTTTATATTTCCATGTCAGGACCATAACTCGAAAAGCACTGAAGATATTTCGATGAAACTTGAAATGTATACAGATATTAAAGAGAGGAAGTGCATTACACAAGAACCATAACTTATAGTGAATAATTTTCAAGTTTTCCCCCTTGTTAGATTTTATATTTCAATTTGAGGACCATAACTCCAAATGTACGAAAGATATTTTGATGAAACTTGAAATGTAGATAGATGTTAAAGAGAAGAAGTGCATTACACAAGAACCATAACTCTATAATAAATAATAAAAATGAACTCCCTTGTTTTTATTATTTCTTTTTTGTCTGTCACACTTTATTTGCATTGAGCATAAATCTAAAAGTTCTGAATATATTTCAATGAAACTGGAAATATACATACATATCATTAAGAGAGAGTGCATAATATCAAAGCGCCAATGGCACAGTAGTGGCGATCGTATGGAAAATCCTGCAAAATAACAAGCAGTATAAAGCGAATAAAAAGCGCAATTTCACTAATTGCAAAACTGTTCTTTTTATAAAAATATAGGCATATATTATAATGCTCGATCTCCAAACTAAATTAGGGTACACTTTCAGCATTGATTGCTAATTGAATCTAGAACGTGCAGACGTGTATACATAACGTGTGTACACACTAACATCATGTGTCCTTTAAACCTTTGTAAACCAGTCTTATCATCTAGACGCTTTCATATATTTAAACAACTACACAATGAAGCGTTTATAATATTGAGATAACCATGCAGTCTCGCGAGCTATTTATAGAACCTTTTGGAATTTCCAGATTTGAGTTATTTGCAAGGCAGATAGAACGCGCAATGATATTTATTATCTGCCCAATCATGGCGAAGATAATATTTACATGTTTTAACTCTATGTAGATAATGTCTCGATAAAACTCAAATAGTAGTAACAATCTGGTACCAAAGTAGCACTGACATAATTATTATTAATCACGTCTCTGCATCATTGATGGAACTATAACGGATGTGAGTAAATTAGTTTGCAGTAAGGAAAAAAAATATCAACCTATTGTTCAAAACCGACTATGTAAATATTTTTCGTTGTTGTTGTTTCTGTTAGCATTGTGGCGATTGGTTTGACAATCGCCACAACAAGAACCATAACTTTATAGTGAATAATTTTCAAATTATCTCCCTTGTTAGACTTTATATTTCCATGTCAGGACCATAACTCGAAAAGTACTAAAGATATTTCGATGAAACTTGAAATGTATACAGATATTAAAGAAAGGAAGTGTGTTACACAAGAACCATAACTTATAGTGAATAATTTTCAAGTTATCTCCCTTGTTAGACTTTATATTTCAATTTCAGGACCATAACTCCAAAAGTACGAAAGATATTTCGATGAAACTTGAAATGTAGATAGATATTAAAGAGAGGAAGTGCATTACACAAGAACCATAACTCTATAATAAATAATAAAAATTAACTCCCTTGTTTTTATTATTTTCTTTTAATGAAGTCTGTATTATGTAAATAGGTATTATCACTAGTTAAAGGTAGTTCTATCAGACAATGCCTATTATCACTTGACAAAGCCCTTATGGGAAGCATCTTTCGCTTCCACCGATTCCTTGTTGTATATGGGAAAGTGTTAAACTTGATATCACATTGACTATGAACAATTATGTTGGATCTCTTGTTTTTAAGCACCAAATGGTAGGATCCAGATGAGTGGCAAGCCAGAGGATGTTGAGTGAGTAGATGTGATAGAGACAATTCTTTCCCTCTTTTCTGACAAACTTTTTATACTCGTGCAAACAATGTTGTCTGGAGTATATTGAATCAATTGGCTATTATGCCATATGAATTTTGGTTAAAAATACTTCTTCTATTTTAAAGATATATTCTTGAGGTTTGGTACATAGGATTATTATGAATTGTAGATGTGAAAGAATTGATATTGGATCAAATCTGTTTAGGCTTTATATCTCCTTAATCTTCGACTTTTACAGACTACGCGAAATCTTCTTAAACCTGTCAGTTTGAAATCTCATATTTTGTCTCGCCCACGATAGTGGAGTGAGACATAGCAGTCACTTTTCCAGCAATGGCGGCGGTCACTTTTACAAATAACTATATCTCGGCAACCCCTGATGGAATTTTTCTGAAACTTTGTCAGATATATTGTTTGGTCATGAAACATCATTCAACGTCAAAATTGTCAAGGTCAAGGTCATAATTTGGCAGAACTTGACCTTGATTTGGTAACATAAACTCAAAACTTAACCTTGGTTATATCTCAGCAACCCTTGCTGGAATTTTTCTGAAACTTAAGTCAGATGTATTGATGGGTCATGGAACATCATTCAACATCAAGGTCATAATTTGCCAGAACTTGACCTTGGTTAGGTAACTTAACCTCAAAATTTAACCTTGGTTATATCTCGGCAACCCTTGCTGGAATTTTTCTGAATTTTTGTCAGATGTATAGAACATCATTCAAGGTCAAGGTCATAATTTGGCATACTTTGACCTTGGTTAGGTAACTTAACCTTGGTTATATCTCAGCAACCCCTCCTGGAATTTTTCTGAAACTTTGTCAAATGTTTTGGTGGGACATGGGACATAATTCAACATCAAAATTTTCAAGGTCAAGGTTGTATTTGGCAGAACTTGACCTTGGTTAGGTAACATAACCTCAAAACTTAACTTTGGCTAACTTTGACTGTAGAGCCTACATTCTTCATTAAATCTTCAAAAAGTTTAACCACTATATTTTTATGCCCCCGGAATCACCGATTCAGTGGGCATCTAGTTTTTGGCCTGTCTGCACATCTGTCTGCACGTCTGTCTGTCTGTCTGCATGAAAAAAACTTTTAACCTTGACCACTACTTTTGAACCATAACAGGTACGGCTACCATATTTTACATGTGTATTCCTTGTGACATGACCTTTCTGTCAGTACCAACATTTTTGACCTTGCGACCTTCACCTTTGACCTAGATGTTGCCATTCTCGAAAAAAACTTTAACCTTGGCAATTACTTTTGAACCATAACAGGTACGGCTACTATATTTCACATGTGTATTCCTTGTGACATGACCTTTCTGTCAGTACCAAAATTGTTCACCTTGCGACCTTGACCTTTGACCTAGATGTTGCCATTCTCGAAAAAAACTTTAACCTTGGCCATTACTTTTGAACCATAACAGGTACGGCTACCATATTTCACATGTGTATTCCTTGTGACATGACCTTTCTGTCAGTACCATCATTTTTGACCTTGCGACCTTGACCTTTGACCTAGATGTTGCCTTTCTCAAAAAAAAAATTAACCTTGACCACTTCTTTTGAACCATAACAGGTACGGCTACCATATTTCACATGTGTATTCCTTGTGACATGACCTTTCTGTCAGTACCATCATTTTTGACCTTGCGACCTTGACCTTTGACCTAGATGTTGCCATTCTCAAACATTTTTTTAACCTTGACCACTACTTTTGAACCATAACAGGTAAGGCTACCATATTTCACATGCGTATTACTTGTGACATGACCTTTCTGTCAGTACCAAAATTGTTCACCTTACGACCTTGACCTTTGACCTAGATGTTGCCATTCTCGAAAAAAACTTTAACCTTGACCACTTCGTTTGAACCATAACAGGTACGGCTACCATATTTCACATGTGTATTCCTTGTGACATAACCTTTCTGTCAGTACCAATATTTTTGACCTGGCAACCTTGACCTTTGGCCTAGATGTTGCCATTCATCAGTGTTTCACAAACACATCTTGTTCTTTATCAAATCTAGGTCAAGTTCACAACAGGTCATGAGGGGTCAACAACTAGGTCAAATGTTAGAATAACTTTGTGAACACTCTAGAAATCACATGTTTTATTTAATCTTCATGAACAGTTATTAAATTACATCTTGGTCAATTTAAAACTGGTAAATGGGGTAGGTCAAACATTAGGGCAAATGTTCGAATAACCTTGTGATCACTCTAAAAGGCATGAAAATTAATCAAAACATTTGTTTCCATCAAAGGAGCTTGGACAAGTTTGTGGTGCACTGACCTAGGTGAAATGTCAAGGTCACTGTTTCTATAATAAGCTCATCATGTTCTTATAGTATTTCCAATTGTTGGAGAAATTCCTTCATAATGCATTTAAAGGTCAAATGCAGACAAGTTTGCATTTCACTGACCTTTATCAAAGGACAAGGTTGCAACTGCAATTTATAAATAGCTTGTTTTTGTACGAAGCCAAACCTTCACCCTAACACTTTTATTTTATGCAGAATTTCTGTATAATTTCTGTATAGTCACTGTGTGCATGTTTCACTGATTGAGGTCACCTGTCAATGTCACCATTACTATAAATAACCCAATACCAATAACTTCATACATTTTTGGGGGAGTAGGAGCTTTATGTCTTATGTAATACTATCAGTCAGTATGACATATGAAATGTGTATAGCAAACTACTTCTTCAATTTTTTGGTAAAGGACAAAAAATGTTCTCCTTTGAAACCACTGGTCTGATTTCAAATTTTCCTACAGTGACCTACTATGCACTGATTAAGCCATATTGATAAGTTTAAAAACATGGTCTCCATGCAGCATAAAAAAGTGGTCAAATGACAAAACTTAAAAAACTCTACTGCTCTAAATGTGCTTGTCTGATATCAAGATGATTTAGCAAAATCAGGTCATATTGATTGGTTAAAAAACATGGCCTTAAAGCAGCATTGGATAAGGAGTAAAATGGCAAAACTGTTAAAACTAACCAGTAGGTTGATCTTTTGATGAAACTTTACAGTAAATTTCCTCTCAATGTCCTTACCAACATTCCTTAAAATTTGGATCCATTCAGAATTCTGTTTCCAAGGAAACTGAAAGAAAAAACCTCTTAGATTCATTTCCTCAAAAACTAGTTACCAGATTTTCAAAAATGTTGTAGAAATGATCTTTGATCTTTCAAAAAATGTTGATTGGTCAAATATCATGGCCGAAAGGTATGGGGATGTTTTTTTAGCTCAACTGTGCATGAAGTGCTCAAGGTGAGCTATTGTGATCATATTTTATCTGGCGTCTGGCCATCGTCTATCATGAGGTGTGTGGCATGCGTCGTCAACAATTGCCTTGTTAACACTCTACAGGCTACATTTTGCATATGAGGTCAAAAACTTGGTCACTAGGTCAAATTGAAGGGAAATCTTGTTAACACTCTGAAAGCTACATTGATGAAATTTTGTCAGAATGTGTGTCTTAATGATATCTAGATCAAACTCGAATATGGTCAAAAACTAGGTCACAAGGCCAAATTGATGGAAAATCAATATTGGTCATGTCTGCTCAAAAACTAGGTCACTAGACCAAATTGAAGTAAAATCTTGTTAACACAGTAGAAGCCGCATTTTTCTTATCAGCAGCTTTAAATTTTGCCAGAATGTTTCTCTTTATGATATATAGGCCAAGTTTGAATATAGGTGATATTGGGTTAAAAACTATGTCATAAGGCCAAATTAAAGGAAAATATTTTTAAAACTCGGGTGGCTGCATTTCTACTTTAAGCAAGGTGAAACTTTGTCAAAATGTTTGTCTTGATGATATCTAGTCCATGTTCGAATATGGTTGATATCAGGTTAAAAAGAATAGGTCAATAGGCCAATTGAAGGAAAATCTTGTTAGCACTCTGGAGGTTTCATTTTGAGTCTTTGTCAGAATAATTTTCTTGATGTGTTTTGCATTAGAAATCACATTGCATAATTCAAGGGAGCGATCAAGGGCCATCATGGCCCTCTTGTTAGTTGTACTGGCTGAAATCAAGTCAAGCTTATGTCTTGGCAAATTGTCCGTCGTGCTTGCGAGTGTGCGTTTGTAATCTTTTTGCTTAAAAAATACTTCTCCTCCCTAACCACTTGGCCAATTGGGATGAAACTTTTTGGATCCATGCAAAATTCTGGTTTCCATGGCAACCTAAAGAAAACAGTAGTGAAAACTTAAAAATCTTCAGGCCGATTTTCACATAATTTTGTAGAAATGATCCTTGGGTGACCCTCTTTCAGATTCCTTTAAGCATTGTTGATTGGTCGAAAAACATGGCCGCCAGGGGGCAGGGCTATTTTGCCTCATATGGCTATAGTGAAAACTTAAAAAGTCTTCTCCTCCGAAAGTGTTTGGCCAATTTTCAAATAATTTTGTAGAAATGTTCCTTGGGAGACCCTCTTGGGCCTCTTGTTTTAAAAAGGCTATAGTGAAAACTTATCCTCCGAAAGTATCTGACTCATATTCAAATTATTTAGTAGAAATGTTCCTTGTGTGACCCTCTATCAGATTCTTTCACGCCATGTCGATTGATGAAACAACAGGGCCAACGGGGGCATCTTTAAATGAAATTATCATTATATTCAGGTGTATAAAAATGATGGCAAATAGAGATTTGGCAATTTCTCCATTTGCCACATTATTTTTTAAAATTGTCTTTCGCAGATGTGTCTGTAGGTTGAAAAGAGTTATAATAGACCTGAGACAAGTAATATCAGTTTGTGGATCAGCATATAGTTTGAGGCATAGTATTTTACAAACATTTTTCTAGTAGAATTTTCTGTTTTTGGTATAATTTCAGCTTTTACATTCATAAATTGAAGCTCTTTCTGAATCATACTTGTCTCCTGTCATCTACTGTTACAAAGGATCACCTGCTACAGTCTCTCTGTCAAAATATTAGGAAAGAAATAAAAAGTGTAAGTATCCTTAACTCTTTCCCACAAACATGAGCTATCTGACGCCTCTGCAGTAAACTACTTTTAAAAACAATTTGGCACATTTCTTCTTTCGCCACAATACTTTCTGTTACAAGTTATATTTTCACTAATGTCGTTTGTGGTTCGTCTGTCATCACCTTTTGCCATGTTAACACGCTACAGGCTACATTTTGCATCTGATCTTCATGAAAGTTAAGTAGAACATTCCTCTCCACCAAATCTTGGACAAGTTCGAAACTGGGCCATATGAGGTAAAAAAGGTCACTAGGTCAAATTGAAAGGCCACATTTTTATTTTGAGCATGTTAAAACATTATCAAAATGTTTGTCTTGATGATATGTAGGTCAAGATTTGAAGTATGTGTGAAAGGGTTAAATACAGAAGTGTGCAAAATTACCATTAACTGTAATACCTCTTTCATTTAAAGGAAAAATTGCTGTATATACACAGTGATCAACACGAGTTCTACTGCATTGGGTTGACAAAGAATGTAAGGAAGGCAGTCAAACACCTGGAAGACTTATTGTCTGAAGAGGTATGAATTTTTAGCTCAACGATTCTGCGTTCAGTTAGAGTTTTAGGGCAAATTAGAATTTTCATTCATAAGTACATGTGCTAGGGCTTTCATATTTGGAATATTGTTACATATAATACATTTCTTCACATTGTATGCTGAAGATGCTGAGTGTACTTGGTATGAAGGTTGGTCATGACCAGTTCCTGACCCCTATTGATTTTGATGTCAGAAGGTCAAGGTCATGGTGACCTTGTGAGGTAAAAAGTGGTTTCCGCTCAATAACTGAAGAACGCTTGGGTCGAGGAACTCCATACTTGGTATGCAGGTTGGCCATGCCCAGTAGAAGACCCCTATTGATTTTGAGGTCAGTACATCTAAAGTCAAAGTTGAAAGGTCACAGTGACAATGAGCTGAAAAATTGTTTTTGCTTGGGCCCAGGAACTTCATACTTGGTGTGCAGGTTGGTCACTACCAGCAAATGACCTCTATTGATTTTGAGATCACTAGGTCGAAGGTCAAGGTCACAGTGGTCAAGGTCACGTCCATCACACTTGTTTCCGCTCTATAACTGAAGAACGCTTGGGCGTAGGAACTTCGTACTTAGTATGCAGGTTGATCATGACCAGTAGATGACACCTATGGATTTTGATGTCAGAAGGTCAAAGGTCATGGTGACCGTGTGAGATAAAAAATGGTTTCCGCTCAATTACTGAAGAACGCTTGGGCCGAAGAACTCCTTACTTGGTATGAAGGTTTGCCATGCCCAGTAGAAGACCCCTATTGATTTTGAGGTCAGTACATCTAAAGTCAAAGTCACATTGACCTTGAGCTGAAAGGTCACAGTGACAATGAGCTGAAAAATTGTTTTTGCTTAATGGCTTTGGCCATGGAAGTTAATACTTGGTGTGCAGGTTGGTCACCACCAGCAAATGGCCCCTATTGATTTTAAGGTCACTAGGTCAAAGGTTAAGGTCATGGTAATCTTCAGATGAAAAATGGTTTCCGCTCAATAACTAAAGAATGCTTATGTCGAGGAATTTCATACCTGGTGTGCAGGTTGGTCCTAACCAGTAGATGAACCTTATTGATTTTGTTTGATTTTGAGGTCACAAGGTCAAAGGTCAAGGTCACGGTAACCTTCAGCTTAAAAAGGGTTTTTACTCAATAACTCACGCTTATGCCCAGGAATTTCATACTTGGTGTGCAGGTTGGTCCTAACCTGTAGATGACCCCTATTGATTTTGATGTCAGTAAGTCAAGGTCACAGTGACCTTGGGCTGAAAAATGGTTTCCCCTCAATAACTGAAGAATGCTTGGGCCTAGGAACTTAATACTTAGTGTGCAGGTTGGTCACCACCAGCAAATGGCCCCTATTTTTTTGAGGTCACTAGGTCAAAGGTCAAGGTCATGGTAACCTTCAGCTGAAAAATGGTTTCCGCTCAATAACTAAAGAATGATTATGTCGAGGAACTTCATACTTGGTTTCGCACGTTGGTCCTACCAGTAGATGACCCCTATTAATTTTGTTTCATTTTGAGGTCACAAGGTCAAGGTCACAGTAACATTCACCTGAACAAATTTTGTTTACAGAATTACTCATACTTAGTGTGCAGGTTGGTCCTAATTAGTAGATGACCCCTATTGATTTTGTTTGATTTTGAGATCACAAGATCAAAGGTCAAGGTCACGGTAACCTTCAGCTGAAAAATTGTTTTTACTCAATAACTCAAGAACGCTTATACCCGGGAACTTCATACTTGGTGTGCAGGTTGGTCCTAACTTGTAGATGACCCCTATTGATTTTGACTCCATCATTTTTGTTCCTCCCCTACAACCACACAAATGGGGAGACAAGCGCTTTTTCAATCTCTAGTTTTGTAAAATGTTCCTTGGATGAACCTCAGATTCCTTCAAGCCATGTTGATTGGTAGAAAACATGGTCGCCAGGGAGCAAGGCTATTTTGCCTTTTATGGCTATGTGAAAACTTAAAAAATCTTCTCCTCTTAAAGTGTCAGGCCGATTTTCAAATAATTTTTTAGAAATGTTCCTAGGTCGACCCTCTAGCCATGTTGATTGGTCTAAAAATAATGGCCGTCAGGCTTATAAAATTATAAAATCAGGTGAGTGATCCAGGGCCATGTTTAGGAAACCTACCAAATTTTAAATATTATTTGGGCACTCATTTTAAGTTTGATTAAAAAATACACCCCCACCTACAGAATAAAATAGCTCATCGTTCCTCCCCCTCTAGATATTTTATTCTGGAACAGCCCTAACAAATAAGCGTTGAATTGTCAAGCGCTGTCTTACGGACAGCTCTTCTTTGACTTTTTGTCCCCCGCTTTTAGCGAAAGCTGGGGACTATTATTTCTCATTCGTCAGTCCGTCCGTCAGTCCGTCAGTCCGTCAGTCACGCTGTCACAAAAACTTTAACCTTGGTCATAACTTCTGAACCGTAATAGGTACTGCTTTCATATTTCACATGTGTACTCCTTGTGACAACCCCTTTCCATCAATACCAATTTTTTTGACCTTGTGACCTTGACCCTGACGAGTTATGGCCCTTTACCCCTATGTATGACTAAATTCATTTCCGGGCTATTTCTCTGCAACCGCTTTTTGGAATTTTATGAAACTTCATAGGAAGGATCACCACCAAGTGTAGATGCGCATATGGTGTTTGCGTTCAGGTTGGATTATTTTACACGGAGTTATGGCCCTTTACCCCACCATCAGGCTATGTATGACTAAATTCATTTCCGGGCTATTTCTCTGCAACCGCTTTTTGGAATTTTATGAAACTTCATAGGAAGGATCACCACCAAGTGTAGATGCGCATATCGTGTTTGCGTTCCGGTTGGATTATTTTTCACAGAGTTATGGCCCTTTACTCCACCATCAGGCTATGTATGACTAAATTCATTTCCAGGCTATTTCTCTGCAACCGCTTTTTGGAATTTTATGAAACTTCATAGGAAGGATCACCACCAAGTGTAGATGCGCATATCGTGTTTGCGTTCCAGTTGGATTATTTTGCACGGAGTTATGGCCCTTTACCCCACCATCAGGCTATGTATGACTAAATTCATTTCCGGGCTATTTCTCTGCAACCGCTTTTTGGAATTTTATGAAACTTCATAGGAAGGATCACCACCAAGTGTAGATGCGCATATCGTGTTTGCGTTCCGGTTGGATTATTTTTCACGGAGTTATGGCCCTTTACTCCACCATCAGGCTATGTATGACTAAATTCATTTCCGGGCTATTTCTCTGCAACCGCTTTTTGGAATTTTATGAAACTTTATAGGAAGGATCACCACCAAGTGTAGATGCGCATATCGTCTTTGCGTTCCGGTTGGATGATTTTTCACGGAGTTTTACCCCACCATCCGGCTATGTATGACTTAATTCATTTCCGGGCTATCTCTCTGCAACCGCTTTTTGGAATTTGATGAAACTTTATAGGAACGATCACCACCAAGTGTAGATGCGCATATCGTGTTTGCGTTCCGGTTGGATTATTTTTCACGGAGTTATGGCCCTTTACTCCACCATCAGGCTATGTATGACTAAATTCATTTCCGGGCTATTTCTCTGCAACCGCTTCTTGGAATTTTATGAAACTACATAGGAAGGATCACCACCAAGTGTAGATGCGCATATCGTGTTTGCGTTCCGGTTGGATGATTTTTCACGGAGTTATGGCCCTTACTTCTGAACCGTAATAGGTACTGCTTTCATATTTCACATGTGTATTCCTTGTGACAACCCCTTTCCATCAATACCAATTTTTGTGACCTTTACCCTGGCGGGGGACCATGATTCTCTGAATTTGCTTGTTCTCAATAAGTTCTTGTGCTAGGGCTGTCATATTTGGAATATAATTAGATCTTGGAATATAATTAGACCTTATACCCTTCTTCACATTGTATGCTAAAGATGCTTAGTTTCACCTTCTTTTTGGGGTAAAAAACATGATTTTTAGTGAATTTTGAGAATTTGAGATAAATTCATAATGTTTTTGTTTCATTCATTTCTTATTGTGATCATCATTTATCAAATATAGTTCTTCAACATATCAAACAGGCTTTTAGGTCAAATATTTGGAAAACCTTTTTTTAAGTTTTTTTTATTAGATCACCTAGAGCCAAAGGCTCAGGGTGAGCTATTCTGATCACTTTTTGTCCATCTTGCGTTTTGCGTCGTCCGTCGTTAACATTTAGATCATCTCCTTAACCACATGACCAATTTCAACCAAACTGCACAGGAATGTTCCTTTGGTGGACCTCTTTCAAAATTGTTCAAAGATTTAAATTCCATCGAGAACTTTGGTTGCTGCGGCATCAGAAAAGGGGAAAAATCTTTAAAAAATCTTCTTGTCCAAAAGTACTGGCCCGATTTGAAAATTATTTTACACAAATGTTCCTTGGGGTACCCTCTACCAAGATTGTTCAAATATTTCCGATCCATTGATAAACATGGCCGCCAGGGGGGCGGAGCTTGTTTTCCTCATATGTGCATTGTTAAAAAAAATAAAAATCTTCTTGTCCAAAAGTACTAGCCCGATTTGAAAATTATTTTGCACAATTTTTTTTATTTTGCACAAATGTTCCTTGGGGCACCCTTTACCAAGATGGTTCAAATATTTCTGATCCGTTGAAAAACATGGCCGCCAGGGGGCGGAGCTTGTTTTCCTTATATGTGCATTGTGTAAAATTTAAAAATCTTGTCCAAAAATCTTAGCCCAATTTGAAAATTATTTTGCACAAATGTTCCTTGGGGCCAGGGGGCGGAGCTTGTTAACCAGGTTTTCCAAAGGAAAAATCTGGTTATTAGTTTGGCAAAGTCGGCGGGCGGGCGTCAACTTTCCTTGTCCGGACCATAACTTTGCCATGCATAGAGATATTTTCAAATAACCTGGCACAAACATGCACCATATCAAGACGATGTACCAAATGCAAAAAAAAAATCTGTAGATTCAAGGTCAAGGTCACAGTGATAAGAAATAGACTTTAATTGAACTTTTCTTGTCCGGACCATAACTTTGTCATGCATAGAGATATTTTCAAATAACTTGGCACAAACATGCACCATATCAAGACGATGTGTCACATGCAAAACTTTTGTCTGTAGCTTCAAGGTCAAGGTCACAGTGACAACAAATAGACATCAGTTGAACTTTTCTTGGAAAAATCTGGTTATTAGTTTGGCAAAGTCGGCGGGCGGGCGTCAACTTTCCTTGTCCGGACCATAACTTTGCCATGCATAGAGATATTTTCAAATAACCTGGCACAAACATGCACCATATCAAGACGATGTGCCAAATGCAAAAAAAAAATCTGTAGATTCAAGGTCAAGGTCACAGTGATAAGAAATATACTTTAATTGAACTTTTCTTGTTCAGACCATAACTTTGTCATGCATAGAGATATTTTTAAATAACTTGGCACAAACATGCACCATATCAAGACGATGTGTCACATGCAAAACTTTTGTCTGTAGCTTCAAGGTCAAGGTCACAGTGACAACAAATAGACATCAGTTGAACTTTTCTTGTCCGGACAATAACTTTTTCATCCATAGAGATATTTTCAAATAGCTTGGAACAGATATACACCATATCAAGACGCTGTGTCATATGCACAATGTATGTGTTAAGCTTCCAGGTCAAGGTCTTTAGCTTCCAGGTCAAGGTCACAGTGACAGAAAATATACTTTACTTGAACTTTTTTTGTTCAGACCATAACTTTACCATGCATATAGATATTTTCAAATGATTTTTTTTGTGAATAATCAAATCTATAACATTCTATAAGCAAACAGAGCAAATTGGCTCGTTGCAAAGTAGATTTCAGTTACAAACTAAAAGTAGATTTTTTTTTATGCCCCCGGAATCACCGATCTGCACTTCTGTCTGCACGTCTGTCTGTCTGTCTGCACAAAAAAACTTTAACCTTGACCACTACTTGTGAACCATAACAGGTACGGCTACCATATTTCACATGTGTATTCCTTGTGACATGACCTTTCTGTCAGTACCAAAATTTTTGACCTTGACCTTTGACCTAGATGTTGCCATTCTCAAAAAAAACTTTAACCTTGACCATTACTTTTGAACCATAACAGGTACCGCTACCATATTTCACATATGTATTCCTTGTGACATGACCTTTCTGTCAGTACCAAATTTTTTGACCTTGCGACCTTGACCTTTGACCTAGATGTTGCCATTCTCGAAAAAACCTTTAACCTTGACCACTACTTTTGAACCTTAACAGGTAAGGCTACCATATTTCACATGTGTATTCCTTGTGACACGACCTTTCTGTCAGTACCAACATTTTTGACCTTGCGACCTTGACCTTTGACCTAGATGTTGCCATTCTCAAAAAAAACTTTAACCTTGACCACTTCTTTTGAACCATAACAGGTAAGGCTACCATATTTCACATGTGTATACCTTGTGACATGACCTTTCTGTCAGTACCAACATTTTTCACCTTGCGACCTTGACCTTTGACCTAGATGTTGCCATTCTCGAAAAAAACTTTAACCTTGACCACTACTTTTGAACCATAACAAGTACGGCTACCATATTTCACATGTGTATACCTTGTGACATGACCTTTCTCTCAGTACCAAAATGTTTGACCTTGCAACCTTGACCTTTGACCTAGATGTTGCCATTCTCAAAAAAATCCTTTAACCTTGACCACTACTTTTGAACCATAACAGGTAGGCCACCATATTTCACATGTGTATTCCTTGTGACATGACCTTTCTGTCAGTACCAACATTTTTGACCTTGCGACCTTGACCTTTGACCTAGATGTTGCCATTCGGGGGCATCAGTGTTTCACAAACACATCTTGTTTTTCCAAACTTTGTCCTCAAGCTAACAGAGCTTTTTTAGTTTGAGCATCATGCTCAACTTTAGCATCATGCTCAAACTAAAAATGTTTCGTAACCATGGGGACAAACTCCAAACATGGATTTTATTCTCATCATTGGTTTGTAATTTCACCCTATTTTGCAATGAGCATATTTCATAAACTTAAGCATCTAACTTCAACAACAATATTTCTATTACATGCTCAAATTGAGTAAGTTTCATAACCTCGGGTCCTGGATCTAGTCTAATTGCAAAGGCATAAACGTGTTACTATCAAGTAAAGGGTTAAGGCAGATCACTGATTTTCAACCTGGCATAAGGGATCCTAAAATGTGGCTGCTTACAACAAAAGGTTGCTTAATATCTGTTATCTATTATATGTTCTTAATAAATGAGGCCATCAACACACGATTGACTGTATTGAACTGATATTTGTTAGATGAAATTGTGATATATTTAATTGACAAAGTAATTATGATTATTCATCAATAGAAATATTCCCTGTTACTTGAATTACTAGCTTTGATTAACTATTAACAGAAAGATTTGACAGATCTGTTAATTCTTAATCAAACACCTTCCATTATAGAAAACCTGCTTTCATGGAATTTCCATGTCTTGTTTTCCTTATATGTTCATTGTTAAAACTTTAAAAATCTTCTTGTCCTAGGTTTTAGCTCGATTTGAAAATTATTTTGCACAGATGTTCCTTGGGGCACCCTCTACCAAGATTGTTCAAATATGTCCGATCCATTGAAAATTATAGCCGCCAGGGTTGCTGCGGCATCAGAAAGGGGGCAAAATGTCCAAACTTTAATAGTCTTCTCCTCTGAATCTGCTTGTCAGATTCCAATATAGAAATGTTCCTTGGGTGATCCTCTACAAAGATTGTTCGAGGCATACTGTTTGGTTGAAAAACATGGCATTCAGGAGGCATCAGAAAAGGGGCAAAATGACAAAATTAGGAAATTTCCATTTTTTAGCTCACCTATGCACGAAGTGCAAGGTGAGCTATTGTGATCACATTTTGTCTTGATGATATGTAGGTCAAGTTTGAACATGGGTCACGTCGGGTCAAAAAGAAGGTCACTAGGTCAAATTGAAGGAAAATCTCGTCAACACTCCAGAGGCCGCAATGTTTGTCTTAAAAATATCTAGGTCAAGTTCGAATATGGGTTATGCCGGGTCAAATTGAAGGAAAATCTTTTTAACACTTTTGATGCCGCATTTTTTGCTTCAGCAGCTTGAAATTTGGTCAGAATGTTTGTCTTAAAGATATCTAAGTCAAGTTCAAATATGGGTCATATTGGGTCAAAAACTAGGTCACTAGGCCAAATTTGGGAAAATCTTGTTAACTCTGCAGAAGCCGCATGTTTTGCTTCAGCAGCTTGAAATTTGGTCAGAATGTTGGAACTGAATGATATCTAGGCCAAGTTCGAATATGGGTCATGCCGGGTCAAAAACTAGGTAACTAGGCCAAATTGAAGGAAAAATCTTGTTTACACTTTGGATGCCGCATTTTTTGCTTCAGCAGCTTGGAATTTCGTCAGAATGTTTGTCTTAAAAGATATCTAGTTCAAGTTCAAATATGGGTCATATTGGATCAGAAACTAGGTCACTAGGCCAAATTGAGGGAAAATCTTGTTAATTCTGTAGAAGCCACATGTTTTGCTTCAGCGGCTTGAAATCTGGTCAGAATGTTGAGCTGAATGATATCTAGGCCAAGTTCGAATATAGGTCAAACTGAAGGAAAATCTTGTTAAGACTTTGGATGCCGCATTTCTTGCTTCAGCAGCTTGAAATTTGGTCAGAATGTTTGTCTAAATGATATCTAGGCCAAGTTCGGATATGGGTCATGCCGGGTTAAAAACTAGGTCACTAGGCCAAATTGAAGGGTAATCTTGTTAACACTCTGGATACTGCATTTTTAATTTCAGCATGATAAAACTTGTATCAGAATGTTTTTCTTGATGATATGTAGGCCAAGTTCGAATATGGGTCATGCTGGGTCAAAAACTAGGTCACTAGATCAAATTGAAGGAAAATCTTGTGAACAATTTGGATGCCGCATTTTTTGCTCTAGCAGCTTGAAATTTGGTCAGAATGTTTGTCTGAATTATATCTAGGTCAAGTTCGAATATGGGTCATATTGGATCAGAAACTAGGTCAATAAAGGAAAATATTGTTCAAACTCCGGAGGCCGCATTTTTACTTTGAGCAAGTTGAAACTTTGTCAGAATGTTGTCTTGATGATATCTAGTCCATGTTGGAATATGGGTCATATCAGGTAAAACAATTTAGATCACTAGGCCAAATGAAGGAAAATATTGTTAACACTGTGGAGGTTGCATTCAGAATAATTGTCTTGATGTGTTTTGCATTGAGTACATTGTATAATTAAGGTGAGCGATCCAGGGCCATCATGGCCCTCTTGTTTAAGTTTTAGTCTTATTAAGGAAATTGAATAGGAATCTTACTTCAGTGATCCTCTTCTTAATTTGTTCAAGCTGTATTGATTGGTTACAAAATCATAGCAACCTCGCGTCATCACAAAAGGGGTCAATTGAACTTTTAGCTACAAATGACAACTCCTTCCATTCCACTCAACCAATTTCAACGTTACTTCACAGGAATGTTCCTTTGATGGTCCTCTTTCAAAATTGTTCAAAGACTTGCATTCTGTGTAGAACTTTTGTTGCTGCGGCATCAGAAATTGAGAAAAATACCCAAACTTTAAAAACCTCCATCTTCATAATCCATTTGTCAGATTCAAAGATAATTCGGCAGAAATGTTCCTCTACAAAAACTGTTCAACCCATTTTGATTTTGTTGACAAACAGGGCAGCAAAGCGGCATCAGGAAAGGTGCAAAATGACAAAACTTTATAATTCCATTCTTATTAAAGTTCTCGCTAGATTTCAAGATACAAATGGCTTAAAACTATTTCTTTAACTGAGTGTCCACTCCTTGCAGTTTCATTTGAACTCCTGTTCAAAATTTCAAAGATATTTGCAGTTGAATATTTGCTTCTAATTAACTATCATTTAGGTGATCGATTTAGGGCCATCTTGGCCCTCTTGTTTTTTAGCTCGCCTATTCGAAGAAAAAGGGGAGCTTATGTAATCACCCCGGCGTTGGCTTTGGCGTCTGTGTTGGTGTACGCGTTGCCAGCTTGGTCAAATCTTTGCGTGCAAGGCCTTTTCTCAGACACTGTGTATGCTGTTGCTTTGAAACTTCACACATTTATTCAGGGTCATTAGATGACCTTGTATGTCAAGTCCCATAACTCTGGAATGGATTTTGACTTTATTGTACCCCTTTTTGGACTTAGAATTTTGGTCAAAACTTTGCGTGCAAGGCCTTTTCTCACACACTGTGTAAGCAGTTGCATTGAAACTTCACACACTTATTCAGGGTCATTATATGACCCTGTATGTCAAGTCCCACAACTCTGGAATGAATTTTGACTGAATTGTGCCCCTTTTTGGTCAAACCTTTTTGTGCAAGACCTGGAATTCTGGGTTATAGTTGGCATTCAAGGCCTTTTCTCAGAAACTATATAATTTATGCTGTTGGTATTAAACGGTTTTCTTTCTTTTGTAATTTCAATTTCAACTGAATTATTCCACTTTTGGATTTTGGACTTTTACCAATGCTATAACTGTTCTGAAGTAGGCCTTGATAGATGATGGCCCTGATAGATAATGACCCTGATAGGCAAGCTATATTGTCCTGTGACAACTCTTGTTAACATTTGCGTATAGCTCAATGTTAAAGTTTCAATTTTAGCTCAACTATTCGAAGAATATTGAGGGCTTTACTACTCGCCCAGCGTCCGAACCCAGTTAAGTTTTAGGGCAAGTTGGCATTTTCATTCTTAACTCCAATACCCTTCATTCAAATCACTTCATACTTCACACATTTGTAAAGGACCATCACACAATTATTATATTATTATATTATCTTAAATATGGAGTTATAGCCCTTGATTGACTTAGGAAATTTTTTGTGAACTTTACATACATCTGAATAATGTTAGTTCTTTTCACTTGATGCTTTGCACAGTTTTCTAAAATGTGTGTGCATTTAGATCTTTCGACCATTTTGATAATGCAGAATACAACTTTTGGAGGTGAATACTGATAACAATGTTTATACTTTTTTATACAATTGATTTTTTAAATTATATATGTTCAAATGTTTGTATCTTTTCATTTGCTTTTACATATGGAGTTATGTGATTTAATTGTATTAATGTGCAATATAATGAATAGTGCTTATGTGAATAAGCGGCGTATATTCAAGCATGCTGTCCTCTGACAGCTCTTGTTAACTGACAAGTCACTCACTATCTATATGTCGCTGACTGCTTCATGTATCATGTGGTTTCAACAATTTTTTGAAGAGAAAGGTGCTGAACTCCAGATGGAGATCAAAATTTTGAAATGTTGAAACTTCAGAACATATTGCTTTTAGTGACAACAAAGTAGGTAATGAATAGTTCAAAACTATTTTGGCAGTAAATGTTGAAAAACAGTCAATTGAAAGCCATAAAAATGTAAAAAATTTGGCTTATTGGATTTGTCTACCCAGTCAAAATGAATCATACACAATCAATATTAAGATGTTTATTGTACAGGAAAGTTAAATTATTACTCACATTTTATCCCAGTATTACGATTCTAATATATCTGAACAACTTTTGAACAGTTTTAATACTATTTGAAATGATCCATTTTAGGGAATTAAATCCCCTGCAGACTTAAAAGGTTTGATTGTTAACTTTTTGAAATTAAATTTTTTAGCGGATTGAATTGCCTGCAGACTTTAAAGGTTTGATTGTTAACTTTTTGAAATGACCTATTTTAGGGAATTGAATCACCTGCAGACTTTAAAGGTTTACTTGTTAACTTTTTGAAATGACCTACTTTAGGGGATTGAATCACCTGCAGAATTTAAAGGTTTGATTGTTAACTTTTTGAAATGACCTACTTTAGGGGATTGAATCACCTGCAGAATTTAAAGGTTTGATTGTTAACTTTTTGAAATGACCTACTTTAGGGGATTGAATCACCTGCCGAATTTAAAGGTTTGCTTGTTAACATTTTGAAATGACCCATTTTAGGGGATTGAATCACCTGCAGACTTTAAAGGTTTGATTGTTAACTTTTTGAAATGACCCATTTTAGGGGATTGAATCACCTGCAGAATTTAAAGGTTTGCTTGTTAACTTTTTGAAATGACCCATTTTAGGGGATTGAATCACCTGCAGACTTTAAAGGTTTGATTGTTAACTTTTTGAAATGACCCATTTTAGGGGATTGAATCACCTGCCGAATTTAAAGCAGTATGGGCAATCAATTACATACCTGAACTGAGATTGACTGAAAAAGAATCCGCTCAACGTGGTAAGATATTTCAAGATCGATGAATTTACCTGATGATATGAAGCCAAGCAATACAAAAACAGACCTGCTGATGCTTTGAAACATATTAACCCTTTCCCTCATACGACAATTCTGCAGCAGACGACTTTGAACATCTTTTGTCTCTTTAATTGAATGGATAACCTATGACTAAAAGTGGAAAACATTGTGGCAAAAGGAGAAATTGCTCGTTTTGAGCAATTTCTTCTTTTGTCACTATGTTTTCAGAAAGTGACTATATGAGTGACAGGATTAATGGTCAGGTTGGGGTCTTAACTCTTTCCTAGAGGACGACACATTTCAACACATCTGCAGCAGTCTACTATTGAAAACTATGCAGCAAAAAACAGAAATTGCTCATGAACAACATATTCCTATTGCAACAATGTTTTGTTTTATATTAAATAATTTTAATGTTGCTTATAAATGATATTTTTACTTTCCCAATTTTACCTAGAAAAGTTGCCTGCCGCAGATGTGTTTCATGTGGTTAAGGGTTTATTTACACTTATTAAGAGATATGTGAGATGTTAGCATGACTAGATGAGCAATGTCTTCTTTTTTCAAAATGTTTTTATCTCACGCACGAATGTGGAATGAGACATAGCAGTCACTTTTCCGGCGACTGCAGCCAATTTTTAGATCACCTTAGCCGAAGGCTGAAGGTGAGCTATTCTGATCACTTTTTGTCCGTCGTCCGTCGTCCGTCCGGTGTTAACTTTTAGCTTTAAACATCAACTCCTCCCAAACTCCAAGGACAATTTTCGTGAAACATCACAGGACTGTTCCTCTGGTTGGCCTCTTTCAAAGTTGTTCAAAGATTTAAATTCCATTGAGAACTTTGGTTGCTGCGGCATCAGAAAGGGGACAAAATGTCCAAACTTTGAAAATCTTCTCCTCCGAATCTGCCTGTCAGATTCAAATATAATTTGGTAGAAATGTTCCTTGGGTGACCCTCTATAAAAATTGTTCAAGCCATACTGATTGGTCGAAAAACATGGCAGTCAGGCGGCATCAAAAAAGGGGCAAAATGACAATACTTTAATAAAGTATCCTTATAAAAGTGCTTGTCTGATTTAAAGATAGTTTTGTAGAAATGTTCTTTCATTGATCATCTACATACTTTGTCAAGCCATATTGATTTGTTGAAAGGCATAGCAACCAAGCAGCATCAGAAAAGGAGTAAAATTAACTTTTTGCTTCAAATGACATATATGGTTATTAGATTGATGGTCTAAGGGAGGTAACACTTGGCAGAGTATTATGCAAGGGCAATCTCCTTCGCAGAGTTGTCGTTCCTTACACTCACCATACACTATCAATCAGGTGATCGATTTAATGTCCAAACTTTAAAAATCTTCTCCTCCGAATCTGCCTGTCAGATTCAAATATAATTTGGTAGAAATGTTCCTTGGGTGACCCTCTATAAAATGTGTTCAAGCCATACTGATTGGTCGAAAAACATGGCAGTCAGGCGGCATCAGAAAAGGGGCAAAATGACAAAATTTGAAAATTCCATTTTTTATGAAAGTGTTTGTCTGATTTTAAGAAAATATAATACGAATCTTACTGTAATGATCCTCTATTTAATTTGTTTAAGCCGTTTTGATTGGTTACACAATCATATCAACCAGGCGTCGTCACAAAAAGGGTAAATTGAACTTTTAGCTACAAATGACAACCAACTCCTACCATTCCAATAGAGCAATTTCCACAAAACATCACAAGAATGTTCCTTTGGTGGTCCTCTTTCAAAATTGTTCAAAGATTTAAATTCCATTGATAACTTTGGTTGCTGCGGCATCAGAAAGTGAGAAAAATACCCAAATTTTAAAATCCTTTTCCTCCATAATCTACTTGTGCGATTGCAAGATAATTTGGTAGAAATGTTCCTTAAGTGACCCTCTAAATAAACTGTTGAAGCCATATTGATTTCGTTGAAAAACAGGGCAGCAAGGCGGCATCAGGAAAGGTGCAAAATGACAAAAACTTTATAATTCCATTCTTATTAAAGTTCTTGTTAGATTTCAAGATATAAATGGCCTTTACTGATAAACTGTTTCTTGAGAAGTGTCCACTCCTTTGCAGTTTCATTTGCATTCCCTGATAAAATTTTCCAAGATATTTGCAGTTAAATATTTGCTACTAATTTACTATCAATTAGGTGATCGATTTAGGGCCATCTTGGCCCTCTTGTTTCAATTCTCTATTACTAAGCTACACCTGTTCAAATTTTTCTGAATCTTTGTCAGATGTATCGTTCGGTCATGGGATATCATTCAGCGGCAAAATTACCAATGTCAAGGTCATCATTGGCGAGAACTTGGCCTTGGATAGGTAACTTAACCCTGGTTCGTAAACTTAGCCTTGGTTAACATTGACTGAAGAGGTCACATTTTTCATCCAATCTTCATGATTTTTAGCTCTACTGGCCAAAGGCCAGAAGGGCTTATGTCGTGGCGATTTGTCCGTCGTCTGTGCGTCCGTGCGTCCGTAAACAATTTCTTGTTAACACGATACAGTCTTTTGATTGTATCTCAACTAAACTTATACAGTAGTTAGATATCCATGAGAGCTCGGTTCCTTTCGAAAACCAGCCAGATCCGCCCATGCATGACTGGATTATGGCCCTTGAAATGGTCAAAATTGCTATAAAACAGCTTGTTAACACAATACAGTCTTCTTTTTTTATTGTATCTCAACCAAACTTATACAGTAGTTAGATATCCATAAGAGCTCGGTTCCTTTCGAAAACCAGCCAGATCCGTCCATGCATGACTGGATTATGGCCCTTGAAATGGTCAAAATTGCTATAAAAGAGCTTGTTAACACGATACAGTCTTCACTTTTGATTGTATCTCAACCAAACTTATACAGTAGTTAGATATCCATGTGAGCTCGGTTCCTTTCGAAAACCAGCCAGATCCGCCCATGCATGATTGGATTATGGCCCTTGAAATGGTCAAAATTGCTATAAAAGAGCTTGTTAACACGATACAGTCTTCACTTTTGATTGTATCTCAACCAAACTTATACAGTAGTTAGATATTCATGAGAGCTCAATTCCTTTCGTAAACCAGCCAGATCCGCCCATGCAAGACTGGATTATGGCCCTTGAAATTGTCCAAATTGCTATAATTGAGCATGTGAACACAGTAGAGGCTCCATTTACTATCTGATCTTCACCAAACTTAGATAGTAGTTAAATATTGATGAGAGCTTGGTTCCTTTTGAAAATCAGCCAGATCCGCCCATGCAAGATTGGATTATGGTCCATGAAATTGTAAAAATTGCTATAATACAGCTTGTGAACACAAAAGAGCCTCCATTTACTATCCGATCTTCACCATACATACATGCTCTGGATTGAAAATGACCAAAGAACCATACCAGTAGAGCATAGGCCCTCATGGGCCTCTTGTTTGTTCATATCTTGCTGAGTCCCGGTAGCTCAGTCGGTAGCAACTAGAGCTGTCAATCAGGGGTTGTTAGTTTGAACCCAAGCTCGGCCAACATTCTTTCTGACGTTTGACAAAAGTCACTGTGACAAGCATTATTCGTCTTCCACCAATGGGCTAACAGTCTATGTGGAAAATGCAGCCAGTTGCTTGAAAAGAATGTTGTGTGGAGTACTGGTGTGAGAAAGCCAGGAAACACATGAGTAGGTAAACTGGTTGCAGTGATATGACTGAATTCTTTTTGAAAATGGCGTTAATTCCCAATCAATCAAAACTCCATCAAATCTTGGTATTGTTCAAAACTTAATAATGTGGGTTCTGCAGAACTATACTTACATTTGAAGCGATATTCTTTTTTTTTACTTGATGTTTTCAAGGTCCTCTGCTGAAGGAATGTTGTAGTAATGATCGGGTTGAAACCTTTCACTGATACAAAACAAGTATTTACATGTCCATACAGACTGTTTGGGAAAACCATGTGCTGGTGGGGAAAGTATTGACAAAAATCTAAAAAAAATAAGTTATTTTTATACAAGGTCCTCCAAATTTGATGCAGTTCCCATTTGATCATGTCGAAGGAACTGGAAACATAGATAAGAAAGAGAAAAAGAAAAAGAAAATGATCGAGAAGAAAACTTTTCAAGAAGATAAATCCAGATCAGGTTTGCATTTTTTTGCATTTTATTTGTCACCTGGTTTTTAGCTCTACTGGCCAAAGGCCAGAAGGGCTTATGTCGTGGCGATGTGTCCGTCGTGCGTGCGTGCGTCCGTAAACAATTTCTTGTTAACACGATACAGTCTTCACTTTTGATTGTATCTCAACCAAACTTATACAGTAGTTAGATATCCATAAGAGCTCGGTTCCTTTCGAAAACCAGCCAGATCCGTCCATGCATGACTGGATTATGGCCCTTGAAATGGTCAAAATTGCTATAAAAGAGCTTGTTAACACGATACAGTCTTCACTTTTAATTGTATCTCAACCAAACTTATACAGTAGTTAGATATTCATGAGAGCTCGGTTCCTTTCGAAAACCAGCCAGATCCGCCCATGCATGACTGGATTATGGCCCTTGAAATGGTCAAAATTGCTATAAAAGAGCTTGTTAACACGATACAGTCTTCACTTTTAATTGTATCTCAACCAAACTTATACAGTAGTTAGATATTCATGAGAGCTCGGTTCCTTTCGAAAACCAGCCAGATCCGCCCATGCATGACTGGATTATGACCCTTGAAATGGTCAAAATTGCTATAAAAGAGCTTGTTAACACGATACAGTCTTCACGTTTGATTGTATCTCAACCAAACTTATACAGTAGTTAGATATCCATGAGAGCTCGGTTCCTTTCGAAAACCAGCTAGATCCGCCCATGCATGACTGGATTATGGCCCTTGAAATGGTCAAAATTGCTATAAAAGAACTTTTTAACACGATAGTCTTCACTTTTGATTGTATCTCAACCAAACTTATACAGTAGTAAGATATCCATGAGAGCTCGGTTCCTTTCCTAAACCAGCCAGATCCGCCCATGCAAGACTGGATTATGGCCCTTGAAATTGTCCAAATTGCTATAATTGAGCATGTGAACACAATAGAGGCTCCATTTACTATCTGATCTTCACCAAACTTAGATAGTAGTTAAATATTGATGAGCGCTTGGTTCCTTTTGAAAACCAGCTAGATCCGCCCATGCAAGACTGGATTATGGCCCATGAAATTGTAAAAATTGCTATAATACAGCTTGTGAACACAAAAGAGCCTCCATTTACTATCCGATCTTCACCATACATACATGCTCTGGATTGAAAATGACCAAAGAACCATACCAGTAGAGCATAGGCCCTCATGGGCCTCTTGTTTTTTGGTGGAGACATAGCGACAGCAGCCACTTTTTGAATTCTCTATGACTTTGATTCTGTTGGAGACAAAGCAGTCACTTTTCTGTAGATAGCGACAGCAGCCACTTTTTGAATTCTCCGTGACTGATTCTGTCAGGGAAATTTGCTTCAAACTTGCAACACCTATGCATAGTGATTAGGAATATTGATAATTTTATACAAGGGACAAAACTCATCACATTAATTCAGCAACATTATTGGCCAGATAATCATGGCCACCATGACTGTGATAACCTTTCCCACATACAGACGCTTTCTCTCACCGCTGCAGCAGATGACTTTTGAAAACATTGTGGCAAAAGAAGAAATTGATTATAATGCCACAATGTTTTCAAAAAATTGTCTGCTGCAAATGAGTTTAAACGCATCTGCATGTTGGAAAGCTTTGAACATGGCTCCTATTCAGTTACTACAATGTTTGTATTATTTATGTCAATGTGAGGCCTTGTCCTTCTGATTATGTGTAAACGAAGCCATATTTGTAATCATTTGAATGTTAGGATTGATCTCTATTTGACCGTATGTCATTGCAACTGAAATGAAACCTATTTTAAAACAAATGACTACCGGGGTTTAATGCTACATTAATCTGTGAATTTCAAGGTCCAATTGTTGGAGTTATTTCTCACAGGTGATCCATGTCTTGTGTAGATATTTATTCTCTGCTTGGTTATAGATTGTCTTTTAGCCCTTTCCCACATACAACAAATCTGCAGCAGACAATTTTGAAAACATAACCGGAAAAAATTGGAAACTCCCTTTTGATGAAAGTACAATAATTGAATAGAGTTGAAAACATGTTGACAAAAGGAGAAATTGCTTGTTTTGAGCAATTTCTTCTTTCGTTGCCATGTTTTGAAAAAATCATCGGCTGCAGAGGACTCAGAAATTGTCCATATCAGGGAAACGGTTAATTGGGTGAAACTAAATCTACTTGACCAATCTTAACCAAACATCACAGGAGGACTTTGGATTCTCTGGCATCAGAAAAAATGGCAAATGCATAAACTTTTAAAATTATCCTCCTCTTAATCAGCTTGTCGGTTTCTAGGTTGATTTTGTAGAAATGTTCCTTAGTTGATCCTTTACAAAATTTGTTCAATCCATATTGATGGGGTAAAAACATGGTTACAAGGTGCCATCAGAAATGGGGCTAGATGAAATATCTGTATAATTCCTCTTCTCCAAAGTTCTTGTCAGATTTCAAGATAATTGAGCAAATTATTTCTTCAGTGTCACTCTACATAAAGCATTCAAGCCATAACCACTAAACCACTGCACCGATATCAACCTTCACAGGATTGTTCTTTCAGTGTCGCTCTACATAAAGCATTCAAGCCATAACCACTTAACCACTGCACCGATATCATCCTTCACAGGATTGTTCCTTCAGTCTCACTCTACAAAAATCATTCAAGCCATAACCACTAAACCACTTCACCGATATCAACCTACACAGGATTGTTCTTTCAGTGTCGCTCTACATAAAAAATTCAAGCCATAACCACTGCACCGATATCAACCTACACAGGATTGTTCCTTGAAAGGTCCTTTTCAAATTGTTGGTAGATTCACTACCTTATTACAAATGTCTTTAAGCCTTTCCCTCATACGGCAATTCTGCAGAAGACGACTTTGAACAACCTTCAACTTTTTCAAATGAAGCTTTCTCTGATTAAGGAAAAAATGGGAACATTGGGAAAGAAGTTTATCAAAATGAGCAATTTCTTTTTTGCCCAATGTTTTCTATTCACTTTTATAATAAGACTTCCAATTTTCAAGGAAGTATAGTTTAGTTTTCAATCAATTAACTTAACCCTTTCCCACATACAACAAATCTGCAGCAGACGACTTTGAAAACATAGTGACAAAAAAAAGAAAAAGATAATTTAATTGTTAAATAAAGTTAAAAACATTGTGGCCAAAGGAGAAATTGCTATGATGAGCAATTTCACATTTGACCAGAATGTTTTCAAAAATCGTCTGCTGCTATTGCGTCAAAATGTGTCTGCAGGTGGGAAAGGGTTAAAACAATCATATTAGGTAACAGTCAATGGTCATTATAAAGACTGTCCCAGCTTTAGTTTCATTTATATTTTTATTCCCTAAACAAGGTTATGCAATGAAGACGTTATTATTTGACAAAGAGGGCAATACCTCACACAAAGATATGAAACAGATACAGAGGAAAAAGGGGATGCAGAAGCAAGCTTTACAAGGAGATACATCTAGACCACGTTAGTAAATTATCTTATTAGTTATTTTTGGTCCAGATTGTAATGTTTGTCTGGAAGATAAACTGCTGTTTAATGTGTCGACTGCTCAGTCAGTAGTGACACAGGCTGTCAATCCAGGAGTTTGACAAAAGTCACTGTGACCAGCATCATTCCTTTTTCACCAATAGCCTAACAGTCTATGTGGCAAAGCAGCCAGTTGCTTTGAAAGTTTGTTGTATAGATAACCGGTGTGAAAAGGCTAGGAAACACATGAGTAGGTGAACTGGCATCAGTGATATGTCTGAAAAATTGTTGAAAACAGCGTGATGCCCCCCAATCAAGTCTTGGAGACTGCAAATTATTTTGGGATTTCTTCTCATTCATTAATCCATCTGGCTGTCCGTCTGTCACACTTTGACTGAATTTATCTTTACATTGTTTTTGTTCAGGGGATTTTCCCCTGATCCGTAAAGATCCAGAACTATACAAGAATCAGAATGTCAGCCCAGTATATTAAGCTCACTTGAGCCTGAAGTGTAGGGTCTGCTTTTGTGCTCTCTCATTGCCCAGGGTCATCGTCTGTCTGTGCGTTTACATTTTCCTAGAAACAACTTCAAACACGGACTCCCAAATCAATTTTTCAATTTCAAAATGATTTCATAGAACAATTTCTTGAGTCACCATCTTTTAAAATTGCTCAAAGAATTTGATTCAATGTTGAAACATTGCAACAGAAAAAAATCTTGTCAAAAGTACTGGCTAGATTTTAACATTATTTGGCACTAATGTTCCTTGGGTAACCCTCTGCCAGGATTGTTCAAATCCTTCCTATCTGTTGAAAAACATGGACGCCTGGGCTTGTGGCTTTTTAGCTCACCTGTGCACGAAGTGCTCAGGGTGAGTTATTGTGATCGCCCTATGTCCGGCGTCCGTTGTCCGTCGTCCGTCGTCCGTCATTATTTTCTCCTCTGTAACCGGTGGGTCAACTGGGATGAAACTTCACAGAAAGCATCCTCTCAATGTCCTCACCAGAATTCCTTAAAATTTTCGGGATCCATGCAGAATTCTGGTTTCCATGGCAACGAAATGAAAAAACTTCAAAATTCTTAAAAAATCTTCTCCTCCGAAAGTGTCAGGCCGATTTTCAAATAATTTTGTAGAAATGTTCCTCGGGTGACCCTCTATCAGATTCCTTCAAGCCATGTTGATTGGTCGAAAAACATGGCCGCCAGGGGGGGCGGGGCTATTTTTCCTTATATGGCTATAGTGCAAACTTAAAAAATCTTCTTCTCCAAAAGTGTCAGGCCGATTTTCAAATAAATTTGTAGAAATGTTCCTTGGGTGACCCTCTATCAGATTCTTTCAAGCCATGTTGATTGGTCAAAAACATGGCCGCCAGGGGGCGGGGCTATTTTGCCTTTTATGGTTATAGTGCAAACTTAAAAAATCTTCAACATCTTCTCCTCAGTAACCAGTGGGTCAATTGGGATGAAACTTCACAGAAAGCATCCTCTCATTGACCTCACCCGAATTCCTTCAAATTTTTGGGATCCATGCAGAATTCTGGTTTCCATGGCAACGAAAAAAAACTTCAAAATTCTACTTCTCCCTAACTGGTTGGCAGATTTTGAAATTATTTTGTAGAAATGTTCCTTGGGTGACTCTCTATCAGATTCCTTGAAGCCATGTTGATTGGTCGAAAAACATGGCCACCAGGGGGGCGGGGCTTTTTTGCCTTATATGGCTATAGTGAAAACTTAAAAAATCTTCTCCTCCAAAAGTGTCTGGCCGATTTTCAAATAATTTTGTAGAAATATTCCTTGGATGACCCGCTATCAGATTCCTTTAAGCCATGTTGATTGGTCGAAAATCATGGCCGCCAGGGGGGGGCGGGGCTTTTTGCCTCATATAGCTATAGTGCAAACTTAAAAAATCTTCTCCTCCAAAAGTGTCGGGCCGATTTTCAAATAATTTTGTAGAAATGTTCCTTGGATGACCCTCTATCAGATTTCTTCAAGCCATGTTGATTGGTCATAAAACATGGCCTCCAGGGGGCGGGGCTATTTTGCCTTTTATTGCTATAGTGAAAACTTAAAAAATCTTATCCTTCAAAAGTGTCAGGCCGATTTTCAAATAATTTTGTAGAAATGTTCCTAGGGTGACCCTCTATCAGATTCCTTAAAGCCAAGTTGATTGGTTGGAAACTATGCCCGCCAGATGGCGGGGCTTATATAGCTAAAGTGAAAAAAAAAATCAGGTGAGCGATTCCAGGGCCATCATGGCCCTCTTGTTTAGATCACCTAGAGCCAAAGGCTCAAGGTGAGCTATTCGGATCAATTTTTGTCCGTCCGGCGTCGTCCGTCGTTAACATTTAGACATTTAGATCATCTCCTCCTTAACCACTTGACCAATTTCAACCAAACTTCACAGGAATGTTCCTTTGGTGAACCTCTTTCAAAATTGTTCAAAGATTTAAATTCCATCGAGAACTTTGGTTGCTGCGGCAACAGAAAAGGGAAAAATTGCCAAATCTTAAAAAATCTTCTTGTCCAAAAGTACTGGCCCGATTTGAAAATTATTTTGCACAAATGTTCCTTGAGGTACCCTCTACCAAGATTGTTCAAATATTTCCAATCCGTTGAAAAACATGGCCGCCAGGGGGCGGAGCTTATTTTCTTTACATGTGCATTGTTAAAACTTTAAAAATCTTCTTGTCCAAAAGTACTAGCCCGATTTGACAATTACTTTGCACAAATGTACATTGGGGCACCCTTTACCATGATTGTTCAAATATTTCCGATCGGTTGAAAAACATGGCCGCCAGGGGGCGGAGCCTGTTTTCCTTATATGTGCATTGTTACAATTTTAAAAATCTTCTTGTCAAAAAGTACTTGCCCGATTTGAAAATTATTTTGCACAAATGTTCCTTGGGGCACCCTTTACCAAGATTGTTCAAATATTTCCGATCCGTTGAAAAACATGGCCGCCAGGGCGCGGAGCTTGTTTTCCTTATATGTGCATTGTTAAAACTTAAAAAATCTTCTTGTCCAAAAGTACTGGCCCGATTTGAAAATTATTTTCCACAAATGTTCATTGGGGCACCCTTTACCAAGATTGTTCAAATATTTCCGATCGGTTGAAAAACATGGCCGCCAGGGGGCGGAGCCTGTTTTCCTTATATGTGCATTGTTATAATTTTAAAAATCTTCTTGTCAAAAAGTACTGGCCCGATTTGAAAATTATTTTGCACAAATTTTCCTTGGGGCACCCTTTACCAAGATTGTTCAAATATTTCCGATCCGTTGAAAAACATGGCCGCCAGGGCGCGGAGCTTGTTTTCCTTATATGTGCATTGTTAAAACTTAAAAAATCTTCTTGTCCAAAAGTACTGGCCCGATTTGAAAATTATTTTCAACAAATGTTCATTGGGGCACCCTTTACCAAGATTGTTCAAATATTTCCGATCGGTTGAAAAACATGGCGGCCAACGGCGGAGCCTGTTTTCCTTATATATGCATTGTTAAAATTTTAAAAATCTTCTTGTCCAAAAGTACTGGCCCGATTTGAAAATTATTTTGCACAAATGTTCCTTGGGGCACCCTTTACCAAGATTGTTCAAATATTTCCGATCGGTTGAAAAATCATAGCAACCGCGCGTCATCACAAAAGGGGTAAATTGAACTTTTAGCTACAAATGACAACTCCTACCAATCCACTTGACCAATTTCAACGTTACTTCATAGGAATGTTCCTTTGATGGTCCTCTTTCAAAATTGTTCAAATACTTGCATTCTGTGTAGAAACTTTGTTGCTGCAGCATCAGAAATTGAGAAAGCTCTTGTTAGATTTCAAGATAAAAATGGCTTTTACTGATAAACTATTTCTTTAACTGAGTGTCCACTCCTTGCAGTTTCATTTGAACTCCTGATCAAATTTTCACAGATATTTGCAGTTAAATATTTGCTTCTAATTAACTATCATTCAGGTGATCGATTTTAGGGCCATCTTGGCCCTCTTGTTTTCAAATAATGTAGCAGGCCTGTTATGTAGTTATAGTAAAGATCTTCTTGTACTGACCAATTAAAGATAATTTGGCACAAATGTTCCTTGGATGACATTCGACCAAGATTGTAGAAAGAATCCATTGAAAAGCCTTGCCACCAGAGGGCTTGTTTTTTTCTTTAATATGTAGAAGTAAACACTCTTCAAACTTTTTGTCTAAAAGTAATTACTTAATGTGAAAAGAATTTGCCTTGTATTTTCCTTAGTGCCCCTCTACCAACATTCTTCAAATTATTCAAATACATTTCAAAACATTTTCCTTTCATTTAAAATTTAAAATCTTTAAAATTCTTCTTGTCCAAACGTTCTGGTCGGATTTGAAAATAATTAGGTACACATTTTCACTTATTTACTCTGCAAAGATTGTTCAAATTCTTTTAATTTGTTAAAAAGTATTGTGGCCATGGGGAATTCAATTGTTCTGCATATGTATAGAGTTAGAAATCAGGCAAATCTAAGACTTGTCAAGAACAGCACTCTACAACATTTTGACAAAGAAATATGAAACATCTATTGAAATTGAATTAAATCAGATGAGACATATAGGACCATTATAATCCTCTTGTGTATTTATTTCCTAACAGAAATTGGTGATTTACGTGATAATTTAAAATCACTAAGATCCAAACTTTCACAGGGAGAAAGAAAATTTGAAGGTTAGTTACAGCTTACATCCAATTATAAATGTGCAAAGAAATTATCACAAAGAAATGATTACAAACAAACTTTTCCCATATACAACAACTTTGAGGACATATGTCCAAAATTTAAAAAATCTATTTTAAAGAAAACATATTGATTGAAAAGGATGAAAAAAAGGAAAATCGTATTCAAAATGTTTCTGCTGCATGTGCATCAGAAGTGTGTTATTTTAGCAGTTATTCTCAATTTTTTCAGTATTTTCATTATTAACATAATATTAATAATCCTTTCTGAGGCAGATAGCTTTTGAAAACATTATGGCAAAAGGAGAAACTGCTCATGATGAGCTATTTATACCCCCCACAAACAAGTTTTGGGGGTATAAATAGGAATCGCCCTGTCCGTCTGTCCATATGTCTGTTCATATGTCTTGTAAGCGCAACTCCTCCTTAACAGCTGGCCTGATTCTGATGAAACTTTACACAGTTGCAGTACACAACCTGAGATTGTGCATGAAGTAAGATTATCCTGGTCGGAAATATATCTGTCCGTCTGTCTGTCCATATGTCTTGTAAGCGCAACAGGGGTATCCTTTGTGAGTTCACTCACAGTTCTAGTTCCCTTTGGCCATAATGTTTTCAACTTGATTCATTAATTGTTCTTTTATTTATAAAGAGTTTGCATATTTTACTAAATGTTTTCAAAGTCATCTGCTGCAGATCTATTGTAAGTTGGAAAAGGATAATGCACACCATACATAATTAACACCAACACCGGTTTACCCCTTCTTTTTAGCTCACCTAAGCACGAAGTGCAAGGTGAGCTTTTGTGATCACTCAGCGTCCGTCGTCATCGTCGGCGTCTGTTAACAATTTCCTACAAATGACTTCTCCTACTAAACCAATGAACAGATTTCAAAATAACTTCACAGGAATGGTCCTTAGGTAGTCCTCTTTCAAAGCTGTTCAAAGAAATTAATTCCAAGTAGAACTTTGGTTGCTGCGGCATCAGAAAAGGGAAAATTTTGAAAATTATTTTGCACAAATGTTCCTTGGGACACTCTTTACCAAGATTGTTCAAATATGTCCAATCCGTTGAAAATATGGCCGCCAGGGGGCGGAGCCTGTTTTCCTTATATGTGCATTGTTAAAACTTTGTAAAATCTTCTTGTCCAAAAGTACTGGGCCGATTTGAAAATAATTTTGCACAAATGTTCCTTGGTGCACCCTTTACCAAGATTGTTCAAATATTTTTGATCCGTTGAAAAACATGGCCGCCAGGGGGGGGGGGGGGCGGAGCTTGTTTTCCTTATATGTGCATTGTTAAAACTTTAAAAATCTTCTTGTCCAAAAGTACTGGCCCAATTTGAAAATTATTTTGCACAAATGTTCCTTAGGGCACCCTTTACCAAGATTGTTCAAATATTTCCGATCCGTTGAAAAGCATGGCCGCCAGGGGCGGAGCTAGTTTTCCTTATATGTGCATTGTTAAAACTTTAACAATCTTCTTGTCCAAAAGAACTGGCCCGATTTGAACATTATTTTGCACAAATGTTCCTTGGGGCACCCTTTACCAAGATTGTACAAATATTTCCAATCCGTTGAAAAACATGGCGGCCAGGGGGCGGAGCTTGTTTTCCTTATATGTGCATTGTTAAAACTTTAAAAATCTTCTTGTCCAAAAGTACTGGGCCGATTTGAAAATAATTTTGCACAAATGTTCCTTGGTGCACCCTTTACCAAGATTGTTCAAATATTTTTGATCCGTTGAAAAACATGGCCGCCAGGGGGGGGGGGGGGGCGGAGCTTGTTTTCCTTATATGTGCATTGTTAAAACTTTAAAAATCTTCTTGTCCAAAAGTACTGGCCCAATTTGAAAATTATTTTGCACAAATGTTCCTTATGGCACCCTTTACCAAGATTGTTCAAATATTTCCGATCCGTTGAAAAGCATGGCCGCCAGGGGGCGGAGCTAGTTTTCCTTATATGTGCATTGTTAAAACTTTAACAATCTTCTTGTCCAAAAGAACTGGCCCGATTTAAAAATTATTTTGCACAAATGTTCCTTGGGGACCCTTTACCAAGATTGTACAAATATTTCCAATCCGTTGAAAAACATGGCGGCCAGGGGGCGGAGCTTGTTTTCCTTATATGTGCATTGTTAAAACTTTAAAAATCTTCTTGTCCAAAAGTACTGGCCTGATTTAAAAATTATTTTGCACAAATGTTCCTTGGGGCACCCTTTACCAAGATTGTTTAAATATTTTTGATCCGTTGAATTACATGGCCGCCAGGGAGCGGACCTTATTTTCCTTATATGTGCATTGTTAAAACTTTAAAAATCTTCTTGTCCAAAAGTATTGGCCTAAAAAGAGTAAAAACTTTGAAAACTATTGAAGTTCTATTAAATCAGGTGAGCGATATAGGGCCATCATGGCCCTCTTTTTTAATCATTTCCCACATACATATCTAGGCAAAAACACTGCAAATCTCTATGAATGAAGGTTTAATTTCTTTAAAAAAGTTAAAAACAGTTTGGCTAAAGAAAAAATTGCTCATTATGAACAATTTGTCCTTTTACCACACCGTTTTCAAAAGTCGTCTGTTGCAGATTTATCAGAATGCGTTTATAAGTGGGAAAGGGTTAATGTTAGCATGCTGCTCATTAACCCTTTCCCTCATACGACAATTCTGCAGCAGACGACTTTGAACGTATTTTGTCAAAACATAGAAAATCACCATAATTGAATAGATAATCTATGACAAAAAGTGGAAAACATGGTGGCAAAAGGAGAAATTGCACGCTTTGTGCAATTTCTTCTTTTGTCACTATGTTTTCAAAAAGCTGTCTGCTGCAGAGGCGTCCAAAAGCATCTATATGAGGGAAAGGGTTAATACTTGTGCCAGCTACAGGGCCTTTTGGAAGTCAGAATGATGTCATAGTTTGATAACATCAATTTACATTTAACCCTTTTTCCCACATACAACAAATCTGTAGCAGATGTCATAGAAAACATAAAGTCAAAAATATGGAACATGTCTGTTAGTTAGATATAATTTTTGAATGGAGTTAACAACATTGTGGCATTGTTTTGCTACAGTGTTCATAAATGGCTAAGTAATATTATGATTTATATGTTTCAGACACTACTAGGAAAATGCCAGCACAAAACACTTCACAAAACTACAGAACTGAGTTAGTTTTTGTGGATAAATTATTTGAAACAATGTTGTGTAAGTATGACATGCTTATTAACCTTTTGTCACATGCATATATAGTTTTATATTTATGCAGCAAACAACTTTAACCCTTTTCCACAAATCTGCAGCAGACAACTGAAATATATAGGGAAAATCTCTTCAAATGAAAGGATATTCTTTTGGATAAAGTTGAAAACATTGTGGCAAAAGGGGGAATGGCTCATCATGAGCAATTTTTCCTTTTGCCAGACTGTTTTGAAAAGTTGTCTACTGCTGAGGTGTCAGAAAGTGTCTATAAGTGGGAAAGGTTTAAAACTTTGAGGCAGTAGAAGAATTTTGTATTAACGAGCTAGTGTGATCGCACATTGTTTGTCGGTTCTCATCAAAAATGTGCATGCAGACACTCTAGAGTTTTCATCCAATCTTAACATCAAACTCTTTCAGTGTGTTTGCCTTGATGATATCTAGCCGAAGTTTGAATATGGGTCATGTTAGGTAACAAACTAGGTCACTTAGCCAAATTTTAGAAAAAAATATTGTGGGTTCTCTAGAAGCTTAATTTTTTAATGGAGCATGTTGAAACATTATCAGAATGTTTGTCTTGATTGATATCTATTCCATGTTTGATTATAGATCATGTCTGGTCCAAAACTAGGTCACTAGGACCATGCAGTTGAAGAAAAATCATGTTGACATTCTTGAGACTGCAGACTTGAGAATGTTGAAAATTTCTCAGAATGTTTTACTAGATGGTATTTATTCTAATTTCAAGTAGGGTTCATTCCAAGTAAAACACTAGGTCACTAAACATATTTTGATTAAGGTCTTGTAGACACTCTAGAAGAAGCATGTTTTACTTGAGCTCTAGTGCTTTTCCTGTCTCAAATCAATTGTAACAGGAATGGGATATTGGTACCATTTCTATAGCCTTCCTTTTGAAGCCTGCTTTTATAGTGTCATTGGTACAATTTCTATAGCCTTCCTTTTGCAGCCTGCTTTTGTAGTGTCATTGGTATGATTTTCTATAGCCTTACTTTTGAAGCCCCCTTTTATAGTGTCATTGGTACCATTTCTATAGCCTTGCTGTTGAAGCCTGCTTTTATAGCGTCATTGGTACGATTTCTATAGCCTTGCTGTTAAAGCCTGCTTTTGTAGTGTCATTGGTACCATTTCTATAGCCTTGCTGTTGAAGCCTGCTTTTATAGCGTCATTGGTACGGTGGTCGGCTTTTTCACAAAGTTACGCAATAAACATCACATTGAGTTCCTGGATGGGTGACTCAAGATGGCTTTACTTAGAACACGGGACACTTTACCCTATCACCAAAATGGTAAAATAATGCAATGTAGATCCAATTCTGCACTCAAGATCTACAGTTTTCACAAATCATTCCTAATGGTTTTTAGAAGCAGTTCTTGAACTTTTACTTTTTGGTAAAACTGGACAGATTTCACAGTTTGATCTGAACCTATACCATTCACAAATACTTACTTGAACCTTTATACATAAATACTATCAATTTTAACAACTGTTTCCCACTAGTAATCAACAAATTTGCATCAAGTGACTTTGAAAACATCTATGGAAAAAAATATAAAATCTCCATAGATCAAAGTCTAATAATCAAATAGGATTAAAAACATTGGGATAAAAAGTGCAAAAGCTCGTCATGAGCAAATCCTCCTTTTATAAAATGAGTACAAGTTAGTAAGTGATAATGATATATTTTTTTTTTTTTCAGTTACTGACAAACGAAAAAAAGAGATTATAAAAGAGACAGGTGTCATAAGATTGAATTTTGGTATGTGTCAGAAAGAGTTTATATTAATCCTTTCCCACCTGCAGACGCATTTTGAAGCAAAAGCAGCAGACGACTTTTGAAAACATTTTGACCAAAAATGTGATATTGCTCATTTCTCCTTTGGCCACAATGTTTTCAACTTTATTTAACAATTAAGCTATCTTTTATAGAGATTTTTCAGGTTTTTGTCACTATTTTTCACTAAGTCGTCTGCTGCAGATTTGTTGTATGTGGGAAAGGGTTAATTCTTTTTCGCATACAACAAATCTGTAGCAGATTACTTTGACAAAAACATAAGAACTCTCCATAAATGAAGATTTACTTATTGAATAGAGTGGAAAATATTGTTGGAAAAGTATGTGTTGATTATTTGCAACTATTTTGTCAACTATTCATAAGTTTTCAAAAGTTCTGATGCAAATATGTTAAAATGCATCTGCAAGTAGGAATGGTTTACACTTCTGGAGGACTTGACGGTGAAAGCATATTGATCATTGTTTTGAGGTCCAGATCAGCAAGAAATCTCAAAGACCAAGGGCAGTAGTTGAAAGTAATCTTATATGGGTCATGTCAGGTCAAAACTAGGTCACTTGGCCACATTGAAGTAAACTCTTGTTAACACTATGGAAACCACATTTTTAACTTGATGTTTATCTTGATGATATCTAGGCCAAGTTTGAATATGATTGATATTTGGTAAAAAAAATAGGCCACCAAGTGAAAACATATTAACATTCTAGAAGCTGCATTTCTGACTCTAGAATGATGAAAATTTGTCAGAATGTTTTTCTTAATGATAGTTGGGCTTAATTTTAATATAGGTCATGTAAGGTCAAACAAATAATGAAAACATTTGGTGAAAAAAAGAAATTGCTCTTACATTTATAACTCTATAACCTATTTTTAGCTCACCTGAGCTTTGCTCAAGGTGAGTTATTGTGATCGCCTTTTGTCTGGCGTCCGGCGTCCGTCAACTTCTTCTCCTCAGTAACCAGTGGGTCAATTTGGATGAAACTTCACAGAAAGCATCCTCTCAATGACCTCACCAGAATTCCTTCAAATTTTTGGGATCCATGCAAAATTCTGGTTTCCATGGCAACGAATTCCTTCAAGCCATGTTGATTGGTCGAAAAACATGGCCGCCAGCGGGGGCGGGGCTATTTTGCCTTATATGGCTATAGTGAAAACTTAAAAAATCTTCTCCTCCGAAAGTGTCAGGCCGATTTTCAAATAATTTTGTAGAAATGTTCCTTGGGTGACCCTCTATCAGATTCCTTCAAGCCATGTTGATTGGTCGAAAAACATGGCCGCCAGGGGGGCGGGGCTAGTTTGCCTTATATGGCTATAGTGCAAACTTAAAAAATCTTCTCCTCCAAAAGTGTCAGGCCGATTTTCAAATAATTTTGTAGAAATGTTCCTTGGGTGATCCTCTATCAGATTCCTTCAAGCCATGTTGATTGGTCAAAAAGCATAGCCGCCAGGGGGCAGGGCTATTTTGCCTTTTATGGCTATAGTGAAAACTTAAAAATTCTTCTCTTCCATAAGTGTCGGGTCGATTTTCAAATAATTTTGTAGAAATGTTCCTTGGGTGACCCTCTATCAGATTCCTTCAAGCCATGTTGATTGGTCGAAAGACATGGCCGCCAGGGGGCGGGGCTATTTTGCCTTATATGGCCAAAGTGAAAACTTAAAAAATCTTCTCCTCCGAAAGTGTCAGGCTGATTTTCAAATAATTTTGTAGAAATGTTCCTTGGATGACCCTCTATCAGATTCCTTAAAGCCAAGTTGATTGGTCTAAAAACATGGCCACCAGGGGGGGCGGGGCTATTTTGCCTTATATGGCTATAATGAAAACTTAAAAAATCTTCTTCTCCGAAAGTGTCAGGCCGATTTTCAAATAATTTTGTAGAAATGTTCCTTGGATGACTCACTTTCAGATTCCTTCAAGCCATGTTGATTGGTCAAAAAACATGGCCGCCAGTGGGCAGGGCTATTTTGCATTATATGACTATAGTGAAAACTTAAAAAATCTTCTCCTCCAAAAGTGTCTGGCAGATTTCCAAATAATTTTGTAGAAATGTTCCTAGGGTGACCCTCTATCAGATTCCTTAAAGCCAAGTTGATTGGTCGGAAACTATGACTGCCAGGGGGTGGGGTTTATATAGCTAAAGTTAAAAAAAAAATCAGGTGAGCGATTCCAGGGCCATCATGGCCCTCTTGTTAATAAATAACATCAAAATAGGTACAATTTTAAATTAATCACATGTATAGTTATATAATATCATATCTAGTTCAATTACAATTGGAAAAGAGATGATATATATGAAGAGTAACCAACTTTGAACATTGATATTGATATTATTGTTATTAAAATTTACCAAGTAGTCAGCTGATCTAAATCATCTAATAAATGTGCGCAAAAAGTGGGTATCTGCGCGTTGTCCACACTATGAATTATTCATGGATGGTGCAATGATCTGTTTAGGTGTCAGGTTGTCCTGACCTTTCGATACGAAAATTTGAAGCACTGTGGTTTGATAAATAGTTTCGTGGCAATACTTCAAATGCGGAGATATAAAGAAAATTGCAAAATTTAGTAATAGGTAATCGACCACCACGCTCATACCATTTCTATTGGTGAAGGTATATTCACCTATGCTTCTATCATTATGAAAACCTCCATTAGCTATTAATATGTTAGTTGTTTTACAAAGGTCAATGAGCCATCTGCCATGTGCTTCGAGCATACAATCTCTATTTACTCTAGGGATGTCATTAGCTCTACTGACCAAAGGCCAGAAGAGCTTATGCCGTGGCATGGTGTCCGTCGTCTATGCATGTGTGCGTGCCTCCGTCCATGCGTCCATAAACAATTGCTTATGAAAGCGATACTCTTCAGTTTTGATTGTATCTCAATCAAACTTATACAGTAGTTACATATCTATGAGAGCTTGGTTCCTTTCGCAAACCAGCCACATCCGCCCATGCAAGACTGGATTATGGCCCTTGAAATTGTCAAACTTGCTATAATAGAGCTTGTGACACAATAGAGGCTCAATTTACTATCTGATCTTCACCAAACTTACACAGTAGTTAGGTTTCCATGAGAGCTTGGTTCCTTTCGCAAACCAGCCAAATGTGCCCTTGCATGACTGGATTATGGCCCTTGAAATTGTCATAATTGCTATAATACAGCTTGTGAACACAATAGAGCCTCCATTTACTATCTGACATTCACCAAACTAAGATAATAGTTAAATATTGATGAGAGCTTGGTTTCTTTCGAAAACAAGCCAGATCCGCCCATGCATGACTGGATTATGACCCTTGAAATTGTCAAAATTCCTTTGTTGCCCATACATACATGCTCTGGATTGAAAATGACCATAGAACCATTCCAGTAGAGTATAGGCCCTCATGGGCCTCTTGTTTTAATTTGTGTTTATAGTTTAAATATTTTCTAGAAATCTCTCAAAAATTATAAAATCTGATTCATTTCAACAAATTTGCAGAAGACATCTTTGAAATAATATTGTAAAAATATAAAAAAAATACTCTAAAATGAAAGTTTTATTATTAAATAGTGTTGAAAACATTGGGTGAAAGAGACGTTGTTCATTATGAGCAATTTCTTTGTTTGCAACAGTAGTTTCAAAAGTCTGTCTATTGCAGATGTGTCAGAAAGTGTCTATGGATTATGAAGCTTTGTTTTGTCATATTTCAGAAAGGAAAGGTCTAGCAATATTTGGTGAACCTGGGAAAGTTAGGTATGTTGTTGTCTTGTTTCTTTCTTTTATTCGCAGAGACATGAATTAGGCATGAACCTTTATTGTGAATACAGCGCCTGTTTGTCACAATTATTGATTGTGCTAATCATAATTACTATGATATTAGTAAGTACTATCTCAAGATGTCCTTTGTTTACCACTTTCAATAATTGAAGATTTACATTAACTATTCCTGCAGTTTGTAACTCTAAACAATTTTTTCTTTCTTTATTTGCAATTTTTCAAACTGTTACAATAATGTTACAAACTGTTACAATAATGTTACCAATTGTCTTTTGGTTTAATAACTCAAAATGGAGTTCATCACTAGTAATAAAGGTAAACGTAAACTTCACTATTAAAGGTATGCTTATACAAAGAGATGTCTTCTTTATACAAGTAAGATCCCTTTAAGATATAAAGCGACCATATAATAATTACTTAAGCTTGATAAAGCAATTATCATCTCTGACTGAATTAATACCAATCATTCGGGTTTTTACAATCATATGGGTTTTGACTTCTCTGCATTTACAATCATATGGGTTTTGACTACCCTGCATGCATTTTCTATCATATGGGTTTTGACTACCCTGGTTTTTTAGCTCGACTTTTGAAAAAAACGAGAGCTATTGTCATGACCCTGGCGTCATCGGCGGCGTTGGCGGCGTCCGGTTAAGGTTTTTTGTTTAGCTCATTTTTTTTCTTTTCTGTTTTCTCTCTATCAGTCGAGCGTCTGTGCTGTACGCGGTGCTCTTGTTTAACCATATGGGTTTTATTGACATTCAGTGTCCAAACAAAATAATCACCCTGTATGACCATATTTTGCATTAAATGCTCCAAAGACTTCTCTAACTTTTATTTTACTTCTCTGCATTTACAATCATATGGGTTTTGACTACCCTGCATTTTCTATCATATGGGTTTTGACTACCCTGCATTTTCTATCATATGGGTTTTGACTACCCTGGTTTTTTAGCTCGACTTATCTAACTTTTATTTTACTATACTATCAGGCCATTAAATCATTAACCACTGTTGGCTATAGTATCAAATGGCCGAAAAGTCGAGCATGCTGTCTTAATGACAGCTCTTGTTTTTTAGTGATGCTTAGGATTATGGGGATAGCATTTTGTCTTATAACTGTTGTTTTAATGCAGCAGTAGTCTGTTTGCAAGGGGGTACGGACAATACCCCGGTGGGACAAAACCCCGGTGGACAAAAACCCTGTGGACAAAAACCCCGTCCCTTAAAATGAATAGTGGACAATACCCCTGTGGGTATATAATTATTTTTGTGTTTTAGTATTTATTAGAGTGTTTTTGATATTTGATATGAAATTGTGTTTTGTTTACAGATTTTGATTGAAGATAATTAAGAGTGTTTTAATTAGTTTTAATTTTTGAGAGGGTATTATCTACACTCTATTTTGATTAATTCAATGCATCAAAGATAATTCATTCGTATGAAAGTATGTTTTAATTAGTTTGTGCAATCAAAATAAATGCTTGTTTGATACAAACAATGCATATGTTTTAAGTTAACTTATATAAATTGGTCTTGATTAAAAATATAATTAATTGATACAAAAAACATTATAGGAAAAGGAAATTATACTCCAATAAACAATAAATGCGAGAAATACTCAAATTCCACTTCCTATTATGATAAAGTTGACTTATCACACCTATGCTTCTCTATATTGTGCCATGTTTTGATAATGGAAACAATTCATTTGCTGATAGATACAAACATTTATTTTTAAATAAGTAAATATCCAAATTCAGACCGAAAGAATCAATTCATCAAATATAAAAACTTAATTATTCTATAATGTTCATGGGGGTTTTGTCCAATGGGTTAAAATCCTAGGGGGGTATTATCCCATGGGTGTATTGTCCGACGGGGTTTTGTCCTACACTCGTTTGCAAGAGAGCCAGTTCTGACATTGAAAGGAACAGTGCTAGTATCGTTTTTAACCATGGGAATTGTCATTTGTTACACATCATATGTTGAGCATGGTGAACAGTGATTATGGAATGTCTTTTAGCAATGATTATTGGGGAAGTTGATGCAAAAAGGGTGTGGATATAACTTTTATTAAAAGACACACTGACGTTGCTATTTTCAAATCAACTTTTTTTGCTTCAAACAGCAAAGTCAGGATGACATTATCTACCATGGCCAGTCCCATGGTACTTAAAGTTCCCACTCAACTAGAGGTCAAGTACTGGTCCTTTCCAGGAAAAAAAACCTTGAGTGTATCGCCAAATGAATAATTCTGCACAGCGAGGGTAAATAAAAACAAACAAACCGATATTTTATTTTTTCCACCAATTATTCAAATTTTAATAAAATCAGGTTTCTTTTCTATACGTTTGATTTGACATTGTATCTAAATTATAACAAGTCCTATTGCTTCTTATATATGTTAAATAAAAAGTAACAATATTTAATTCAATATATTATATTGGCATATAACAAATACATGTGGTCGCCAACATTTACAATACTTTTGGCGGTTTATAGTACAATACATATTTATTACAATTTGACATAAGAGAAAAGCATGATAAAAGTAAGGTTCACCATCTCTTTTAAGATAAAGCAATATTCAAAGCAATATTCAAAAAACAAACATACTTGTGTGTTTCAGAGAATGCAAGAAACAGTTACAGAGGCTTTGTGATGATACAGTTATAATTCCATTTTCACAAGGCTTTCATAAAGCTGTTTTTGATAGACATGGTTTATTACATCGCTCACTTGAGGTAAGTAGGAATCGGCTGTAGCCCAGTTGTAAATGTCGGGGCACAGGGCAGTCAGGGTTCGATCCCCATTCCCCGCGGTCATGGTGGGGGTCCTTCAACAAGGTACATTTCCCAGCCTTGTACTAGTTTTCTTACCCAGAGATCATGAATAACTGAACTGATTGGTAGTATAACTGAAATAATGTTGAAATGGCATAAAACCCCAATAAAATAAATAAATAAACTTGAGTTAAGTGAATAAATGCTTGTCAGACTGTTACTTAGGAATCACTTCTCTGTTGTCTATTGACTGGGAACGATATCTTAGTAAGTCTGTGAATCCAGGGGTTTCAAGGTCAAACAACAGCTTGACCAATGCTATGATATGTCAGAAAAATTATTGAAAATGCATAAAACACCATACACAAAAATATGTCTGTCTGTCATTTACTTATTATGCATGTGTTCCTTTGTAGTTGTTGTTTAAATTACGTGTCATAAGTCCCCTATGTCAGGGAAAGATATAACCCATTACTTAACATAACTTTTTCAAAAGACGAATAATTTCAATAATCTAGAAAACTGAAAAATTTATATAGATAAAGAGTTAAAAACATTACAATAAAAGGTATTGAGCAATTTCACCTTTTATTGTAATGTTTTCAAAAGGCATGTTCAATGGCAGGTGTCAAATGTGGTCGGTGTCGGGTAATGGGTTTACACTTTCCTACATACAACAATTCTGCAGCAGAGGACAATCTTGGCAATAATATAAAAATCACTGTAAATTTAACCCTTTCCCACATATAACAAATTCGCAATAGGGTTAATAGAGTTGAAAACATTATGGCAAAAGGAAAAATTGCTCATAATGAGCGATTGCTCCAATTGTCATAATGTTTTTAAAAGTCTTATTCTGCAAAGGCTTCAACATACTTCTGTTTAAGGGAAAGGGTTAATAAAAAAGTCTTCAGATATTTATTCGAAAAGCTCAGTAATTTAAGTGCCATAGCTGAGTAATAATGTCATATTTGCTGTTCTTAAATTATTAATTAACCTTCATACCCTTTTGTTTTCGAGTACTCAAAAGATGCTGTGCATGTGCTGTTTTTAAATCATTATTTGACACTCAAACCCTGTGTTTTGGGAACAAAAAATAATTGTCTTGTAAACAAATACGATTATTCTGAGTACCCATAATAAAAAAAGGTTGGATTTCCCTTGCTTCTGAAGTACTGTTCATTGTAACCAAATAACATGGTGAATTCCAAAATTGCAGCTGTCATGATGAATTGTCCTTGGACAAGACACTTCTCATAGACTAATTCTGCCGCAGGGGTGCCGGGTGAATCATAGATGTACTGTTGCCGTGGTTTATTTGGGAAACAGTTGAAAATGTCACAATACCCCATTCAAAATTTAATCCACAGAGCCAGTTTGATGTTACCATAAGGTTTATGCCTAAAGGTGATTTGATGATTACTGGAACACAAGAAAATCGAAGATGTGTACTAGTCGAATTGCGAGATATCATTGAAAACGTAAGATAATCTTAGTTAATTATGTTGCGGGTCAAACTTATACACAATTGGAGAAAGTGCATGTAAGCGGCCTGGTTAGCTCTGTCGGTAAAGTACTTGCCCTGAAAGCGATAGGTCCCTGGTTGGAGCCCCCGACTGGCCGCTTGTTTTTCTCTCCTTGCGACATTGGCACCAAATATGGGACCGTGACAGCACTGTTTGGTCAGCCTTGGTATTTTACAGTGTATATTATGACATCCTTGTGAATGGTGTTACGAAATTCCAGCAGGAGTGTATGTCGCGGGTTGAACTTATACACAATTGAGGAGAGTGCATGTAAGCGGCCTGGTTAGCTCAGCCAGTAGAGTACTTGCTCTGAAAGTGAGAGGTCCCATGTTCGAACCCCGGACAGGCTGCATGTTTTTCTCTCTTTGTGTAATCTCTCCAATTGTGTGCAAGTTCAGACCGTGACAATTATATTACATCATTTTATATTTGAGCTCGTCACTGTGAATAGGTACAATCTTGTCATTTCTGTACAGTATATGAGCTGTTCCACGAGAAAACCAGCATTATTGACTCTGCGTAATGTGTCAATCCAGATCAGCCTATACAGGCTAATCCGGGCTGACACATTCCGTCTCAGGGGGATAGCGGTATAGAATAATGATTCCTGAAACAGAAAATCCACAGGAGGCGAAAAGTTAACCCGGAATAGTCTGTGCAGCTTGCTTAGGCTGATCCGGGTCGATACTTAACGTAAAGTCCATAATGTTGGTTTTCTCTTGGAACGGCTCATATGTTCATGTCACCATGCCCATCTGCTCAGACTTATCAGAATCTACACAAGGTAACAAAAGCTTCCAACAAGCCTTTATAAGTAATATGCCAACTGTTTATATCTTGATCAGAATGCATGGATGCACAGGCTGATCTGGATCTACACTGTTCATTAAGTCAACTTGTACATTTCCTGTGAACAGGCTCACATATTCATTTCCTACATAGAGTCACTTTCTGATACCTCTGCAGAAGGCAACTTTGAAAAACATTGTGGCACATGGAGGAATTGCTCATAATGAGAAAATTCTCTTTTTACCACAATGTTCAACTCTTTTCATCTATTATGCTTTCATTTATCCCTTTCCCTCATATAGACGCTTTCTGACGCCTCTGCAGCAGACAGCTTTTTGAAATCATAGTTACAAAAGAAGAAACTGCTCAAAACGAATAATTTCTCCTTTTGCAACAATGTTTTCCAGTTTTAGTCATAGGTGTTGGTTTTCCATTCAATTATAGAGATTTTCTATTTTTTGACAAAATATGTTCAAAGTCGTCTGCTGCATAATTGTCATATTAAGGAAGGGTTATTGAGATTTTCACATATTTGTGTAGATATTTTCAGAGTTGTCCACTGTGGATATGAACATATCTGCAGCAGACGACTTTGAAAACATAGTGACAAAAACCTGAAAAATCTCCATAAAAGATGGCTTAATTGTTAAATAAAGTTGAAAACATTGTGGCCGCAGGAGAAATTGCTCATCAAGAGCAATTTCACCTTTGGCCACAATGTTTTCAAAAGTCTTCTGCTGCTATTGCATCAAAATGCGTCTGCAGATGGGAAAGGGTTAAGACTTAAGACTATTAAATCAACTTAAACCCTGTTAGCACTATAATAATTTTGTATATTCTGCATTATTTCTATCATTGAGGATGTTTTAACCCTTTCCCACATAAAACAAATCTGCAGCAGACGTCTTTGAAAACATAGTGACAAAAACCTAAAAAAATCTTCATAAAAGATAGCTTAATTGTTAAGCTCATCATGAGCAATTTCACCTTTGGCGACAATGTTTTCAAAAGTAGTCTGCTGCTATTGCGTCAAAATGCGTCTGCAGATGGGAAAAGGGTTAAACTGAAGTAAATGTTGAGGGTGGAGAGTGATATATCATAAACTATTTCTCAAGAAATTAATGGTACATTCACAACAATTCAAGAAGAATTTCCAGATACTTTAGAAAACAGTTCTTTCCCGTTATGTTTTCCCTTTGAGAAAAGTCAAATTGTATCTTGTTATGTTGTCTTCTGTAGCTAATTTCTGGTATTTTTTTTCTTTAACAGCGTAAAAATGAAAGGAAAATAGACCACAATGAATTCTTAGAAGGTAAGAATTAAAGAAAACCACTTATATTAAAACACTTAATGAATGTTTGTCTGAATGACATTTTGAACAGTTTTTTAAAAGTAATACGAAAAAAAAACATAAATGGGTTTTTTCGCTCATAGGTAACAGGTGTGAGAATTTAAAGTTAAAAATAAATGGAACTCTGTACAAAATATGTTTCTCCTGTTCGTCATAAAAACGACGGCAAATGACAGCATAAGCGACATGACGTCAGTTCTGTAACACTTCATCTTGGCCTAACGTCAAATGGAGCGACGTCGTTTCCTGCAAAAAGAAGTGGTATCAACATGAAAGACCCCAAATTCCTATACATGAGCTATAGACTCACTCATACAAAGTATAATTATTTACTTCTCTCATAATGAGCAATTGTTCTTTTGGCGACAATCATTTCCTAAGTCATCTGCTGAAAAGGCGTCAGAAACCGTCTCTAATAGTGAAAGGGTAATGTGACCCCTTACATAATTTGTTTCTGTCATATTAACTGGTTGAAAAAGGCAGTTTCCAGGTGGCATCAGAAAATGGCTGATATATTTGCACCTTTACCATAATGCAGGTGATCGATAAAGGATCATCTTGGCCCTCATGTTTTAACCTCGTTCATCATAAATGTATTCCTTTATTTTCTGAAAGTCTTTACTTTATTATTTTCTGATCGTAATAAAAGACGACAGCAATACAAATTCCGAACATGTTTTGATCATGCAAAAAACATGACATTAACATATCTATCGTCTAGTCAATTACTGATAAATTATTTTTTTATGGCCAAAGTATGCTCTTTAATTTTTGTTTATAATTATCTTACGAGTTTTCATAAATAGGTAGCACCTATAGATATATTAAAATATCAGGTAGTTTAAACATATTTTATTGAGAAATAGTTGCCCATTAGTATATATGTAATACATGTTATGTACATAGGATTGGAAAACAAGCGTCATAGACATGTATACAAATTCCTTTCCTCAGATAAATTTGCATCATATTCAAAATTACATGGTAAGTGTCAATTTGTAAAACATCTTCTTTTCTCCAGCCTTGACACTAAGGAATACCTTCTCTGTGTTCTGTCTGTCTGTGTCAGTCTGTCTGTTTGACTGACTCTGTGTGTCAGTCTGTCTGTTTGACTGACTCTTTTTGTGTCAGTCTGTCTGTTTGACTCTTTATGTGCCAGTCTGTCTGTTTGACTCTTTATGTGTCAGTCTGTCTGTTACCATTTCCCTAACTGACATATAAGCACAATTGTTTCTTTGAAAAAATGTTTTTATAACTTCAGACAGATATCTTTTACATGTATGTTACATTAACCCTTTCCCTCATACGACAATTCTGCAGCAGATGACTTTAAACATATTTTGTCGAAAAATGGAAAATCTCTATAATTGAATGGATAACCTATTACTGAAAGTGGAAAACATTGTGGCAAAACGAGAAATTTCTTGTTTTGAGCAATTTCTTCTTTTGTCACTATGTTTTCAAAAAGCTGTCTGCTGCAGAGGCGTCAGAAAGCGTCCATATGAGGGAAAGGGTTAAACATTTAAGGATAAGGGGCTTAACCCTTTCCCACACATATTGACGCTTTCTGAGCCTCTGCAGCAGATAGCTTTCTGAAAACATTGTGACAAAAGGATAAATTGCTCAAAACAAGCAATTTCACCTTTTGCCATAATGTTTTCAACACTGTTTGAGGGGTTATACCCTCATTTATAAAGAATTTCCATGTTTTTGCCTCGATGTATTCAAAGTCATCGGCTGCAGATTGGCTATATGTGGGAAAGGGTGTAGAGACTAGTTATCAATAATTCAGTTTAATCCTCTTTTTATTTTTCATTCAAGATGGATCTCCTGCATTTCCTTATATACAAATTTACAAAAGCAAAAGGGAAGAGCAATACCCCAAACAAGAACCCAGACAGTCACCTGAGGTACAGATTAATAGTCTGTTTGGAAATAGCAATACAAAAAGTTTACAAATGGACTTGAAAGCCTCCGAGTCACAACCTGTATCACTACAAATCCCACAGTTATCTACTGGCTTAGAGACTAAACATCAGCTTAAACTCAAGAAAGATGGAAAAACTGATAAGAAAAATAAAAGGTTTGCAAACTTCAGTACAATGTCACAGGAAAATGGACCTCTTAAGTGTTTATAATTGAAGGTTCAGAGCTGAAGGGATGTTGTTTATGTTCCTTAATCATGTCCCACTTGCAGTCTTTTTTTGACGCATCGAAAGCAGAGAGCTTTTGAGTGGTTTCTGCTTTTGTCACAATGTTTTTAACACTTCAATATTCATATTTCCATAAATGGATCTTTATCATATCTTTATTACATTGTGTTAGTTAACTGATTCAGAATTGTTATATGTGGGAAAGGGTTTATCCCTATTATGCCCTCTTACCCTGTATTGTTGGGAACTCAAAAGTATTGTCTTGATCAACTCGATCAACTCTTGCCTCTGCTCAGATTATTCCTTATTTTCTCATTTCCATTTCAGCTTCTACTGTTCTACTCAATATTGTCTTATGTCTTTATATTGACCACTTTGCTTGTGGTGTCTACTAAAGGGCTTTTTAAATCACCTGAACGGAAGGCTCATGATGATCTTTTCTGATCACTCTCTGTCCCTTGTATCTGTGGGCCGTCTATAAAAAACTTTAAACAACATCTTCTCCTAAACCACTGGACCAATTACAATCATACTTCACAGGAATGTTCCTAAAATGGTGGTCCTCTTTCACAATTGTTCAAAGATTAACATTCTATGTAGAACTTTGGTAAGGCATCAGAAAGGGGGGAAATGCCAAACTTTAGTATTCTTCGCCTCTGAATCCGTGCGTCAGATTCTAATATTATTTGGTAGAAATTTTTCTCTACAAAAACTGTTATAGCCATATTAATTGGTTTAATAACATGGCAACCAGGAGGCATCAGATAAGGGGCAAAGTAACAAAAAAATTACATCCATTCATATGAAAGTGCTTGTCTGATTTCATGATAAATGTATAAAGATGTGCCTTCGGTGACCATCCACAAAAAAACTTTCAAGCCATATTGATTGGTTGAAAGACATAGGAACCAGAAGCTAAAATGAACTTAAAGCTTCAAATTACATCTCCTCCTAATCCACTGGACTAATTTCAACAGATCTTCACAGGAATGATCCTTTGCTAGTCCTTTTTAAAAATTGTACAAAGATAGAAATTCTATATAGAACTTTGGTTGCCGCAGCATCAGAAAGGGAGAAAAACTTTAAAATTTCTAGATAATGGAGCAGAAATGTTCCTTTAATGACCCTCTACATAATTTGTTCAAGCCATGATCATTATTTGAATAAAAAAAAGCTACCCAGCAGAATCAGAAAAGTGGTGAAATTAACTTAAAGCTTAAAAGGACCTCTCCTCCTAAACCATAAAAGCAATATTAACCAAACTTGTTATTTCCACTCTTTATCAAATATTCCCTGATATTAGCAGTTAAATGTTTGCTACAATACTATAACTCGGGTGATCAATTTAGGGCTATCTTGGCCCTCTTGTTTATTCAAATTTACCTTATGTTATGCACAATTGTTGTTTTAGGCCAGACACAGTTCCAAAGGCCTTGAATTTGAAGCCCCGACCTCCGGTAGTTACAATAATGGGTCATGTCGATCATGGGAAAACTACACTGTTAGATGCTTTGAGAAAGTCCAATGTAGTTGCACAAGAATTTGGTGGAATTACACAACATATAGGAGCATTTCAAGGTAGGAGTCATGTTCCAGGACAACCAATCAAAGTCCTTTGCTTTAACCCTTTGCCTCATACGGCAATTCTGCAGCAGACGACTTTGAACGCATTTTGTCAAAAAATAGAAAATCTCCATAATTGAATGGATAACCTATGACAAAAAGTGGAAAACATTGTGGCAAAAGGAGAAATTGCACATTTTGTGCAATTTCTTCTTTTGTCACTATGTTTTTAAAAAGCTGTCTGCTGCAGAGGCGTCAGAAATCGTCTATATGAGGGAAAGGGTTATACTGGTTGAGTGTCCATGAAACAAACATTGAAAGTTATTGATATAACAATGTTTGATGTAAGAACTTACTTCACAATCAATGTAGAATAAATAAGTTAAAAATTAATTATTATAACCCTTTCCCAAACACATCAAATCTGCAGCTGACAACTTCAAGCGCTAAATTTCAAGACAAATATATGAACAAATCTCAATAAAATGTAATTTTTGAATTACTGAATAGAGTGGAAAACATTGTTGCAAAAGGAGAAATTGCTCATCATGAGTTATTTCCCCTTTTATCACAATGTTTTCAAAAGTTGTCTGAGGCAGGTTTGTCAAAATGCGTCTGCAGGTGGGAAGGGGTTAAACTATCTCTGAATGTAGTGTGATAATATTCTGTTTTGTATTTTGCCGAGCCCCGGTAGCTAAGTCAGTAGTGAAGCGGGTTGTCAATCCAGGGGTTGGGAGTTTTAACCCCAGCTCGGCCAACATTCTTTCCGACATTTGACAAAAGTCACCGTGACAAGCGTCATTCGTCTTTCACCATTGGGCTAACTGTCTATGTGGAAAAGCAGCCAGTTGCTTGGAGAGTATGTTGTGTGGGGTACTGGTGTGAGAAAACCAGGAAACATATGAAAAGGTGATATGACTGAAACATTGTTGAAAATATCAATTTGTATTTTTCCTTCAGTCCAGTTAAAGTCTGGTCAAACAATCACGTTTTTGGACACACCAGGCCATGCGGCCTTCCATAACATGCGATCCAGAGGTGCCTCTGTAACGGATATCATAGTACTCGTGGTTGCTGCTGAAGATGGTATTATGAACCAGACACTGGAATCCATAAAACACGCCAAGAAGGCTAAAGGTAATATAGTCATGTCACAGGGATACACACCTTCAGAGGTTTATGATATAAATGGCAATGAGCAAATATGCAATTGCAAATTCGATTTTTGGTTAAACTGTCCATTAAATGCTTACAGGATCCTTGTATGATGAGATAGTAAGCAAGGAAGATACTGAACAGACCCTGCAGAGATACAAGCTAACCTGGAACTTCTCTGGTTACCAATTCTTTCAGCTTTTAGTCTTGTTCAATTTACATTATAATGTACAGAAACATAGTGCTATGGTAAACTCTTGACTGTCTGACAAATAATTATTTTACATAGACTACTGAAATAACCCTTTCCCACATGCAGAGGCAGTTTGGCACTCCTGGAGCAGATGACAACTGTTTAACATTTTCAGATGAAACTTGGTACTATGTCCCTAGGACACATGTCTATACCAAGTTACATCACTCTGCCTTTAATAACTATTCAGTAATGCCCCTTTTTCAACTTATAAAAAGCAGATGAGCGTTGGTGTTTTGTTCCTCTTGTCATGATGTTTACAAAAACTATTCAAAATTTATATTTTCATTTACAGAGATTTTTTGCATAGACGTTTTCAAAAGTGTCTGCTGCAAATTTGTTTTATGTGAGATAGGGTTAAATTTAGGAAGCTCACCAGTACAGAAAAAGTTGTTCTTTCTGTAGGTTTATAAAATATATCTTTATCTTACTACAGGTAAACAGGGTTTGACGCTAACATTTGAGGATATCAGCTTCTTGAATCAAGTGTTCCTCCCATTTAATCCTTGGCCACATTTAAACAATCTTGACGCCTCTGCCGCAGATGACTTTTGAAACATTGTGATAAATGGAGAAATTGCTCATATTGAGCATTTCTCCTTTTGCCCAAATGTTTTTAATTCTATCCAATAATTATCCATTCATTTATAAAAAAAAAAAATCAAAATTATATGTAGATGTTTAAAAATACGTTTCTTTCAATTTGTTTTTGTATAGAAAGAGGTAAAGTGAATCAATTATACAGGAAATTCCGTATCCCAGTTGGAACATCTGGCTTTAGACCATTGGTTGCCATTCAATTGTTTGGTGTCCAAGGGTACAATATCAGTGGCTAACCCTGCTTGTATGATTACTTCTATATCCTTTCACACAAACATGCAGCAGACAACATGGAAAACACCTTGTTTCAAAGGTCCCAGTTCAATTCTGTGATGAGTTGATTCTGACTCTAGGATTGTTACCACACAAACAACATGAGTACTAATTAACCCTTTCCCTCATACGACAATTCTGCAGCAGACGACTTTGAACGTATTTTGTCAAAACATAGAAAATCTCCATAATTGAATGGATAACCTATGAATAGAAGTGGAAAACATTGTGGCAAAAGGAGAAATTGCACGTTTTGTGCAATTTCTTCTTTTGTCACTATGTTTTCAAAAAGCCGTCTGCTGCAGAGGCGTCAGAAAGCGTCTATATGAGGGAAAGGGTTAAGTCTCAAGGAACCAGACAGCGAGTGTGATTAATATAAGCTGAAAGCTTGTTTTGCTATCAATGTAAAATAAATAAGTTTAAACTAATAAATATGGAGGTCGGTAGATAATCAGATTACATGTGTTAAATGTTCTATCTTGTATCTTTTCAGTACCTGTGATTGTGGCTATCAATAAGATAGATCATCCTAACGCAAACCCTGTAAATATGTTTTCACTTATTTCTTTATTATTAGTCGCCGGGCAGAAGCCCGTGACTTCTATTTTTAATAGGTTTTCGGAAATGACATGGGAGGAGGGATTATTATTAGAAAGAAACACATTTAGATGTCTTGAACATATTACAATTGTGTTTGTTTAAAAACACTAAGTAATGACACATCTAAAATGAAATAAATACATGTATTCCGATGTTTTAGGTATTTTCAGTTTCTTTATTTTGACTCGCATTTATGTTTTTTTGTTTTATTTACGAAGACAAAACAGTCCCTATTAGCTAGACTGAAATACTTTATTTTACACTATATACTACATGTAACCAAAGGCGATAACTACAAACCTTTACGTCGCACAGTCTTATTTGGTTTACATACCAACTGCGTAGATCAATCTCCTTTGCAGAGAGCCGCTCTTTACACTCACTTACAAATAGTAAATCATAGGTGATTTAAAATGTTTATTTGGTTCGAAACAAATGAAGAAAAGAACAAACCGAGATAAAACTGGTTTTAATAGAAAAATTACTTTGAACGAACATTCTCTGCCTATAAAGAGAGTTTCAAGAAAGACACTGCGAATAAGAAAGAATCGGTCTTTCGTACAAAATTATTTCGTCCTTGACAATTTTAAATGTGTCATTTAATTCCCTAAAGGCATATTGCTTCCGATCTGCATATTGTTATGCATCATTGACACAAGGACGCTCATCATAATATAATTTTAAAACATGAGTAGTTTGTTATTTTCATTATAAAAAAGGAAGGAAAGAATTAAAATAAATTATCATGTTGTAGGGCTCAGTTTATGTTTTAAATTAAGTTTAAATTATACAACAATTTCATTGAGATTTAACTGTTTAGCTGATATTATATTTCGAAGGTGGTCTAATTCATAAATATTGGACTACATTTCAACATTTGTTAAAGTATGATATAATTAGGATGCCAAGCTAATATCATTTTGAGAAAAAGAGAAAACTCGTGTCTTCAGCAATTTAACCCTTATCTCCTTATTTTAAAAGTAGATTGCTGCAAAGGTGTCCTCTGTTGACTTTAATAGAGGAAAGGTAAAATGACGTGCTATTGCATGCAAATCCTAAATTGTCTGTTTAGTGTTTTTATTGAAAAATAATAAAATTCAAATATTCTGACAAACATCTTGAAAAGTGTATGTGGAATTTACAAATCTTATAATTATTCCTTAATGAAAAAGCACTGTATACATACTAAGACTAATGATTGGCAAGATTACTCATTTCTATTACTGTTTATGATCAATAATTAGTTGGTTGTGTGTATGGTCAACCTACTTTGGAATGGAGATTGATCATAAACAATGAAAGGCTTCAATTATCATTCACTTCGTTAATCAAACAATGCAAGTTATGAAACATTTTCACTTGACCCCGCCCCTGATGTTCCAATATGCCCCTCAGTTGATAACTGTTGTAGTTGAATAGTGTTATGCATAACTGCAGTATGGATTTCCGGCGACATTGATGCGTTGCATCAACTTTCTCTTGTACTCCCTGTAAACAAAATTGGTCGAGGTATACTGGAATCACCTGGTCGTTCTGTCAGTAAAATATGAACATTGTGGAGCCAATACTTTGTCAAGTTTTACCTCGGCTAAGCACAAAGTGCTCATACTTAGCTTTTTTATCTTCCTTTTCCATTGTGTGATCTGCATGGTCAACAATTTCCAAATTACATATTCTTATGAACTACTTTAAAGCCAATTTCAATCAAACTTCATATATAGGAATTTTCCTTTGAAAACATTAAGATTGAAGATAAGTATGCATTATCATTAACCTTTTCCCTAATGTAGACGCTTTCTGACACCTCTGCAGTAGACAACTTTGAAACCAATGTGACAAAAGAAGAAATTGCTCAAAAAGAGCAATTTCTCCTTTTGCCACAATGTTTTGAACTCTTTTCAGTAATTATACCTTCATTTGTGGGGATTTTCTGTGTTTTTGCCTAGATGTTGTCGTCTGCTGCAGATTTGTTGTATGTTGTAAAGGTTTAATGAACACAATAAGACCAATTTTACCTCTGCAAACAGAAGTTGCTTTGGGTAAACTGGAATCACTGTGTCTGTTGGTTTGGGGATAATTAATCCTTTCCCACATACAATAAATCTGCAGCAGACGACTTTAAAAACATACCCATTTTTGTTTTGAAACTCCCTTTAAATGAAAGTTCTATAATTGAAAAGAGTTGTAAACATGGAGACAAAAAAAGAAATTGCTTGTTTTGTTGCCATCTTTTCCCTTTCCCACATACTACAAATCTGCAACAGAAGACTTTGAAAAGATCTAGGCAAAACATTTTGAAAATAATCCTTTTCCACATATAGATGATTTCTGATTCTTCTGCAGCAGAACATTTTTTAATAATTTTTAGAAATTGCTCATGATTTCTACTTTTGCCCAATATTTTCAGCGCTTTTCAAAACTTATACTTATAGAGATTTTTTTGCTGCGATGATTTAAAAGTCTTTTAATATAGATATGTTGTACATGGGTAAGGGATGAACGAAACTGCCTTTATTTGATGAGCTTGTTCAGCTCTTAGACTCCATAAATATTTTTCAGGATAAGGTGAAGTATGAGTTGTCAAACCATGGCCTGATGGCTGAGGAGTTCGGAGGAGATGTTCAAATTATTCCTATTTCAGCTTTGAAGGTATTTCTACCTTTGATTTTACATCTATGGTTTTAACCCTTTCTTTCCCTACAAAGAAGGAAAATGCAACAGACAACTTTTAAAACATCTGGGGAGGGGTGGGAATATTGGAACTATCTTTAAATGAAAGTGTAGTTGTACACTGGGAGAGAAACCTCATTTAATAAGCTGGTGTCTAAAAATGTTAGTGTTTAAAGCCTGTTAACCTGTAAGCAAACTATCAAATGTATCAGTTTGAGCAATTTCTCCTTTTCCAAAATAGTTTTAAAAGTGTGGTGTAAATGCGTTGAAATACATTGGTGTAAATGCCTTAAAATGTATCTTGAAAACATTGAAATCTTGAACAAATAATATAATTTTGAGGCAGAGTGAAAAGAAACATTGTTAAAAGGAGGTATGGGTCATAATGAGTGATTTCTTGTATCCCCGGCCGAAATTGGCAGAGGGTATATAGTCTTGTGGTCTTCTGTCCTTCATTCTGACACCCCATCATTCAATCATAACTGGTTTTGTTCATTTTCTTTGAATTGATTGATTGATTGATTGAATTGGGTTTTATGTCACTATCTAAATTTATTCTAATCACTATCTCAATTTATTCTAAGCATAGGTATTTCTATTGAGCTTTGTAGATTTTGTGTGTCTGCTTTAATTCCTTGCAGTGCAGGCAAATACATGTACAGTCAAACTTGTATTAAGAGACCACCCAAGGGAAATGCTGTAAGTGGTCTCTTAAGACAGGTGGTCTCTTATTGGATTTCAAATGATTTTTTCAATTTTTTTCGAATATTTTGGAGTTATGTATACTACATGAAACATGTACGCACATGTATTGGTATTAAAGAATAAATAACAATAAAAATGTAGTTGTACTTTTATTTCTATATTTTATTTCAATAAAACATATATACATTTAATCACAAACTTTATTTTAATTTTGTATTTGATGTTGATGTTTTAACAAGGATTATGCACATGTAAGTTAAGAACTATTTCTTGCTAAAGAAGTCACTGATGGTTTTCTGTTTCAAAGACTGTCCCTCTAAAAACAATCATTCAGTGAGTCGTTCAACGTCATTGTAATATTTAAAATGTTTGAATGTCCATTTACAGATCCACTTATTAAATCTAATTAAAGAGCCGTTTAAATAAACGTGCTATCACCATTAGAAAGTAAAGAAACAATCACGGATATAATTAAACAGATCAAACAATCTGATTAAAATTTATCATTGTTTAAACCCAAACAAAACCCAAACTATCCAATAATTAATTTCAATTTGACCTGAATTAACTTTCCGTTAATCCCATTGAAAAGACGACAGAACAAAGACGAGAGAACAAAAGCAAGATATCGTAACAAAAACAATATGTAAAGCTAAAGCGAATTAAATACAAACTGTTTACATGCCAATTATCGTTTTTTTACCACTGTAAGGCGAGATATCATAACAAAGACAATATGTAAAGCTAAAGCGAATTAAATACAAACTGTTTACATGCCATTTATCGTTTTTTTACCACTGTAATACAGAACTGCATAGTTCACCCGGGTTATTTTTACACCTATCATTTAATCCTTGCATTTACGCGTACACTTTACACACGTCAGCTGTGTTTTGGATTTGTTTATGTTTTGATTTTTTTACTGGTGGTTTAAAGGTCGCTTAACCGTTATTTGTTATTGAAATTGGAAGGATTTTAGTGTCCGTTGGTCGCAGATAGCAGGAACTCGCTTATTGCAGGTAAATTTATGAATAAAAACCATCGGGAGGAGTTCAATGTGGTTGCTTACAGCGGGGGGTCGGTTATTCCAAGTGGTCGGTTGTGCAGGTTTGACTGTAGTTTAATAACTTTGGTGAATACATGGACATGTATTTGTATTATGACAGGAAACAGATTCAAATTAAATTGGTTACAGTGGAATCATTGATTATGAGCAATTTCTCCTTTTGATGCAATGTTTTCGAAGTCATCTTTCAAAAGATGTGTCAAAATGCATCTGCATGTTTGAAGGGGTCAAATTTCACTTTCAGTTGTAAGATATCTCAAACTCAAATGGTCAGTATGTGTCTTGCTTACCTTTTCAGCGAATTAATCTGGATGAACTTCAAGATAATATTGTAGTGCAATCTGAATTATTAGATTTAAAAGCTGACCATAAATGTGATGTTAAAGGTAGTGTGATAGAATCTAAGATAGACATAAGGAGAGGTAAACAAGTAACAACACTTATACAGAGCGGGACATTGAAGAAAGGTGACTTGCTTATTGCAGGGTCATCCAGTGCAAAGGTATAGTATCATAATTATATTTATTGTGAGAGTCTTTTGTGAGATTATTTATGATTCATCATGTATGAACAGGAATTGGATTTAAGTTGGTATGAGCGAAATGTTTTCAACCCTTTCTACAAACAACAAATCTGCAGAAAATGACTCTTGAAACTTCTTGTCAGAAATACTGAAAATCTGTTTTTAGCTTGACTATTTGGAGATTATGAAAGCTGTTCTACTCACCCTGGCATCGCGTCCACGTCACACCTTGGTTAAGGTTTTACATGCAAGTACTGATATTTCACCTTATCTTAGTTACTACTCGATGAATTGTATTGAAACTTTCTATAATACTTTCCAACTATAACACCTATATTAACAATCAAGTATGATAACTCTATCAAGCATTTAGTGCGAATTATAGCCCTTTTTTTTTTAGATCACCTTAGCCGAAGGCTGAAGGTGAGCTATTCTGATCACTTTTTGTCCGTCGTCCGTCGTCCGTCGTCCGTCCGGTGTTAACTTTTAGCTTTAAACATCAACTCCTCCCAAACTCCAAGGACAATTTTCGTGAAACATCACAGGACTGTTCCTCTGGTTGGCCTCTTTCAAAGTTGTTCAAAGATTTAAATTCCATTGAGAACTTTGGTTGCTGCGGCATCAGAAAGGGGACAAAATGTCCAAACTTTGAAAATCTTCTCCTCCGAATCTGCCTGTCAGATTCAAATATAATTTGGTAGAAATGTTCCTTGGGTGACCCTCTATAAAAATTGTTCAAGCCATACTGATTGGTCGAAAAACATGGCAGTCAGGCGGCATCAAAAAAGGGGCAAAATGACAATACTTTAATAAAGTATCCTTATAAAAGTGCTTGTCTGATTTAAAGATAGTTTTGTAGAAATGTTCTTTCATTGATCATCTACATACTTTGTCAAGCCATATTGATTTGTTGAAAGGCATAGCAACCAAGCAGCATCAGAAAAGGAGTAAAATTAACTTTTTGCTTCAAATGACATATGGTTATTAGATTGATGGTCTAAGGGAGGTAACACTTGGCAGAGTATTATGCAAGGGCAATCTCCTTCGCAGAGTTGTCGTTCCTTACACTCACCATACACTATCAATCAGGTGATCGATTTAATGTCCAAACTTTAAAAATCTTCTCCTCCGAATCTGCCTGTCAGATTCAAATATAATTTGGTAGAAATGTTCCTTGGGTGACCCTCTATAAAATGTGTTCAAGCCATACTGATTGGTCGAAAAACATGGCAGTCAGGCGGCATCAGAAAAGGGGCAAAATGACAAAATTTGAAAATTCCATTTTTTATGAAAGTGTTTGTCTGATTTTAAGAAAATATAATACGAATCTTACTGTAATGATCCTCTATTTAATTTGTTTAAGCCGTTTTGATTGGTTACACAATCATATCAACCAGGCGTCGTCACAAAAAGGGTAAATTGAACTTTTAGCTACAAATGACAACCAACTCCTACCATTCCAATAGACCAATTTCCACAAAACATCACAAGAATGTTCCTTTGGTGGTCCTCTTTCAAAATTGTTCAAAGATTTAAATTCCATTGATAACTTTGGTTGCTGCGGCATCAGAAAGTGAGAAAAATACCCAAATTTTAAAATCCTTTTCCTCCATAATCTACTTGTGCGATTGCAAGATAATTTGGTAGAAATGTTCCTTAAGTGACCCTCTAAATAAACTGTTGAAGCCATATTGATTTCGTTGAAAAACAGGGCAGCAAGGCGGCATCAGGAAAGGTGCAAAATGACAAAAACTTTATAATTCCATTCTTATTAAAGTTCTTGTTAGATTTCAAGATATAAATGGCCTTTACTGATAAGCTGTTTCTTGAGAAGTGTCCACTCCTTTGCAGTTTCATTTGCATTCCCTGATAAAATTTTCCAAGATATTTGCAGTTAAATATTTGCTACTAATTTACTATCAATTAGGTGATCGATTTAGGGCCATCTTGGCCCTCTTGTTTAGAAATTCTGGTTAAGTTTTGTGTGCATTAAGACATTAAGAGTCCTTATCTCAGTAACTACTTAAAACATTGTATTGGAACTTTATACAACTCTTCCCAATCATCACACGTATGTAAACGATCATGAACAATAACTTGATCCAGCATATAATGCAAATGATGGCTCTTTTTTACTTCGACAAATGTTACTTAACCCTTTCCCTCATATAGACGCTTTCTGACGTCTCTGCAGCAGACGACTTTTTGAAAACATAGTGACAAAATTAGCATTTTCTCCTTTTGCCACAATGTTTTCCACTTTTAGTCATGGGTTATCCGTTCAATTATAGAGATTTTCTATTTTTTGACAATCTATGTTCAAAGTCGTCTGCTGCAGAATTGTCGTATGAGGGAAAGGGTTAACAGTTCAGAGGTCAGGTGAGTTATACAGGGTCAAATAGCCCTCTTGTTCTTTTTCAGGTTCGAATGATGTTTGATGAAAACGGAAAACTAGTTAAAGAAGCAACACCTGGTACCCCAGTAGTTGTTACTGGCTGGGATTCACTTCCTTCAGCTGGTGAAGTAGTCACTGAAATTAAAACTGAAGTAAGATCTTCCGTTCTTTTTATTTTAACCACGGCTCTGGTTTGATTCTCAACTAAATTTTACCCTTGCTCTGGCGTTCATTCTTTCAGATGATCGACAATTGACATGATAAGTAATTGGCTATGTATGTGGGAAGGTAGCTAGTTGCCTGGGAAGAAAGTTGTTAGAGTACTTTTGCAAAGAATCTACTACAGATACGTTAGGTGAACCGGGCGCGGTGATATGGCTGAAATACCGTTTCAAATGGTGTGAAACTCAAATTAATTAATCAATGTGTATTAACTAAGGTTCAACCAGTTAGTTTGGAACAAGAACAACCTTATCTTGAGGTCAAGAGCTTGAATCCAGGGTCACGCAATATTCTTTTTTCTATGTTTGACAAATTGTTTAACAGCATACCTCTTTTAAAACATCTAGGCAATAATATGGAACACATCTATGAATGAATGTACTGTATAGCACCAGCTTGTAATGCTCTTATGACAGTTGTCAACATTGTAAACATCCGTATCTGATGATGAAATTGCAATATCTTAAGTATTGTTAGTATAACTTTTATATGTATTAAGAGTAAAATAGAAAAGAAACTCGCCAATGTGTAAGGAATTTATACTTTTTGAGTAACTGTTTAACAGATCAGAAAACATTGTAGAATAAGAAGAAAGAATTCTTAATGAGCCATTTTCTACCTTTTGTGCAATTATTTGACAGATAAGAAGACATTGTGGGTAAAGGAAAAAATATACTTTATTAGTGATATCTACATTTTGTGCAATTATTTTAGCCAGAAGAACATATTGTTGGTAGAGGAGATACTTATCTTTCATTATGAGCAGTTTCTACATTTATATACAATGGTCGTAAAAATTGTCTGATGCAGAGGTTTAACTCTCAATAATTATGCAGCAGACGACTTTGAAAACATTTACTGGTAGTCAAAAGTATAGATAATCTTTTATAAATAAAAGAACAATTGTTGAATAGGGTCAAAAGTCATCTGCTGCAGACGCATCAGAAAGTGTCTGCATGTAGGGAAGGGAGTTAATCAAGGTATCTGTATCAAGACTATTAAACCCTTTCCCACCTGCAGATGCATTTTGACACATTTGCAGCAGAGGACTTTTGAAAATATTGTGCCAAAAGGAGATATTGCTCAAAAGAAACAATTTCTCCTTTTGCGACAATTGCTTGATTTTTTAGGGGGTTTTCAATAACAATACTTTAATTGATAGAGATTCTCCTTTCTTTGCTTAGATGTTTTTAAAGTCGTCTGCTGCTCATTTTGTGTATGTATGTATGTATTGGTTAGTAACATAGATTCACTAATTCAGGTCGAGTTGAAGAAGCTGCTTGCTGAAAAGGAAAGACAATCCAAAGAAGAGCTGATTGACTCTTCAGAAACTCTGATTGAAGATCGAAGAGGGAAGTTGCTTGAAGAAACATTAAAAACAAAGGAGTTGAGAAAGTCTTTACACTGGAAAGAGTATAAGAAAATAATGTACACACGTAAAGGGGACGTTGCAGAAGAAGGTCTACCAAAGTTTCCTCTTATAATAAAAGGTATACAGTACTCATTTCATTTGATAATCTTAGAAATTGATAATATTAACCCATACGACAATTCTGCAGCAGATGACTTTGAACATATTTTGTCAAAAAATAAAAAATCTCTATAATTGAATGGGTAACCTATGATTAAAAGTGGCAAACATTGTGACAAAAGGAGAAATTGCTCGTTTTGAGCAATTTCTCCTTTTGTCACTATGTTTTCAAAAAGCCGTCTGCTGCAGCGGCGTCAGAAAGCGTCTATATGAGAGAAAGGGTTAAACAGTGGTATCAGTATTGTATTTTATTTGGGAAAGGGTTAAGACGACCCTAGAAAATCTCTATAATTAAATGGATAACCTATGACTAAAAGTGGAAAACATTGAACAATTTCTCCTTTTGTCACTATGTTTTCAAAAAGCTGTCTGCTGCAGAGGCGTCAAAAGGCGTCTATATGAGGGAAAGAGTTAAACAGTTTACCTGATAAGATCTTTTAAACCAATTACTTCATATGAATTTTCATAGGTTGTCTGCTTTACAATCATCAGACGAACAATTTTAACAATCTAGAAAACTGAAAGAATTGAATGGGTAACCTATGATTAAAAGTGGCAAACATTGTAACAAAAGGAGAAATTGCTTGTTTTGAGCAATTTCTCCTTTTGTCAATATGTTTTCAAAAAGCCGTCTGCTGCAGAGACGTCAGAAAGGGTTAAACAGTGGTATCAGTATTGTATTTTAGAATGATCTGATTCCATATTCAGCAAATTTGCAGCAGATGAAAATATTTCTATTTATCCACAATGTTAACAAAAGCCATCTGATGCAGATCTGTGAAAATGTGTCTGTATGTGGGAAAGGGTTAACCCTTTCCCTCATACGACAATTCTGCAGCAGACGACTTTGAACATATTTTGTTAAAAAATAGAAAATCTCTATAATTGAATGGATAACCTATGAATAAAAGTGGAAAACATTGAGCAATTTCTCCTTTTGTCACTATGTTTTCAAAAAGCTGTCTGCTGCAGAGGCGTCAGAAAGCGTCTATATGAGGGAAAGAGTTAAACAGTTTACCTGATAAGATCTTTTAAATCAATTACTTCATATGAATTTTCATAGGTTGTCTGCTTTACAATCATCAGACGAACAATTTTAACAATCTAGAAAACTGAAAGATTTCTATTGATAAAGAGTTGAAAATATTGCAATAAAATGTGCAATTGCTCGTTTTGAGCAATTTCACCTTTTATTGCAATGTTTTCAAAAGTCATGTTCAATGGCAGGTGTCAAATGCCGTCAGCGTGAAGTAATGGGTTAAAGTTGTTTGCTTTTAAATCATTTAATGAAAATAGGTGAGTCTGCACACCCCCTCTAACCAAGATTTTCAGATGTCAGATGTAAACTTTTTAAAAGTCTCTTCTCATGTGTGAAGCAGATTGGCAGACTAGGCTGAATCTCACTATTAACCCTTTCCCACATACAACAAAACTGCAGCAGAAACTTTGTAATCACCAAGGCAAAAATGCAGAAAATCTCTATAAATGAAAGTTTAATTATTGAAATGAGATGAAAACATTGGCTTGTTTTGAGCAATTTCTCCATTTGTCACAATGTTTTCAAGTCGTCTGCTGCAGAGGCGTCAGACAGCGTCTGTATGTGGGAAAGGGTTAACTATTTGCCAGCGCCTTCGTACCTTTCGGCATGAACAGGCTCATATTATGTATTTCAGCGGATGTTGACGGTTCTCTGGAAGTGTTACTGGAAACACTTGAGACGTTTTACTCTGAGCATATAGAACTGTCCATAGTAAGTTCAGGTGTTGGCGACATAACAGATGGGGATTTAGAGTTAGCTAACTCAACAGGAGGTTTGTTTTCCTTTTACCACATACAACAAAACTTTTTCAGACGAATATGAAATTATGGTGAAAATCTCTAATTTAACCCTTTCCCTCATATAAACGCTTTCTGACGCCTCTGCAGCAGACGGCTTTTTGAAAACATAGTGACAAAAGAAGAAATTGCACAAAACGTGCAATTTCTGCTTTTGCCACAATGTTTTCCACTTTTAGTCATAGGTTATCCATTCAATTATAGAGATTTTCTATGTTTTGACAAAATACATTCAAAGTCGTCTGCTGCAGAATTGTCGTATGAGGGAAAGGGTTAAGGTGTAAATATTGAATTAAGTTGAACAAATTGTGACAAAATAAGAAATTACTTGTTAGGAGGCTTCAGATGATTTATTCTGATAATCTGTACATCATCCGTCGTAAACTTTTTAGCTTTAAACAACAACATCTCCTCCTAAACAACTTGACCAAGTTCATTTGGGGTTCCTCTTTCAAAATAATAACAAATTAAAATTTACAGAAAACTTTGGCAGAAAGGTGGGAAAAGGGCCAATTTTAAAATTCTTCTTCTCTGAATCTGCTTGTCTGATTCCAATATAATTTGGTCAAAACGATCCTTTGGTGACCCTCTACAAAAACTGTAAGCCATACTAATTGATTGAAAAACATGGCAGCCAGGTGTCATCAGAAAAGGTGCAAAATGGCAACATTTAAAAAAAATATCATTATGAAAGTGCTTGACTGACTTAAAGATAATTACGTAGAAATCTTACTTCAGTGATCCTCTACTTTGAAAATGTGTTCAAGCCATATGTATTGGTTACAAAATCATAGCCACCAGGCGTTATAATAAAAGGGGTAGAATTAACTCTAAGCTTCAAATGACAACTCCTACAATTCCACTGGACCGATTTCAACTTAACTTCACAGGAATGTTCCTTAGTAGTAAGAGAAGTGGGGTTTTCAAAGCCTGCAAAAACAATGGACTGGTATTGGAAAAATGGTAGAATTACGAGAAAACATGATGTTGTCCAAAGCCTACAAATTCAAAAAGTGAAAAGCGTCCTGAAACCCCTACTCCTCTTATTACTTTCCTTTGTTCGTACTCTTCTAAAATTGTTCAAAAACATACATTCTGTGTTCAACTTTGGTTGCTGTGCCATCAGAATTGAGAAAAACGCCCAAACTTTAACATTCTTCTCCTCCAAAAAACACTTGTCTGATAATTTGGTAGAATTGTTCCCTGAGAGTTAGGATAAGTGGACCATTAAATGTTGTGTTATAACTGAACAATTGTTGAAAACAGTGAAAAACAAATTTTTCTAGATATTTGCAGTTAACCCTTTCCCTCATACGACAATTCTGCAGCAGATGACTTTGAACATATTTTGTCAAAAAATAGAAAATCTCTATAATTGAATGGATAACTATGACTAAAAGTGGAAAACATTGTGGCAAAAGGAGAAATTGCTCATTTTGAGCAATTTCTTCTTTTGTCACTATGTTTACAAAAAGCTGTCTGCTGCAGAGGCATCAGAAAGCGACTATATGAGGGAAAGGGTTAAATAATTGCTTCTATACTAGAACTCAGGTGATGGTTTTAGGGCCATTTTGGCTCTTTTGTTAAGAGCAACTGCATTGGTTGGGTAGTGTTTAGAGTGTTAGCTTCGAGATGGGAAGATATGGGTTCAACCCAAATGGGATCACACCAAAGATTTTATCAATGGTAATTACTTGTAATTATGTCTTCCTAACCCCTTTGGGGGAACTTATTGAACATATTGTTTTTGCCCTGTCTGTGCCTTCGTCTGTCACACTAGTCATAGAACCTAGTCTTCAAACTTCATGGGATGATTAGTCTAATTGAGAAGTTGACCCCTATTGTTTTCGGGGTCACTTTGTCAAAGGGGTAATAAATGTCAAATCTGTTTCCAATCAATATCTCACCAACCCTTTGACCCATGGTCACAGGGTCATGAAAGTAAAATCTGTTCCCAATCCATATTCCTAGAACCCATAGCCTTTACATTTATGGAATGATTGGTCTAATTGAGTTATTGATCCCTAGAGTTTTGGAATCACTTGGTCAAAGGTCAAGGTCACAGGTGCCTGAAAGGTCAAATCTGTTTCCTCTCAATATCTCAAGAACCCTTCAATCCAGAGTCTTCAAACTTCATAGTCCTGACGATTGGTCTAATTGTGTTGATGACTCCTATTGTTTTGGGGGTCATTGGGTCCAAAGGTCACATTGGCCTTAAAGTTCAAAATCCGGACTGCTCAATATCTCAAAAAGCTTTTGTCTCAGAGTCATCAAACTTCACAGGATGATTGGAAGATGATCACCAATCTTATTGGGGTTAAAGTTCAAATTGGTTTCTACTCAAAACCACAAGAACTTTTTAACCAAGAGTCTTTAAACTTCAAAAGATGGCTAGATTCCTCGAGTAGATGACCCCTACTGTTTTTAGGGTCACCTGGTCAAAGGTCAAAATGAAATTGGTTTCCGCTTAAATCTCAAGAAACCTTTGACCATGAGTCGTCAAACTTCACTGAATGATTGGCCTATGTGAGCATACAACCCTTTGATTGTTCTAGCACTTTTTAGCTCACTTGTGCATGAAATACTCTAAGGTGACCTGTTGTGATCACATTTTGCTTCAGCAGTTTGTCTTAATAATATCTAGGTCAAATTCAAATATGGGTAATATGGCTCAGATACTAGATCACTAGTCTAAATTGAAGGGAAATCTTGTTTACACTTTGGATGCTGCATTTTTAACTTGAGCATGTTGACACTTTATCAGAATGTTTGTCTTGATGATATGTAGGCCAAGTTCGAATTTGGGTTATGTCTGTTCAAAAACTAGGTCACTAGGCAAAATTGAAGGAAAATCTTGTTAACACTCTGGGTCATGCCAGGTCAAAAACTAGGTCATTAAGCCAAATGAAGGAAAATCTTGTTGACACTGGAAGTTTCATTTGAATCTTTTCAGAATAATTGTCTTGATGTATTTTGCATTAGAAATCACATTGCATAAATCAGGTGAGCGATCTAAGGCCATCATGCCCTCTTGTTTTAAAAAGTGTCTTCTAGTCTCTTTTGGTTTCTTTTATAATGCCTTATTACACATTTCCTTTCATTAGTACATTTATATGCTGTTTTATTTGTAGTGTCTTCTCCTTGGAGTTTATTTCCCACTCGATAAAAAAAAATCCCCAACATTACATTAACAGATAATTTTTTCGGCTATGCCAGTAATCCCTTGACTGTTTTAGAACCATTTCAGTCCCCTCGTCTTTAGTGTTATAAACTTTAAATTTTAGTTTCTAAACACCAACAGGTCATACAGTATCAATGCTTTATGTAACTGAAAAGGGTTAAATAGAAGAATAGAAAAGGGGAAGTAAACTTGTCTTTTCCCAACAATATCTTGTATTAAATTACTCAACCAAACCCTATGTTGTGGGTACTCCAAAGAATCATCTCAGTGAGACGATTCTTTAGAGTACTAACAACCTAGGGTTTATGTGTCAAGCAGGAATTTTAGAACATAATAAAAGCCCCTCAGCTAGAGCTCTTTGGCGAGTGGTATGAAAGAATCTAGCTCTTCATTCAGATAGTTTGTGTCTGACATTGAGAATGGATCTATGTGTTCTTTTTACTTTTCAGCCAGAATATATGGGTTTAACGTAAAAGAAAACAAATCTTCAAGTAAAAGTCCTGATGTACAATTGACTTTAGATAATGTGATATATGACCTCTTTGACAATGTTGTTGATGATATTAAAGAAGTTATGCCAACATTCGAAGAAGAAACAGAAATAGGTAAGAAACAAGAGTGGGAAGAGTACATGTAAGTGAAAAATATCCTTTAACTAAAAAATTCAACTTTTTAAAAGTTTGAATTGATAATAATTTAAATTATTGAGTACTGCCATCTGCCATATGTTTGCCTAGATGTTTTTAAAGTTGCCTGATGCAGATTTGTTGTATAATGAGTAAAGTGTTTATCTTAACCAAGAATTACCAATTGATATATATCAATATGTATTTTCTAGTATATATTATGTTTGTTGGTATACATATCTGTATATTTGTGACAAGTGTGCAGTACGCTGACGGATGTTGTATTTTATGTTTTAAATGTTGTTATGGGTCGATGGCCTTAAATCAATAAACTAGCGGGTATATTTGGGCATCATATAAGTTAATTATGAACAAATTGAAAATCTTTTCATGACTTTGAAAACATATGGGATAGAATATAGAAACATTCTATAAATGGAACAATATTTGTTTAAGATAATAAAAAGCATTGTTCAAAAAAGGAGAGATTGCTCATTATGAAATTTCTCTTTTGCAATTCATTGCCTGCTGGATGTGTCAAAATGCATCGGAAAGCCAAAAGGGTAAATTTGACAAATGTTCTTTGTGTATTCTTTTGTCAAATTCCTGCAAACTCCTTTTCAGTAGTTACAAGTTTGAATAGCACCTCATCCATTCATTCTTTCCAAGTATTGACAAAAGTCATTCTGACTTGCTTCATTTATCTCCCACCAATGAGCTCAATAGTCTATGTGGTAGCCAATAACCTCGGAAAATGTTGGTAAACTGGTTGCTGTGATATAATTGAAATAATGTTGAAAACAGTTTTAATCTTATATCAATATCTGCTTTTTAAGAGGAAAAGTGTAACATTTGGAAAATTTAAATATCAGAGGCAAAGATCGGGGAGAGTTGCCCTAAATACTTTCACACATACAATGAATCTGCAAACGCTTTCCGACATACAATAAATCTGCAGCAGACGGCTTTGATTTTTTTTTGACAAAAACCTGAAAAATCTTCATAAAAGATATCTTTATTGTTAAATAAAGTTGTAAACATTGTGGCCATCATGAGAAATTTAACCTTTGGCCGCAATGTTTTCAAAAGTCGTCTGCTGCTATTGCGTCTACAGGTGGGATAGGAATAAAATCATTTGTTGACAAAGGTGGTAAATATCTATAAATGAATGTATAATGAATACAGTTGATAACATATTGGCAAAAGGAGAAATTGCCTATAATGAGCTAATAATAACCCCATTTGCCACAGTGTTTTCAAAAGTAGTCTGCTACAGATGCGTCAAAATCCAGGGCTTGTGAGTTCGAACCCCAGCTCGGCTAACATTCTTTCCGACGTTTGACAAAAGTCATTGTGACCAGCATCATTCGTCTTTCACCAATGGGCTATTGGTTTTTATTGCAAAGCAGCCAGTTGCTTGGAAAGAATGTTGTATGAAGTACTGGTGTGAGAAAGCCAAGAAACATATGAGTAGGTGAACTGGCCGCCGCGATATGACTAAAAAATTGTTGTAAACGGCGTTAAACACCAATCAATCAATCGAAAATCATTGGCTGCGGAGGGGTCAGAAAGCGTTTATTTATGGGAAACAGTTTAATCTAATATTTTAGATTTTAAGTATTCAAAGCTGATAACAATTAGAATACTATATAAGGTAAAGCCATTAAACAAAATCTACTCATTTTTTTTTTTTTATATACAGGTAAAGGTGAAGTGTTAGAGCTGTTTAAAGTTAAAGACAATGTGTTAGGTACTTTGAATATAGCAGGATGCAAATGTGCCCAAGGGACTTTCAAAAAAGATTCAATTTTCAAGATTGTTCGAAATGAAGAAGTGATGTATGAAGGTATGTATAGTTAAAAGTCACGTCTCTCAGAAGGCCAAGACTTAGGGATCTCAATTCATTTAATTAACCCTTTCCCATCTGCAAACGCATTTTGACGCAATAGCAGCAACCGACTTTGGTCACAATGTTTTCAACTTAAATTAACAATGAAGCTATCTTTTATGGAGATGTTTAAGGTTTTGTCAATGTGTTTTTAAAGTAGTCTGCTGCAGATTTGTTGTATATGGGAAAGGGTTAATGACTTATTGGTTGAGGACACATGTTCCTTCATTCCTCAATCTTTGAGTAATTTCTTGGTTTTCCATGGTGGTAAAGGTTTGCATTAATAGATTTAATTTCCAATCATATGTGATGCGCTTTAGGTGTTTTCCAATATTCAGCCCTCTCCCATTTGCAGACGCAATTGATGCAACTGCTGCAGACAAATATTCATAAAGAGCATTTTTCCCTTTGCTACAGTGTTTTCCAGAGTCATTACATGAAGATTTTTTTTTTGTGTGGGAAAGGGTTGATATGTCTTTCATATTTAGTCTGAAACCTTAACCCTTTCACCCATGCAAACATTCTGCAGAAGACATCTTTTAAAACAATTAGTAAAAAATATGAACAAATCTATAAATGTTTATATCATTATTGAAAAAGTTAAACATATTGTGGCAAAGAGAGAAATTGCTCATTATGAGTAACTTCTCCGTTTGCCACAATGTTTCCAAATGTGGTCTGCTGCAGAGGCTTTAGAAAGGTTCTGTATTTGGAAAACCATAAACTGCAGGGGGGGGAAAGGTATTATACTTTTTATTGTTTATGAAAAATATATGGCTTTTATTTTGTGTTAAGGGGGATATATGGGGACAATTCCACTTTGTCTGTCCGTCATGCCTTCAAATACAGACTAAATTGTAAAAGACACATGTGTAGCTGTTTGTTTATTTATTGATTGAAAAATATAAATACAAATTCTTTAATTGCAGGAAAAGTATTAAGTATGAAAAGGCTGAAAAAAGATGTGTCTAGTGTGAAAGAAGGCAATGACTGTGGCCTTGGTGTTGAACTTGATATAGAAATAAAACCGGGTGATGTAGTGATATGTATTGATAAAGAAACCAAGAGACTAGAGTTGGAGTGGGACCATGGTGTCAAACATTGACAAGTTTACCTGCTCTTTCAAACAAAGTTTTCTTTTACAAGCGTTCTATTAGCCAGGAGACCTAGACATTATTTCTCATTTGAGTTTTATTTATATATACATGAATTGCATTAGAACAGTTATGATTTCCTGTCTGAACCCAATTATCAATGGTGTTTTTAATCATTTTTAGCTTGACTATTCTGAGAATATAAGAGCTATTCTACTCAACCTGGCGTCGGCTTCACACTTTCATAGTCTTAGAATAGTCGAGCTACTCAACCTGGCGTCGGCTTCACACTTTGGTTAAGGTTTTGCATGCAAGTACATATATTTCACCATAGCTCAGTAACTACTAAATGTATTGCAAACCAAACTATCACAACTATGTAAATAATCAAGTAAAATAACTCTAATGCAAGTTATGGCCATTTGTTTTACTTAGATATTCTGGTTACAGTTTGGCATGCAACTGTATTAAGAGTCCATATCTCAGTAACTTCTTGATGCATTGCATTAAACTGTGTACAACCTTTACCAAATATCCCATCTATGTAAATTATCAAGTTAGATAACTATCCTGCATTTAATGCAAGTTATGGCCCTTTTTTTACTAAGAAATTGTGGTTAAAGTTTTGCGTGCAATTACATTAAGTGTCCATTTCTTAGTAACTACTAAATGCATTGCATTGAAACTTTATACATTTCTTTCCATCCATCACACCCTTGTAAATAATCAAGTTCGATAAATCTATCCTGCATATAATGCAAATTAGCACCCTTTTAGAAATTCTGGTTAATGTTTTGCATACAACTACATTAGAGTCCATTTCTCAGTAACTAATAGGCAATCTTGTTATGTTTAAACTGTGATTAAGCTGGGTTACTTTTGATTAACATCGTAAAGCAGTTCTGGCATAATCAATGCGCTTGGATGATAAGAGTCATATTCATTCTGCATTTCTTAAGTAGATAAATTATTTACTATTGTGACATGGTTACATTAAATAATTTATAATATACATTCATAATTTAAAATTATTATTTGATTATTTTTACCAGCCCAATGAGTCACCAAAGAATATATGTTCACTATATCATACAGATATACAGGATATATATACAACATTTTGTGATTGGATTTTCAATCATTCTCATATGTGAGAGGTGCTCCATGAAAAACAACATTAAATCATTTGCAAGCAATGTAGACCGAGATCGGCCTTCTAATCTGTTCTGTCTAATCATCTGAATGCATTGTTCTAAAGAATAAAGTTTCTATTTGAACCCAATAGCATGAAGGTGCACGCTATTGAGCCGTTCCACTAGAAAACCAACATTATGGACTCTACGTAATATATCAACCCAGATCAGTCTGTGCAATCCTTGCAGGCTAATCCGGGCCAACACATTCCATCTCAGGAGGATTAGAGGTATAGAGTAATGATTCCTGAAACAGAAAACCAACATGAGGTGAAAGGTGTCTGTCAGGGATAGCCTGCGTGGCAGCCTAAGGCTGATCCGGGTCGATACTTTATGCCGAGTCCACAATGTTGGTTTTCTCGTGGGACGGCTCATACGTTTACAGTTGCACAAATTACGTTGAGGTGCATTCTCCTTGGGCACGGCTCAAATTGTAATCCTAGTCTCTATTCACAGAAGCTTGGAGTGATTGACTTTCTACATCCTCTGTGTGATTCAGATTGATATTCATATGACCTCCGTTACACCAGCACCAACTTTCAGACATTTTAAAATTAAACCTTTCCCTCTTACAACAGTTCTGCAGCAGACGACTTTGAACACATCTCATCACATCTCATCAAAAACACGAAAAATCTCTGTATATGAAGGTTAACTTACTGATAAAAGTTGAAAATATTATGGCAAAAGGAGAAATTGCTAATTTTCAAAAGTCATCTACTGCAGATTCTCTGTTTTTATCTGACGTGGCCAATATTTAGGTATTTCCTGGCCCTCAAGGACTTGATTGTCAATGGCATGTCTAAGGTTTATATCAATTTGGAGTATTGATCCGAGACTGCACTCAGGGCTCTCACAACAGTCAATAACAAGGAGAGTTTATTATCTGTAGTCATATTTTTAAACTAAAATGTGGATATTTATTTCTAGCACTGGTATGTTTGTGTTCTTAATGTATTCTAATGCATTTTATTTATTGTCTGAGAAAGCAGAACATATATGCGAATAAAATTATTTCATGTATACATGTATATGTCTTGTGCATTTTGTTTGATATCTTCAAAAGGATTAAGCCATTTCATGGGACGTTCATCACAATATGAGAGTTATCCAAAACAAGCTTTTAACTTTAACATTTTCCCAGCAATGCTCCTTAGGTGAAACTGAAGCCGATTCCAGCAAGCCATGTAAATTTGTCAAAATGCATGGACGCGAGCCGTTTTGTGTTATATGTCCATAGAACAAAATACAAAAATCTCATAACGCCATTGCCTGGTTTAATTCTTACAAAAGTCATACATGTTCCTTCGGCGACTCTATTAGATTCCTTCAACTCATATTGGTTCGTAAAGAAACATTGCCTCCGAAAAGATGAACGTTTTTGCAATACATGATGCGAACTATTAAAATATCGTCTTCTCAGAAAGGGCTGACCTGATATTAAAAGAAACCCACGGGAATTTTTTCTTTTGTGCTTTTATACAAGAGGTATTAATTCATTAAAAACGAATATGATCAGCAGAGTTTGCACAAATCGTGTTATTTGACTCAAATGCAATCCCATCCCTAAATTAATCACTGGCCTGATTTTTATGAAATCTTCAGGAGTTATCATTTGTTGATGACCCTCTTCCATATAACATAAGTTTGCTTTGAATTTTTAGCTCACCTGAGCAAGAACTTATCAATGTGAGTTATTGTGATCGCCCTATATCCGTCGTGCATCCGTCAACATATTTTCTCCAGTAACCAGTGGTTCAAATGGGATGAAACTTCACAGCAAGCATCTCTCAATGTACTCTGCAGAATTCCTTCAAATTTGTTGGATCTATGCAGAATAATAGTTTCCATGGTAACCAACGAACAAAGTAATCTTCTCACAAACTGGTAGACCGATTTTCACATCATTTTGTAGAAATGTTCCTTGGGTAACCCGCTATCAAATGACTTCAAGCCATGTTGAAATAAAAAAACATGGGTCTGTGTTGCCTTATTATTATTAAATTATTTAGTAGAAATGTTCCTTAAGTGACCCTCTATCGGATTCCTTCAAGCCATGTTGATTCGTCGAAAAAACATGGCCGCCAGCTGGCGGGGCTGTTTTGCCTTATGTGGCTATACTGAAAACTTTGAAAATCTTCTAAAGTCTGTCCGATTTCCAAATAATTTTGTAGAAATATTCCTTATGTGCCCCTCTATATACCTTCAAGCGATGTGGATTGGTTGACAAACATAGCCACCAGGAGGCGGGGCTGTTTTGCCATACATGTTAATAGAGAAATATTTTAAAGTTCTCCAAAAGTGTTTGGCAAATTTCCAAATAATGTTGTAGAAATGTTCCTTGGGTAACCCTCTCAGATTCCTTCAAGCATCTCGTCGAAAACCATGGCCGCAAGAGGGCAGGACTGTTTTGACTAAAGATATAGTGAAAACTTTAATAATCTTCTTCTCCAAAAGTCCATCCGATTTCCAACTAATGTTGTAAAAATGTTCCTTCGGTGACCGTTTAACTGATTTCTTCAAGCCATGTTGATTGGTCTAAAAATGTGGTCGCCAGGGGATGGGGCTGTTTTACCTTATATGGTTATATTAAAAACTTTAAAAATCCTCTTCTCCAAAAATATCTGGCCAATTTCCAAATACTTATGCTGAAATGTTCCTTTGGTGACCCTCTACAAGGTTACTTCTAGGCATGTTGGTTGGTAAAAAAAGGGGGAGTTATTGTGGTAGGCATCCCAATCACATTGCATGATTCAGGTGAGCGATCATGGCCCTCTTATTTTAATTAAAAGTCCATATTCTGAGACGTGCGATTGATTATTTCTGTTAATGAAAATAATGTTAATTCTAGTGGGTGAGCGATCTAACGCTGTTTCCGCTAATGAAGTCGTTATCTACGTTGAACAGAGCCTATTCATTACCGACTTATTTCAGACTGATTTTGCGTATGAAATCTAGTGAAAAATGCAATGCTTTTTACTATTTTTAAACCTTTTACCTGCCATCATGATTCATCTTTGTAATGTGTCTATGGATCTAATTATTAGATTGAACATTGAAAGTGAGTTGAATACTTTGTGATCAATTTCTCTTTTTACAAAATTGTTTGCAAACGCGTTTGAAGTCGACTTAAGCGGGTTAACTCATCACCTGCTATATAAGCCCGTTCTAAATAAAAGGTAAAAGCTGCTTATTGTGAAGGGTGATGTAGGAAACTTCTGTCACAAAGCGTATATTCTGATAAGGCAGATAAGATGCACATTCTAATCAGAGATGCCAACATGTGACCTTTCCCCATTGGCGGGCTTTTATTAAATATTTGCCACTGATACATATGTTGCAGTCGACTGGTTCATATATATAATGCAATTGACTCCATGATTCGTTCCCCTTAGCATTTCGATTGCAAATTATACAAAAAATAGCTCGATGTCTGCTTTCCTTGCGTTGACACTACTGACCTGAGAGCGCATCGGTGATCTATTGGTAGACGGTCCGTCTCGGGTATGGGAGATCGATTCTCGGCCCGGTCAATCCAAAGACTTTTAACCCTTTCCCTCATACGACAATTCTGCAGCAGACGACTTTGAACGTATTTTGTCAAAACATAAAAATTTCCATAATTGAATGGATAACCTATGACAAAAAGTGGAAAACATTGTGGCAAAAAGAGAAATTGCACGTTTTGTGCAATTTCTTCTTTTGTCACTATGTTTTCAAAAAGCCGTCTGCAGCAGAGGCGTCAGAAAGAGTCTATATGAGGGAAAGGGTTAAACTGGTAGTAATGTGTGTGTCTACCATTGACGTCTGGATTGTGGGTCTAACATAACCATTGTCAAGATGAATGGATTAGTATCCAGGGAACACCGTGATATAGCTGAACAATTGTTGAAAGCGGCGTTTAACACTTTACAAAAAACCCTGATTTTAACCTTGGTGTATGGATTTGAATAACGGTAAAGGGAGGAAATGTTCATCTTAGTTTTATCAAATATCAAACATGGCAACTTCTTGTTTTTTATAAGTCTTTATGAATTAAATATCGTGCTGCAGTTGATCAAATACAAGAGGAAAGAACAAAGTGCGTGTGATGAAATGGAAATCCGTTACGTCATGGACACACTAATTCTCACCGTTCATCATTGCAACGAACTCTGGAATGAAATAAAATAAAAAACTAGTGTACGCGTCTACTAGAAACATTTGTGAACGAAGTAGACCAGGGTCAACCGGCACACACGTGCAGTCGAATCTTGGTATATATCTTCTTTTTTTTTTTTATGGCAAAACTTCAATAATTATACACTAAGTTTTTCCCAAATCCAAGGATAATGGTACTATGGTGAGTTCAAAAAATATTCGGATAACAATCGAAACTTTTATAGTATGCAAAGGCACACGATATCCGGAAGTAAGGGCATCCAGACCAAATAGCACACAGACTGTCCTGTCCGTCATTTAGGATAACAAGTATCCTGGAAGTGTCCGGAAATCCGATTACGACCAGGATCCGACTTTATAACTGTACAGTATGGTCGTCATTAGTTTTCATTTAGACAAACGACCGTGTGTGTTCTAGTCAGGTACCCGGCGTACTATGAAAATGTAGTACGTCTGGCATGAACCAACAGTGGCTACCTCTCCATATACATGGCTATGGCATATACATGGTAAAATAGTAAATGTACAACTGATGTTCGTAAACTCTTCAGTTGACCATTCCAACTTCATGTTTGGAATCAATACACGACTGATGAAGCAAACTAGTTGGAATGTGAACCTGTTGGTCTAGAACAAGGTTGTCTCTATAGCCTTTTGATTGCCACCATTATTCGTGTATGTCTGACCCTGTAATGTAATCGTAGGGACAGGTTACTCCAGGCTATGTGAGGCCCGGCAGTAGAAGACTAATATATAGGTTATGATAAATTGCTCATTTAGATTAATTCCTCGTTTTCTCATATGTTCTCATATCTTCAGTTAAATAATCAAATGTCAATACGTTCAAAGCATGATTATTATCTAAGTATCTAATATGTTTGAAGTCTACTACAAAATTACCGTTATAATTGATTTGACCGTCACCATCCTTGTCCGCCTCTCTGACCATTTCGTCCACCTCATCGTCCGTCATTCTTTCGCCCAAGTTCGTCATCACAAATCTTAATTCTTCTGCCGATATGTACCCATTACCGTCTTTATCAAATACCTAGAAAATATAGGAATAATAAAAATATTACAGTAATAATAATAATAAAATTATAATGATAATAATAATAAAACTATAGTGATAATAATAATACAATTATAATGATAATAGTATTACTTAACCCTTTCCCACTATTAACAAAACTGTAGCAGACGACTTTGAAAACATTAAAACAAAAACACGGAAAATCTCTTAAGATCGAGGTATATTTACTGAAAAAAGTTGAAAACATTGTGGCAAACGGAGAAATTACTCGTTTTGAGCAATTTCTCCTTTTGTCACAATGTTTTCAATGTTGCCTGCTGCAGATGCGTCGAAATGCGTCTGTAAGTGAGAAAGGATTATGATGGGCATAATGATAACATTGATTGTAATGATAATTTATTATCCTGATCAGTACATAATAAGATAATAAGTATAGCACAAGCAAGCAAGCCTAGTGTACGTTCACAAAGCATACATGGACATTGATAAGCCTCGTCACATTATAACTGATCTCAATTAAATAGACCAAAGGTTAACTCTTTCCGAAATGCAGTAGATGACGTTTAAAGACATTAATGAGCCGTCTCGCGAGAAAAACAACATTGTGAACTCTGCGTAAAGTATCGACCCGGATCAGCCTAAGTATGCCGCGCAGGCTTACCCGGATAGACACTTTTCGCGTCCTGTGGATTTTCTGTTTCAGCAATCATTACTCTTAACCTGTGTGACCCTGAGCCGGAATGTGTCGGCCCGGAATAGTCAGCGCTGACTGCGCAGGCTAATCTGTGCCGATACATTAAGCAGACGCCATTATGTTGGTTTTCTCACGAGACGGCACATTTTCTCCTTTTGCAACACTATTTTTAACACTTTTCAATAATTATGACTGAATTTATTGAAATTTGGTACATATAGCAATCATTAATTGTTTATGTGCAAGACATGCTTTTGGACCATACGTGTCCATGCATTTTAGAGTTATATTCAATGAAAGCAGATTGCAGGGTTCGGGTGGGGTTGAGATATTATCTTTAGTGACTGTTTGGGTGTATTTTGTATAGCAGAATTAATGCTATATCACAGAATTGGTTATAAAGGAATCTGACAGTAAAATAGGGGAAATTGTCATTACTAAATGAACAATATCTCTTTTTGCGACAATATTGTCAATTCCAATTAATAATTAAGTGGCTCTATGGGAAAAAACATCCATTTGTCATTAGCGATCTGTGTAAATCCATTTCAGTCAGCACATCGGCAGTCCTATCTTGCTTTGAACTGTTCAATTAGTCCCATTTAGAGAAGTGTCTGTAAAGCAGGATATATTTAGAGAAGTGTCTGTAAAGTAGTATCTATTTAGAGACAGTGTCTGTAAATCAGTACCTATTTAGAGAAGTGTCTGTAAAGCAGCTGTAAAGCAGTATCTATTTAAAGAAGTGTATGTAAAGCAGTACCTATTTAGAGAAGTGTATGTAAAGCAGTACCTAGTTAGAGAAGTGTATGTAAAGCAGGATCTATTTAGAGAAGTGTCTGTAAAGCAGTACATATTTAGAGAAGTGTCTGTAAAGCAGTATATATTTAGAGCAGTGTCTGTAAAGCAGTATCTATTTAGAGAAGTGTCTGTAAAGCAGTATCTGTTTTAAGCAGTATCTGTAAAGCAGTAGGCATATCTATTTAGAGAAGTGACTGTAAAGCAGTATATATTTAGAGATGTGTCTGTAAAGCAGTATCTATTTTGAGAAGTGTCTGTAAAGCAGTATCTATTTAGAGAAGTGTCTGTAAAGCAGTATCTATTTAGATTAGTGTATGTAAAGCAGTATCTGCTTAGAGAAGTGTCTGCAAACCAGTATCTGCTTATATAAGAGTCTGTAAAGCAGTATTTGCTTATAGAAGTGTCTGTAAAGCAGTATCTGCTTAGATAAGTGTCTGTAAAGCAGTATCTGCTTAGAGAAGTGTCTGTAAACCCGTATCTGCTTAGATAAGTGTCTGTAAAGCAGTACCTATTTTGATAAGTGTCTGTAAAGCAGTATCTTTTTAGAGAAGTGTCTGTAAAGCAGTATCTATTTAGAGAAGTGTCTGTAAAGCAGTATCTATTTAGAGAAGTGTCTGTAAAGCAGTATCTGCATAAAGAAGTGTCTGTAAAGCAGCATCTATTTAGAGAAGTGTCTGTAAAGCAGTATCTATTTAGAGAAGTGTATGTAAAGCAGTATATATTTAGATAAGTGTCTGTAAAGCAGTATCTGTTTAGAGAAGTGTTTGAAAGCAGTATATATATTCAGAGAAGTGTCTGTAAAGCAGTATCTGCTTCGATAAGTGTATGTAAAGTAGTACCTATTTAGAGAAGTGTCTGTAAAACAGTATCTGCTTAGAGAAGTGTCTGTAAAGCAGTATATATTTAGAGAAGTGTCTGTAAAGCAGTAAATATATTTAGAGAAGTGTCTGTAAAGCAGTATCTATTTAGAGAAGTGTCTGTAAAGCAGTTCATATATTTAGAGAAGTGTCTGTAAAGCAGTATCTGCTGCGATAAGTGTCTGTAACGCAGTATCTATTCAGAGAAGTGTCTTTAAGCAGTACCTATTTTGATAAGTGTCTGTAAAGCAGTATCTATTTAGAGAAGTGTCTGTAAAGCAGGATATATTTAGAGAAGTGTCTGTAAATCAGAATCTATTTTTAGAGTAGTGACTGTAAAGCAGTATCTATTTAGAGTAGTGTCTGTAAAGCAGGATCTATTTAGAGAAGTGTCTGTAAAGCAGGATCTGCTTAGAGAAGTGTCTGTTAAGCAGCATCTATTTTGAGAAGTGTATGTAAAGCGGTATCTATTTTGAGAAGTGTCTATTAAGTAGTATCTGTTTAAAGCAGTGTCTGTAAAGCAGGATCTATTTAGAGAAGTCTCTGTAAAGCAGTATCTATTTAGAGAAGTGTCTGTAAAGCTGTATCTATTTAGAGAAGTGTCTGTAAAGCAGTATTTATTTAGAGAAGTGTCTGTAAAGCAGGATATATTTAGAGAAGTGTCTGTAAAGCTGTATCTATTTAGAGAAGTGTCTGTAAAGCAGTATCTTTTTAGAGAAGTGTCTGTAAAGCAGGATCTATTTAGAAACTTTAACAATGAAGCGCATGCATATTCATTTTCATAAATTTAATAATTACGCGGATAATTATTTTTGCTGGACTCAGACAAATTCCAAATATGTACATTTGGTGTTTATAAAGTCGTCTACTGCATAATTGTTGTACGTGTGAAAGGTTCAAGCAAAAAGAAAGGCGAATTTCCCATGGTGATGTTGATTAATACGATAAAAAAAAAGAACCTGTTAACCTGTGATCTGTGAGTTATCGTGTACCGACAAAGCAGTATTTCATGAACCGTTTATCTGATATAATACTTCAAGAACCGTGTGCATTAAAGCCATCTAAGATAAATTGTTATACCTCAAATAGATGAAATCTATTTTTCAAACAGGGTTTTTAATTCGCTGTTGAAAAGGGGGTCATTGATCCCTCCAGCAATGTCTTATTTCCATTTGTTTCAAAGTTTTATTAGGTAAAGGGTTTATACGATCCAATTTACGAGATGGCATTATGATCGTGATTGACTACAGATCATGCGTTAGTAATTACTGAGACATATCGATAACTTGATAGCATCCTTTCTTTGAAGGAAACCTAGACACGGTGACAGAGATTTGTAACGTTTATCGTACACCACTCTAAAAATATGTTATTTCTTCGATTCTTTTAAATATCCACAATACAACTATTAAATAAGATCACGACTGAGCGGATATAATTTTTGATAAGAATAATTTAGAATTTATGAGCAATTTTCCATTTTTCTGAACAACTTTATTTCTTCACATGTGACCCATACTGTCCGGTTAAAGACGAGTTTAGAAGCCAACACAAGACATAGTAGATGATGTGTTTATTACACTGGCTGAAAGATAGTTGAGCGTATGTCATGACGCTTTGACCGTCGTGCATCCGTGCGTGCGTCCTTGCGTATACCTTTTGCTTTAAACGACTCTGTAACAACTGGACATATTGTGACGAAACTCAATGATCCTTCTTGGGGATCCAAACATAATTCTGGTTTCCTTGGCATCCGAAAGCAAAACAAATACGCCTTTTTAACGTAACTGTTTCCCAGGTTTTCAAATAATTATGTAGGAATGTTCTTTTACGAGACCAATTCAAGCCATGTTCATTGGTCCAAACGACTCCAGTGGGCGGTTTTGCATTATATGGCTAAAGTGAAAAAGTTTAAAATCTTCCCCTCTGTAAATATCGAGTGATTGTGAGTTCGAATCCCAGTAAGTCCAATATTCTTTCTGACATTTGACAAAAGTCTATGATACAAGCGTCAATGGTCTTCCACAAATGGGCTAATTTTATATGTTGGAAAGCAGCAAGTTGCTTGTAAAAGACTTGTGTGAAATTATTGTGTCAGGAAGTATATGGTGAACAGGCCGTAGTGATATGACTGATTAATTGTTGAAAACGGCGTTATACCCAAATCAATCAAGTTTCAGTGGCGAGGCTAGTTTTATACAACACTGAGCCATGGCAGACACAGAAGGATATTCACGTGAACCCGTTGGAAGATAGTACTGCTCTGCCTCTGGGAGTTTAACACAATTGGCGCGAATACTTATTAAGTCTGCATGAAGCACATATCCAGCGTGAATAATATAAACTGAAAGCTTGTTTCGCAAACGATGTAAACTAAATATGTTTAAACTAATTATAGACCCCCTTTCGCCGACGTGGCTCTAATTAGGTTTCTTCGTCTGCCTTAGTAGGTTAGCTTTTCCTTGTTGTATGTGTGTATATCCATCTGTCCGTCATGTTTCCACTTACTTATTATTGGGGAGTCGCAACCTATTTTCTGTGAACATTTTTTTTTTTAAACACCCGTTTGAATCATTGCTACAAATTGCCAGTGTATAATTTATGTTTGTGTACTGTTACAATATATGTTGAGTTCAGTTATTCAATCCATTTAAATTAATATTATGGACGTGTTATCAACAATCGATAAACTAGAAATTACCTATAAAAAGTCAACGTAAACAAATGTATAGTTACTTTGATCGTTCACTATCCGTTAACCCTTTACCACATAAAACATATCTGCAGCAGACGACTTAGAAAAACTTCTAGGTAAAAATATGGAAAATCTCTGTAAAACTGAAGGGTTAATTGATTGAAAAGACTTGAAAACATTGTGTCTAATTTGGTAACAGTGTTTTCGAAATTCGTCTGCTGCAGAGACGTCAGAAAGCGTCCGTATGTGGTAAAGGGTGAAAGTAGTATCAGCGTGAATCGAGCTACACTTCTAGTTTTGTGCAAAACGTTGCGTCTATAACTATTTGTTCACGAATGCGGACAGTTTGTTTACATAACCAGGGGCGTAGCTTTGCAATAATCAATGTGTAGGCCGTCTCGTGAGAAAATCAACATTGTGGACTCTGCGTAACGTATAAACCCGGATCAGCCTAAGCTTGCCACACAGGCCTACCCGGATAGACACTTTTCGCCTCCTGTGGATTTTCTGTTTCAGGAATCACTACTCTATACCTCTATCCCCCTAAGACGGAATGTGTCGACCGGATCAGTCTGCGCGGACAGCGCAGGCTGATCTGGTCGATACATTACGCACATGTCTATCGCCGCAGCTGCGATTTGGGGGCATTTTGAGAAAAAATGTGTAGGCACGTGCCTACAGTGCCTAAAAGGAGCTACGCCCCTGATAACTCAAATCTCATTTTGAGCTATTTCTCTTTTTGTAACAATGTTTTCAAAAGTCGTCTGTTGCAGAGGCGCCAGAAAGCTCCTATATGCGTTGAAGGGTTTTACATCATTTGAAGTAGTATTGACGTACGAGTTGCGGAGATTCATTCCTACTTTTTGTTTCAAAGGATGCATTTAGGTCCATAAAACATAAAAAGGCAAAGGAAATAGACTGGTCATACTGTGCGTACTTACTTCAAACGCCTGCCTCATTTCTTGGTCCTGGTCTTCTTGCGACTTCAATTTACCAGCCATTAATGTCACAAATTCATCAAAGTCGATGGACATATTTCCTGAAAGAGGATGTTATAACACTAACTTCTTTCTTGCTTCTCGCGACTTATACCTTTCCAACATGTATAATGCAACAGGCGGCGTTTATATATGTTGGGGATGAGGGGGGTGGGGGTGGGGGGGGGGGGGGGGGGGCTTATCCGGGTCTTATCAGTTTTTAAAGCAACATAGAATGAGTTGTTTACATTGGTAGGTCTTCTAGCTTATACATCACCATAATACACATGGTTCAGACTGGTATGTCTACCAGCTAATATGACATCATATAACACATGATTTAGACTGGCAGGTCTACCAGCTATTATAGCACCATAGAATAAATGGTTTAGACAGGTAGGTCTTCCAGCTTATAAAGCAACATGGAATAAATTGTTTAGAATGGTATGTCTACCAGCTAATATGGCATCATATAACACATGTTTTAGACTGGCAGGTCTACCAGCTAATATAGTATCACTGAATACATGGTACAGACTGGTAGGTCCACCATCTAATATGGCATCATTGAATACATGGTACAGACTGGCAGGTCTACCAGCTAATATATCATCACCGAATACATGGTACAGACTGGCAGGTCTACCAGCTAATATAGCATCACTGAATACATGGTACAGACTGGTTGGTCCACCATCTAATATAGCATCACTGAATACATGGTACAGACTGGCAGGTCTACCAGCTAATATAGCATTACTGAATACATGGTACAAACTGGTAGGTCCACCAGCTAATATAACCCACATTTCAGACGACTACATAATATTTAAGTGGTTAACACTTTACCACATACAGACACTTTCTGACGCCTTTGCAGCAGACGAATTTTGAGAAAAAAATCTCAAAAAAAGAAATTCCCCTCACGAGCAATTTCTCCATTCATCAGACTGTTTTCAACTCTTTTTAATCAGTATTCTTTACTATATATATATATTCCATAATTTGGTTTGATATTATCAAAGTCGGCTACTGCATGTTTGTTGTATGTGAGAAAGGGTTAAAGAATCTGTCTACAGAGTGGGAGTTCAGCTACTGCATGTTTGTTGTATGTGGGAAATGGTTAAAGCATCTGTTTCCAGAGTGGGAGTACAGTTACTGCATGTTTGATGTATGTGGGAAAGGGTTAAAACATCTGTCTACAGACTGGGAGTTCAGCTACTGCATGTTTGTTGTATGTGGGAAAGGGTTAAATAATCTGTCTACAGACTGGGAGTTCAGCTACTGCATGTTTGATGTATGTGATAAAGGGTTAAAGCATCTGTCTCCAGACTGGGAGTTCAGCTACTGCATGTTTGATGTATGTGGGAAAGGGTTAAAGAATCTGTCTTCAGAGTGGGAGTACAGTTACTGCATGTTTGATGTATGTGGGAAAGGGTTAAAGAATCTGTCTCCAGACTGGGAGTTCAGCTACTGCATGTTTGATGTATATGAGAAAGGGTTAAGGAATCTTTCTACAGACTGGGAGTTCAGCTACTGCATGTTTGATGTATATGAGAAAGGGTTAAGGAATCTTTCTACAGACTGGGAGTTCAGCTACTGCATGTTTGTTGTATGTGGGAAAGGGTTTAAGAATCTGTCTTCAGAGTGGGAGTACAGTTACTGCATGTTTGATGTATGTGGGAAAGGGTTAAAGAATCTGTCTCCAGACTGGGAGTTCAGCTACTGCATGTTTGATGTATGTGAGAAAGGGTTAAATAATCTGTCTCCAGAGTGGGAGTACAGTTACTGCATGTTTGTTGTATTTGGGAAAAGGTTAAAGCATCTGTCTACAGACTGGAAGTTCAGCTACTGCATGTTTGTTGTATGTGGGAAAGGGTTAAAGCATCTGTTTCCAGAGTGGGAGTACAGTTACTGCATGTTTGATGTATGTGGGAAAGGGTTAAAGTATCTGTCTACAGACTGGGAGTTCAGCTACTGCATGTTTGTTGTATGTGGGAAAGGGTTTAAGAATCTGTCTACAGACTGGGAGTTCAGCTACTGCATGTTTGATGTATGTGGGAAAGGGTTAAAGAATCTGTCTACAGACTGGGAGTTCAGCTACTGCATGTTTGATGTATGTGGGAAAGGGTTAAAGAATCTGTCTACAGAGTGGGAGTTCAGTTACTGCATGTTTGTTGTATGTGGGAAATGGTTAAAGTATCTGTCTACAGAGTGGGAGTTCAGCTACTGCATGTTTGTTGTATGTGGGAAAGGGTTAAAGAATCTGTCTTCAGACTGGGAGTTCAGCTACTGCATGTTTGATGTATATGAGAAAGGGTTAAAGAATCTGTCTACAGACTGGGAGTTCAGTTACTGCATGTTTGATGTATGTGGGAAAGGGTTAAAGAATCTGTCTACAGAGTGGGAGTTCAGTTACTGCATGTTTGTTGTATGTGGGAAAGTGTTAAAGTATCTGTCTACAGACTGGGAGTTCAGTTACTGCATGTTTGTTGTATGTGGGAAAGGGTTAAAGAATCTGTCTACAGAGTGGGAGTTCAGTTACTGCATGTTTGTTGTATGCGAGAAAGGGTTAAAGCATCTGTCTACAGACTGGGAGTTCAGTTACTGCATGTTTGTTGTATGTGGAAAAGGGTTAAAGAATCTGTCTTCAGAGTGGGAGTTCAGTTACTGCATGTTTGTTGTATGTGGGAAAGGGTTAAAGAATCTGTCTACAGAGTGGGAGTTCAGTTACTGCATGTTTGTTGTATGCGAGAAAGGGTTAAAGCATCTGTCTACAGACTGGGAGTTCAGTTACTGCATGTTTGTTGTATGTGGGAAAGGGTTAAAGAATCTGTCTTCAGAGTGGGAGTACAGTTACTGCATGTTTGTTGTATGTGGGAAAGGGTTAAATAATCTGTCTCCAGAGTGGGAGTTCAGTTACTGCATGTTTGATGTATGTGGGAAAGGGTTAAAGCATCTGTCTCCAGACTGGGAGTTCAGCTACTGCATGTTTGATGTATGTGAGAAAGGGTTAAAGCATCTGTCTCCAGACTGGGAGTTCAGCTACTGCATGTTTGATGTATGTGAGAAAGGGTTAAATAATCTGTCTCAAGAGTGGGAGTACAGTTACTGCATGTTTGATGTATGTGGGAAAGGGTTAAAGCATCTGTCTACAGACTGGGAGTTCAGCTACTGCATGTTTGATGTATGTGGGAAAGGGTTAAAGAATCTGTCTCCAGAGTGGGAGTACAGTTACTGCATGTTTGATGTATGTGAGAAAGTATTAAAGTATCTGTCTACAGACTGGGAGTTCAGCTACTGCATGTTTGATGTATGTGGGAAAGGGTTAAAGCATCCGTCTCCAGAGTGGGAGTTCAGCTACTGCATGTTTGATGTATGTGGGAAAGGGTTTAAGCATCTGTCTACAGACTGCGAGTTCAGCTACTGCATGTTTGATGTATGTGGGAAAGGGTTAAAGCATCTGTCTCCAGAGTGGGAGTTCAGCTACTGCATGTTTGATGTATGTGAGAAAGTGTTAAAGCATCTGTCTTCAGAGTGGGAGTTCAGCTACTGCATGTTTGATGTATGTGGGAAAGGGTTAACTAATCTGTCTACAGAATGGGAGTTCAGCTACTGCATGTTTGATGTATGTGGGAAAGGGTTAAATAATCTGTCTACAAACTGGGAGTTCAGCTACTGCATATTTGATGTATGTGGGAAAGGGTTAAAGAATCTTTCTACAGAGTGGGAGTTCAGCTACTGCATGTTTGATGTATGTGGGAAAGGGTTAAAGCATCTGTCTCCAGAGTGGGAGTTCAGCTACTGCATGTTTGATGTATATGAGAAAGGGTTAAGGAATCTTTCTACAGAGTGGGAGTTCAGCTACTGCATGTTTGTTGTATGTGGGAAAGGGTTAAAGCATCTGTCTCCAGAGTGGGAGTTCAGCTACTGCATGTTTGATGTATATGAGAAAGGGTTAAAGAATCTGTCTTCAGAGTGGGAGTTCAGCTACTGCATGTTTGTTGTATGTGGGAAAGGGTTAAAGCATCTGTCTCCAGAGTGGGAGTTCAGCTACTGCATGTTTGATGTATATGAGAAAGGGTTAAAGAATCTTTCTACAGAGTGGGAGTTCAGCTACTGCATGTTTGTTGTATGTGGGAAAGGGTTAAAGCATCTGTCTCCAGAGTGGGAGTTCAGCTACTGCATGTTTGATGTATATGAGAAAGGGTTAAAGAATCTGTCTTCAGAGTGGAAGTTCAGCTACTGCATGTTTGATGTATGTGGGAAAGGGTTAAAGCATCTGTCTCCAGAGTGGGAGTACAGTTACTGCATGTTTGTTGTATTTGGGAAAGGGTTAAAGCATCTGTCTACAGAGTGGGAGTTCAGCTACTGCATGTTTGTTGTATGTGGGAAAGGGTTAAAGCATCTGTCTCCAGAGTGGGAGTTCAGCTACTGCATGTTTGATGTATATGAGAAAGGGTTAAAGAATCTGTCTTCAGAGTGGAAGTTCAGCTACTGCATGTTTGATGTATGCGGGAAAGGGTTAAAGCATCTGTCTACAGAGTGGGAGTTCAGCTACTGCATGTTTGATGTATGTGAGAAAGGGTTAAAGCATCTGTCTACAGAGTGGGAGTTCAGCTACTGCATGTTTGATGTATGTGGGAAAGGGTTAAATAATCTGTCTTCAGAGTGGGAGTTTAGGCTGCGATCCCCGGTCGGATCATGCAAAATATTTCTAAAAAAAAATGGAAGTTGTAGCTTACCTCCTTGGCGGTCAGGATTGCGGGGCTAACATAGCGACTGATACTCTGGGTCAGGATAAGCTAACATTCAGTCCTGATAATTTAACCAGGAAATGGCGTGATGTTATTGAATATGATTGAAAACGGCTTAAAACATAAATACAAACAAATACAAATCGATAAAACGCAGGATAAACACATTCCCACATTCAAAAATTCTGCAGCAGACGACTTAAAGACAGACATATGGAAATTCTCTATAAATGAATCTTTAACTGATGAATACGATTGAAAACATTGTGACAACAGCAAAGAAGTTCTCATTATGAGCAATATCTCATTTTGCCCCAGTGCGTCAGAATGCGTCTACAAGTGGGAAAGGGTTAAAGAAGCCGTCCCCGTTCTCTTTAGCTGTCATATATTTCAGTTCATATTATGTCCCATCGATCTCAATACGGTTTTTGTGCTTGATGGGCAATTTCTCCTTTTGCCACAATGTTTTCAAGTATATCTAATAAAGTAATAATTATACTTTCATATATAGAGGAGATTTTTCATTTTCTTACCTAGATGTGTTCAAAGTGGTCTGAATCTGATTTATTGTATGTGGGAAAGGGTTAAACTTACCGTCAGCGTCCACTTCAGCTATCATCTCAACGAGATCATTTTCTGTGGGATTCTGTCCCATCGTCCGCATTACGGTTCCTAGTTCTGTCGTCGATATCGTCCCATCGCCGTCTTTATCAAACAGGTTAAAGGCTTCACGGAACTCTGGAATGTATTCAATGGTTGCAGGTAACGTGGTGCATACGACACTTGTCGCCTGTTCTGCGGTCGACATTTTGAAACATCGTGGAATGAGAAGTTGCATTACTCCATTCCCAGCAATAAATATTAAAACAACGGGATGTGGATGCAAAGGCTAACATTGAGTTTTCATTGTTCGTACTAGCAGCAAGAACTCCCTTTCGCTTGACGTTTCTTCAATTAAACATTTAGTCAAAAATATGTAAACTCTATTAATGAAAGAACAATTATTGAATAAAATTGAAATCATTTTGTCTAAATGAGAAATTGCTAAGCATGAGCAATTTCTCCTTTTGTCACAATATTTTGAAAAGTGTTCTAGGGAAGAGGTGCCAGAAAGCGTCTGTTTATGGGAAAGTGTGAAGTGATTTATTAACACACGTTTCGTACAATACCTGTATTATCGGAGGTGTTCTATTTATGTCTGATTTATTGGGAATTACTAGTATCTTACCCTTTACTATTGCAAATATGCTTAAGCCGCGTCTAGCGATGTTGCACTCCTCTCGACATCATGGTAAGACACATAACAAACAACAAGTAGTTCCACACATCAAGTTAAATGTCAGAAAGGGTATTTAGGTGAGGAAAGCATAATTGAGCCATCCCGCGAGAAAACCAAAAATTTGAGAAAACACTGTAAGAGGAAAAATTACTTCTTTGGCCAAGGATTCCCATTTTCCACATTGTTTTCAATGTCATTTAAAAGATGTGTTGTGTGGGTTAAGTGTATAGTTGAGGTCGAATAACAACTTAAATGTTATTGAATTTTTTGCAAACGTAAGATTGGCCGATTAAGACATAAATGGAATGGTTATTAATTCCTTTTACGTAAAAACAGTTTTATCTGCTTTTAAAGCTATTTTGTTTTCAAATTCTTAAAGAATTTTTATGATTAACAAGCTATTTTTATCCCATGCAAATAGCTATTAAAACATCTAGATTATCGCCCCCCCCCCAAAAAAAAAAATGTCATGTGACATGTAGATATACATAGTGGCCTATTACTTACATGCATAGGCACATCAAGCACCATGTCCCATATAGGCACATTGTGTGCCATGTTACATATGGATATAAGTAGTACCATATTACATACATGTATAGGCACACCAAGCACATTGTGTGCCATGTTACATATGGATATAAGTAGTATCATATTACATACATGTATAGGCACACCAAGCACCATGTCCCATATAGGCACATTGTGTGCCATGTTACATATGGATATAAGTAGTACCATATTACATACATGTATAGCCACAAGGCACACCAAGAACCATGTCCCATATAGGCACATTGCGTGCCATGTTACATATGGATATAAGTAGTACCATATTACATACATGTATAGGCACACAAAGCATCATGTCCAATATAGGCACAGTGTGTGCCATGTTACATATGGATATAAGTAGTACCATATTACATACATGTATAGCCACAAGGCACACCAAGAACCATGTCCCATATAGTCACAGTGTGTGCCATGTTACATATGGATATAAGTAGTACCATATTACATACATGTATAGGCACACAAAGCACCATGTCCAATATAGGCACAGTGTGTGCCATGGTACATATTGATATAAGTAGTACCATATTACATACATGTAAAGCCACACCAAGCACCATGTCCCATATAGGAACAGTGTGTGCCATGTTACATATACATGTATATATATATATATATAAAATTAGCACCATATAACATACATGTATAGGCACACCAAGCACCATGTCCCATATAGGCACATTGTGTGCCATGTTACATATGGATATAAGTAGTACCATATTACATACATGTATAGGCACACGAAGCACCATGTCCCATATAGGCACAGTGTTTGCCATGGTACATATGGATATAAGTAGTACCATATTACATACATGTTAAGGCACACCAAGCACCATGTCCCATATAGTCACAGTGTGTGCCATGTTACATATGGATATATGTAGTACCATATTACATACATGTATAGGCACACCAAGCACCATGTCCCATAAAGGCACATTGTGTGCCATGTTACATATGGATATAAGTAGTATCATATTACATACATGTATAGGCACACCAAGCACCATGTCCCATATAGGCACAGTGTTTGCCATGTTACATATGGATATAAGTAGTATCATATTACATACATGTATAGGCACACCAAGCACCATGTCCCATAAAGGGCACATTGTGTGCCATGTTACATATGGATATAAGTAGTATCATATTACATACATGTAAAGGCACACCAAGCATCATGTCCCATATAGGCACATTGTGTGCCATGTTACATGTATATATACATAGTGGCCTATTACATACATGTAAAGACACACCAATCACTATGTCCCATAAAGGCACATAGTGTGTCATTATACATGTAGATATAAATAGTATATTCTTGCGTTTTTGGAAAATTTGCAAAATGGCAGCCGAACGCATGAACGCACGAAAATAAGAAACAATCCTTATATTTACGTATTCCCCTTTTCATTAATTTATTTCTTTCGTCCTTAAAGTGTTCGCGAACAAGTCTTTAATAACAAAAAAGAAATGTAACCGACAACATAAGTTTGTTTAAATGAATAGCTGATATTTGTAATGTCGTATATATAATTGGTTAAATGACATCGGAGTGCAATATTGAAATGAACAATGACGTCATAATACCTACAGAGGTCGACCGGTTCATGCAAAATTAACCCCAAAAATACAGAAATCAAGTTCGAATGTAAATATTGTCGTATGAACTACGCTGCTTTAAAGTTATGTGATGTCCATATCCATACAGATTTTGAACTTTTGTCAAATTATTTCTTATTTATGGGTATTTTTTTTTTACATTCATTATATAGTCACGCCATACGAAAACCGACCTTATGAAATATTAACCCTTTCCCTCACACACAACAAATCTGCAGCAGACATCTTTGAAACTATCTAGGCAAACATATATATTAAATGAAGATACATCTGGTTAAAAGAGTTGACAACATAACATTGTGGCAAAACGTGAAATGGTTTATGTTGACCTACATGTAATCATTTCGCTATATTGTTATCGAATTTGTCTTCTGTATGTGCCTCAATATACGTCTGTTTTCGGTGAAGTGTTAAATTAAATTACGAGTTTGATCAGTATATATAACTGTGTAGTCCACTTGTAGTAGACATTATCCTCTAGAAGCCTCTTGGTTGATAGACTAAATTGAGTACAGAGACATGCATGACCAAGCTGCACGTTAGCACAGGCTGGTCTGACTTTTCGCTGGTCGAACATTCCCGACGGTCTGTTTTTCAATGTCTTTATTTTATTCATGCGCCATTACATTAAATTAGATTTCTATAATTGAAAGCTAATTGGAATTCTTTATACGACGTCATGAGAAATGTCGTTTCAAGCATATACATCTACATACAATTATATTAACAAAAAAGGCTTAGATTACCCAAAACGCGATTTCAGAACAGAGGTTTCTCTGTTAGGATTGGTCAATCAAATAACAACCACACCAATCAAACTGTCAAAGACGAGCAGTCAAGTCAATCGAAGATATACCCAAGTTAACCCAAGGTTTCACGTCACAAACAATGTCAATTTTATTCGTTTTCTCATGGCGTATCTTTGCGGTTCAGAGTTTATAACATGGTATTATTGGATCTAAACATGTGCTTCATTAAGTACACGAAGTTTCTAATTATCCAAAATATATTACTTCAGGTTTCAGTCTTTAAGCGTGTTGTAAATATCTTGAGAATCGTTACGTGTAACTGGGGTAAAGTCAGATTGGCCTAGCACTACAACCAATCGACAGGGGCGTAGCTTGTCTTTAAATTATTTGTAGACAAGATCCTTGGAGTCAGGGGCGCACAATGTTTGTCGGAGGTTTGTTTACAGGTAAAAGAGTGAACAGTTGATAACCCGGTCGCTTGGAATATACATGTACGCTCCCTGCTCGTGTGATAGCAGAACCCGCCTATGATACCCTCACAGCTTTTAATTAACACACGCCTACATGCTAGGAAATTCGCAATTTATCCCTGATTGAGAATCCAGAACGTAGATTAATTTGACATATGTAAGTTAAATGAACTGGCTTCAAAATCAAGTTGAAATAAATGAGCTTAAACAAAATAATATTCATTTTGACGTTTATTGTTCGAAAACGTTGTTACTTCATTGCAAGATCAGAGGTATATTTAGAACGTCGAGAGACGTAGATCGAAAACGATATTGGAACTTAACTCTTTGCATATGCAGACACATTTTGACGCATCTGCTGCAGATAGTTTCAGATAACATTTTAGCAAACGGAGAAAGTATTTATACATTTACCACATTTTACTCTATTTACAAGTATTGTATTAATTTATAGAGATTTTCCCTAATTTTATTTATATGTTTTCAAAGTCGTCTGCTTCAAATGTGTTATATGTGGGAAAGGTTTAATAAAGATAAATAGTCTCCTGACTTGACACAATTGACTTTCAGACACCGCTGTTCATCTTTTGTACTCTATTCTTAGATTTGCTTTGCGACGGGTTTTACAGCCGAGCCCTGTATATCAGTCGGTAGCAACGCTGTCCATTCATGGATTCTGAGAACGAACCGCAGCTTGACCGCGGGCTGTCCATTCATGTATTCTGAGAACGAACAGCAGCTTGACCGCGGGCTGTCCATTCATGGATTCTGAGAACGAACAGCAGCTTGACCGTGGGCTGTCCATTCATGTATTCTGAGAACGAACAGCAGCTTGACCGCGGGCTGTCCATTCATGTATTCTGAGAACGAACAGCAGCTTGACCGCGGGCTGTCCATTCATGTATTCTGAGAACGAACAGCAGATTGACCGCGGGCTGTCCATTCATGGATTCTGAGAACGAACAGCAGCTTGACCGCGGGCTGTCCATTCATGTATTCTGAGAACGAACAGCAGTTTGACCGCGGGCTGTCCATTCATGGATTCTGAGAACGAACAGCAGCTTGACCGCGGGCTGTCCATTCATGTATTCTGAGAACGAACAGCAGCTTGACCGCGGGCTGTCCATTCATGGATTCTGAGAACGAACAGCAGTTTGACCGCGGGCTGTCCATTCATGGATTATGAGAACGAACAGCAGCTTGACCGCGGGCTGTCCATTCATGGATTATGAGAACGAACAGCAGCTTGACCGCGGGCTGTCCATTCATGGATTATGAGAACGAACAGCAGCTTGACCGCGGGCTGTCCATTCATGGATTATGAGAACGAACAGCAGCTTGACCGCGGGCTGTCCATTCATGGATTTTGAGAACGAACAGCAGCTTGACCGCGGGCTGTCCATTCATGGATTATGAGAACGAACAGCAGTTTGACCGCGGGCTGTCCATTCATGGATTATGAGAACGAACAGCAGCTTGACCGCGGGCTGTCCATTCATGGATTATGAGAACGAACAGCAGCTTGACACAAGTAAATGCGTCACTCGTCATTCGACTTCCACCGTTGGGCTAATAATAGCCTGTGTGTGTGAAAAAGTAGCCAGTTGCTTGGATATGTTGTAGTTGTATACTGGTGTGGGAAAGCCGGGCAACACAGACATTTGTGATTTGGCCGCCGTAGCATGACTGGAAAGTTGTTGAAAACGGCGTTTTATCCAAATCAATTAATCAATCAATTTACAGCAGAAGAATGCGCTTTGTTAATAATCGCTTTTAATATTAATACATGTGTAGGTCTATTTTGTATCACGCGGCTGTATCTGTATTAGCATGTGATCTTTAATAATTATCATGTTAACTTTTATCTTTTGTGTATACCGTATGTGTGCAGTTGTATTTATGTTATTTTAATGAGTTGATAGCTTATGTAGATATAATCAATCTGAACTAAATATATGTACGATATGTGAGTATAGCGGTAACTGCACTATTAGCTCATAAAGACACTACGATACGCGAGTATAGCGATAACTGCACTATTAGCTCATAACGACACTACGATATGTGAGTATAGCCTTAACTGTACTATTAGCTCATAAAGACACTACGATATGTGAGTATAGCGGTAACTGCACTATTAGCTAATAAAGACACTACGATACGCGAGTATAGCGATAACTGCACTATTAACTCATAACGACACTACGATATGTGAGTATAGCGGTAACTGCACTATTAACTCATAAAGACACTACGATATGTGAGTATAGCGGTAACTGCACTATTAGCTCATAAAGACACTACGATACGCGAGTATAGCGATAACTGCACTATTAACTCATAACGACACTACGATATGTGAGTATAGCCGTAACTGTACTATTAGCTCATAAAGACACTACGATATGTGAGTATTGCGGTAACTGTACTATTAGCTCATAACGACACTACGATATGTGAGTATAGCCGTAACTGCACTATTAGCTCATAACGACACTACGATATGTGAGTATAGCGGTAACTGCACTATTAGCTCAGAACGACACTACGATATGTGAGTATAGCCGTAACTGCACTATTAGCTCATAACGACACTACGATATGTGAGTATAGCGATAACTGCACTATTAGCTCATAACAACACTACGATATGTGAGTATAGCGGTAACTGCACTATTTTTTTATTTTTTTATTTATTTCACACAAAATTTACATAAGTACATGATACAATACAAACAACAATTAAATCTTTCAAATATATGTCATCCATTTTGAAAAAAGGATGTAATGTATCATGCATTTTAATATTCTTGCAATCTTCCTGTTGTGAAGTTCTGATCGGTCTTTTAATAGAGCGATTTCTTGTTCTACCTTGATCTTGCTGTTCAAATGATTAATAAAGGAGTTGAAAGCAGGGATGTTGTTTGTTTGTTTTGTTCTAAATATATAATGTTTCATGAGAATGATGATATAATTGACAGTAATGTTATCGAAACCACCTTTAAAAGTTCCAAGACAAACGTCTTTTAAATTGATGGTTATGTTTATGTTCTTGGTGTTAAGAAGTGCTATTAATTCATTCCAAATAATCTCTACATATCTGCATTCCCAAAACAAATGTTCGATAGTTTCAACGTAACTTGAGCAGAAGACACAAAAACTTGATGGTTTATATTTATAATTATGCAAATCTTTTTTGTAGGTAAGATCTGAGTTAAACATTTATATTGGAAACTTCTTAATGATGTATCAGTTGTTGATTTAAACGGTATAACATAATGGCTTTTCCAATCTATTTTTACATTCAAAGATATTTCCCATTTTTCTTCATATTTTGTTAAAAATGTTTTTTGTGGTATTTGAATTTTATACACACATTTATTTACTTTCTTTATTTCTATAATCTTGTTGATTAATTGTTCGTTTTCAACATTTATCGAAGTTTCAGTTTTTATTGCATTTTCCATTATGATTGGTATATTTCCGATTATGTTGTAATATTTCAAAAAATCGTTTGATCTTAAAATAAACATATATCTAAATGTTTCAAAATCGTAATAATTGTTTATTCGAAAATCGAAAAAATGTTCTAGAAACCTTATGCCTTTTTCATACCAATCCTTGTAAAAAAAAAGTTTCGTCGTTGCATTTTATTTCGGTGTTGTTCCAGATGATTTCTTTCTTTATATTATTCTTTGGTAGCTGCACTATTAGCTCATAACGACACTACGATATGTGAGTATTGCGGTAACTGTACTATTAGCTCATAACGACACTACGATATGTGAGTATAGCGGTAACTGCACTATTAACTCATAAAGACACTACGATATGTGAGTATAGCCGTAACTGTACTATTAGCTCATAACGACACTACGATATGTGAGTATAGCGGTAACTGTACTATTAGCTCATAACGACACTACGATATGTGAGTATAGCGGTAACTGTACTATTAGCTCATAACGACACTACGATATGTGAGTATAGCGGTAACTGTACTATTAGCTCATAACGACACTACGATATGTGAGTATAGCCGTAACTGCACTATTAGCTCATAACGACACTACGATATGTGAGTATAGCCGTAACTGCACTATTAACTCATAAAGACACTACGATATGTGAGTATAGCCGTAACTGTACTATTAGCTCATAACGACACTACGATATGTGAGTATAGCGGTAACTGTACTATTAGCTCATAACGACACTACGATATGTGAGTATAGCGGTAACTGTACTATTAGCTCATAACGACACTACGATATGTGAGTATAGCGGTAACTGTACTATTAGCTCATAACGACACTACGATATGTGAGTATAGCCGTAACTGCACTATTAGCTCATAACGACACTACGATATGTGAGTATAGCCGTAACTGCACTATTAGCTCATAACGACACTACGATATGTGAGTATAGCCGTAACTGCACTATTAGCTCATAACGACACTACGATATGTGAGTATAGCGATAACTGCACTATTAGCTCATAACAACACTACGATATGTGAGTATAGCGGTAACTGTACTATTAGCTCATAACGACACTACGATATGTGAGTATAGCGGTAACTGTACTATTAGCTCATAACGACACTACGATATGTGAGTATAGCCGTAACTGTACTATTAGCTCATAAAGACACTACGATATGTGAGTATAGCGATAACTGCACTATTAGCTCATAACGACACTACGATATGTGAGTATAGCGGTAACTGCACTATTAGCTCATAACGACACTACGATATGTGAGTATAGCGGTAACTGTACTATTAGCTCATAAAGACACTACGATATGTGAGTATTGCGGTAACTGTACTATTAGCTCATAACGACACTACGATATGTGAGTATAGCCGTAACTGCACTATTAGCTCATAACGACACTACGATATGTGAGTATAGCGGTAACTGTACTATTAGCTCATAAAGACACTACGATATGTGAGTATAGCGGTAACTGCACTATCAACTCATAACGACACTACGATATGTGAGTATAGCGGTAACTGTACTATTAGCTCATAACGACACTACGATATGTGAGTATAGCGGTAACTGTACTATTAGCTCATAACGACACTACGATATGTGAGTATAGCCGTAACTGCACTATTAGCTCATAACGACACTACGATATGTGAGTATAGCGATAACTGCACTATTAGCTCATAACAACACTACGATATGTGAGTATAGCGGTAACTGTACTATTAGCTCATAACGACACTACGATATGTGAGTATAGCCGTAACTGCACTATTAGCTCATAACGACACTACGATATGTGAGTATAGCGATAACTGTACTATTAGCTCATAACGACACTACGATATGTGAGTATTGCGGTAACTGTACTATTAGCTCATAACGACACTACGATATGTGAGTATAGCCGTAACTGTACTATTAGCTCATAAAGACACTACGATATGTGAGTATTGCGGTAACTGTACTATTAGCTCATAAAGACACTACGATATGTGAGTATAGCGGTAACTGTACTATTAGCTCATAAAGACACTACGATATGTGAGTATAGCGGTAACTGTACTATTAGCTCATAACGACACTACGATATGTGAGTATAGCCGTAACTGCACTATTAGCTCATAACGACACTACGATATGTGAGTATAGCGGTAACTGTACTATTAGCTCATAAAGACACTACGATATGTGAGTATAGCGGTAACTGTACTATTAGCTCATAACGACACTACGATATGTGAGTATAGCCGTAACTGCACTATTAGCTCATAACGACACTACGATATGTGAGTATAGCGGTAACTGTACTATTAGCTCATAACAACACTACGATATGTGAGTATAGCGGTAACTGTACTATTAGCTCATAACAACACTACGATATGTGAGTATAGCCGTAACTGTACTATTAGCTCATAACGACACTACGATATGTGAGTATAGCGGTAACTGTACTATTAGCTCATAACGACACTACGATATGTGAGTATAGCCGTAACTGTACTATTAGCTCATAAAGACACTACGATATGTGAGTATTGCGGTAACTGTACTATTAGCTCATAACGACACTACGATATGTGAGTATAGCCGTAACTGCACTATTAGCTCATAACGACACTACGATATGTGAGTATAGCGGTAACTGCACTATCAACTCATAACGACACTACGATATGTGAGTATAGCGGTAACTGTACTATTAGCTCATAACGACACTACGATATGTGAGTATAGCGGTAACTGCACTATTAGCTCATAACGACACTACGATATGTGAGTATAGCCGTAACTGTACTATTAGCTCATAAAGACACTACGATATGTGAGTATAGCGGTAACTGCACTATTAGCTCATAACGACACTACGATATGTGAGTATAGCGGTAACTGCACTATTAGCTCATAACGACACTACGATATGTGAGTATAGCGATAACTGCACTATTAGCTCATAACGACACTACGATATGTGAGTATAGCGGTAACTGCACTATTAGCTCAGAACGACACTACGATATGTGAGTATAGCCGTAACTGCACTATTAGCTCATAACGACACTACGATATGTGAGTATAGCGGTAACTGTACTATTAGCTCATAACGACACTACGATATGTGAGTATAGCGGTAACTGCACTATCAACTCATAACGACACTACGATATGTGAGTATAGCGGTAACTGCACTATTAACTCATAAAGACACTACGATATGTGAGTATAGCGGTAACTGCACTATTAGCTCATAACGACACTACGATATGTGAGTATAGCCGTAACTGCACTATTAGCTCATAAAGACACTACGATATGTGAGTATAGCGGTAATGCACTATTAGCTCATAACGACACTACGATATGTGATTATAGCCGTAACTGCACTATTAGCTCATAAAGACACTACGATATGTGAGTATAGCGGTAACTGCACTATTAACTCATAAAGACACTACGATATGTGAGTATTGTGGTAACTGCACTATTAGCTCATAACGACACTACGATAAATCAGAAGAAGGGTATGTACTGGATACATACTAAAGTGAAAAAAGATCAAAATATAACAGAACAATTAAATTGGCCAGACTTAACTTTACCTGTGACAAATAAACGCTTAAATGTTCAATAAGCACACTTTTGTTTGTGAAACATAAATATATATTATCATTTTCACGTTTTTAACCTTTTACCTCATAGTTAAAAAGATGAGCCGTTCCGCGAGAAAACCAACAGTGTGGACTCTACGTAATGTATCGATCCGGAAATGCCTAAGCCTGCCGCGCAGGCTATCCATGAAAGACAGTTTTCGCCTCTTGTGTTTTTTCTGTTTCAGGAATCATTACTTTATACCTCTACCCCCCTGAGACGGAATATGTCGACCCGGATTAGCCTGCGCGGATTGCGCAGGCTGACCTGGGTCGAATTATTTCGCAGAGTCCATAGTGTTGGTTTTCTCGTGGAACGGTTGAAATGTCCTTTCAGGATTTGCTTCTGTACATATTGTACATTTTGAACACAATTCAGTCAGTAACGACGTTTTTTATTATATCCCTTTGACAGCGTATCGGTCGTTACACTAACACGTGAATGTTAATAACTAAGTAATTGGAGTACAACACTGTTTTCAACGGTATTTCAGTTATATCACGGCGACAAGTTCAACTTACTTGTGTATCTTGGCTTTCTCATAACTATATTTGTCACATAATTATTAAAAGGCAACTTGCGACCATCCTATAAAGAATATCGAGGTCGTTTGTAGAAGACGAATGACACAAATGAATGACCAAGCCGGGTATGAGCTCTCGACCCCTTGATTGATAACCTTCGACGTTTCCGACTGAGATATATCGTCTCGACAAAGGTCAAGAAAGTAACTATTTCAAAAGTATTCGATACCATTCTATCGGTGTTTGAATAAAGCTGTAGCAAGGGACAGTTAGCTACAAGATCAACACCATTGCCTCGGTGGTGTATTTGGAAGATTGTCCGCCCCGGGTGCGGAGGTCTCGGGTTCGATCCGCGGCCGGGTGACCGGTCATACTAAATACTTTGAAAATGGTAGTAATGGCTTTGCCTCCTTGGACCTCAGAATTAGCATTACGACTGATTTACTGGTGTCAGGATGAATGGACCAGTAGAACCGGTAACGTAGTCAGTGAACGCCCTGATTTACTGATGTCAGAATGAATGGACCAGTAGAACCGGTAACGTAGCCAGTGAACTCCCTGATTTACTGATGTCAGGATGAATGGACCAGTAGAACCGGTAACGTAGTCAGTGAACGCCCTGATTTACTGATGTCAGAATGAATGGACCAGTAGAACCGGTAACGTAGCCAGTGAACGCCCTGATTTACTGATGTCAGGATGAATGGACCAGTAGAACCGGTAACGTAGTCAGTGAACGCCCTGATTTACTGATGTCAGGATGAATGGACCAGTAGAACCGGTAACGTAGTCAGTGAACACCCTGATTTACTGGTGTCAGGATGAATGGACCAGTAGAACCGGTAACGTAGCCAGTGAACGCCCTTTTTTACTGATGTCAGGATGAATGGATCAGTAGAACCGGTAACGTAGTCAGTGAACGTCCTGATTTACTGATGTCAGGATGAATGGACCAGTAGAACCGGTAACGTAGTCAGTGAACGCCCTGATTTACTGATGTCAGGATGAATGGATCAGTAGAACCGGTAACGTAGTCAGTGAACGTCCTGATTTACTGATGTCAGGATGAATGGACCAGTAGAACCGGTAACGTAGTCAGTGAACGTCCTGATTTACTGATGTCAGGATGAATGGATCAGTAGAACCGGTAACGTAGTCAGTGAACGCCCTGATTTACTGATGTCAGGATGAATGGACCAGTAGAACCGGTAACGTAGCCAGTGAACGCCCTGATTTACTGATGTCAGGATGAATGGACCAGAAGAACCGGTAACGTAGCCAGTGAACGGCATAACACAGAGTTTAAACCTTTATCCCTGCTGAATTTGTATCACCAACAATATATTTAAACAATGCAAATTCAAAATAAATCTGCACGCATTTGTATGCTGAAGTTTGTCGATATTGCTCGAATATTTTATTCACACGTATAGACGCGAACTGGCGCCCGTGCAGTAGATGACTTATCAAAACATTGTGACACAAGTAGAAATTGCTCAAAATAAGCAAATTTTCAAGATAACATAATTACAGTTGCATAAGTAGATATTTTCTTTATTTTTCCTTAGACGTTTTCAAAGTCGTCTGCTGCAGGTTTGTGTTATTTGGATACAGACTTAAAGTCGCGTGAAGTGGAATACGGCTTAAGGGAATGGTCTGAATCCATTAGTTGGTCCAACTATACTCGTCACGGACAATGTACATATATATAACGTTAAGACTCTTGAAGACTATTGAAGTCATGTTTGTTCTCAGGTTTATAAATACTTGCAATAAACTATGATTTGAGCCGTCCCGCGAGAAAACCAACATTAACACTATGGCCTCTGCGTAATGTATCGACCCGGATCAGTCTGCGCGGACTGCGCGATTGAATGAGCGAGTGCATAAATATAAGATGCATTTATGAACAGTGTAGATTCAGAGCATCATGTCTTCCTGTCCAGTCTTATCAGAACTCACACAAGTTGACTGAATCTTCTTGTGTAATGAACAGTGTTGATCTTGATCAGACTGTACGGATTCATAGGCGGATTTAAACTGGTCACAAAATATATTGTTAATTATCCCCTACCATCATAAGATTGTTCATCTTTAAGAAGAGATTAGTGATGTTGTAAGATAAACAATAGACGCTTTTAACACATTCCCACACATAGACGCTTTCTGACTCCTCTGCAGCAGACGTCTTTTGGAAACACTCTTCTAAAAGAAGAAATTGCTCCTAATGAGCAAATTTTCCTAATGCCACAATGTTTTCAACTCTTCTTAATAATTGTACTGTCATTTATTGGGATTTGTTTTCAAAGTCGTCTGCTGCAGATGTGTTGTATGTGGGATGGATGGATGATTTAAACTGATAAATATGGACAACTTGATCTAAGGGTAGCCAACCTTAACAACCATCTTATATCCGAATTATATTTTCAAATATTAGATAGTCTACACGGGTCTGAATGTCTGCCTTTATACTCATTCAAATGTTGGCATTTTTATTACGTTATTTGTAAATATAAATGTATATGGGCCGGAGGCCGTAATACCTGAATCAGGTAATTGAATTTATTACGTAACACGAAGTTAGAAATATCAGAGAAACATAAGTCTCATAGATTAATTGATTGATTGATTGTTTTGTGATTTTCGTCGCCTTCAACAATTTTCCAGTTATGTCACGGCGTCAATTGGGTAAATTACCAGTATTTCCGGTCCATTTATCCTGACACCAGCTAGTCATTCGAAATGCTAACCCCGCAACCTTGAGGGCAAGGAGAGCAGCCATTACTACCATTTTTAAAGCCTTTGATATGACCAGACCGGGGATCGAACCCGCACCGAGGCGGACGTCTACCACTACACCACCGAACTGTGTAGGTCTGATCAGAATATACACATATTAACAGAGGCTTCTAACAACCTTGTGTAGGTAATATATGAGCAGTAAACGTCTTGATCTACACTGTTCACAAAAGCCATAGTGTACCTTTTCCTATGGACTGGCTCATTGTTATTTACTGGTTACTGTTTACACTAAGAAACGGGTGAACTACAATACAAACTTACAGTGATATAATTCACCGCTATTTCTCACCCACCTAAAATCATGTAATAAACAAGGAATAATCCAGCCCGTACATGAGAAAATGTACAAGTTTCCCTTTGTGAACAGTATAGAGCATCTACACATTCTGATCAAGATCTACACTGTTCACTTATTAACTACATTAGTTTGTTCAACTTGTGTGGATTCAGATAATACTGAATAGTTTGACAATATGATCTAAAGATATACGGTTTAACAGTGCCAACGTGTACCCTTTCACATAAACTGGCTCAATTAATACATCAAAAGGTTAATTGCCGATAATTTTGAACTGATATAAATAAGGCAAATGTGTTGAGAGGAGCCGCCAGAAATTCACGGTCTTCCATTTTCTTTCGAAAACACAAGGATGTGAGTCCTTGCGAAAAGCTATAGTTAAAGCCCATTTTGTAATGCATGGACAGATTGTGACTTTCATACTGCAAAATCCTATAAACATGTAAATTAGATTGCAAACTTTTCTTGCCTATTTTGTTGTTCGGATAAAATTTTATGCGACTACTACACTATTTTAGCCATGCTGATTTTCAATGTTTAGGGCGTCAGTAAAAAGCACTTACACTATCAATCGAAGGCTACACTTTTTGACAAAACGGAATCGACAATTGTTTGTTTTAAGTTAACGCCGCGTAAAATAATGCATCGGCTCGTTAATATTCATGATATTTCGAGCACCGTCTCATCAATATTCATGAGATTTATTTTACTTTGTAAACATAAATCAGCCATTGAAACGACATTTTGTAGGTTTAAAAAATGCTCAGTTTCGCATTCGCAAAATTATCTGTCAAACGTGAAAACCAAATTATAAACTACATTTTGCAATAAAAATGTCATTGACCATGACCTGTTTTTTTTTCGTTCTTCGGCGCACGGTGCCCCGTTAGACAGACACGGTCAGCGATAGAACTCGGTCCAACGAAACTTGTACAGAACAGGGTCAATAACCTGAATAAAATGACTATGCAATGACGTAATAAAATGTGTATTTAAAAGCCTAGTGTCATAGTATTTGGCTCTATTTGGTTGTAATTATTGACTCGTTAAATTGTTGTATAAAGCAAAGTACTTACATACGCTCCTTGGTAAAACAAATCAATGGGATCATAGCGGATAAAAGGGGTCCTTTCAATGTGATGCCAAATGCGGGATTGTAATTAGACATGTTTTGACCTTAGGTTACTCAACCTCACTCAGAGGTCGAGGGATGGGTGGGTGGACACATTAGTGATAGGAAGAGGTTATACAAATTATATAACCTTTTCTCACGGCCTGCAGTCGCATCTTGACGCATCTTCAGCAAAAGGCTTTTGAAAACATTGTGACAAAATGGGAACTTGCTCATGATGAGAAATTACGCCTTTTGCCAAAATGTTTTCAACTCCATTCACTAAGTATATTTTAATGTTTAGAGTATTTTAACGATTTTTCCCTAGTTGTTTTCAAATATGTCTGCTGCAGATTTGTTGTATGTGTGAAAGTGTTAATTGACTCCTTACCGGCTTTCATGTCCTCTGTTAGTACTACAGTCTGAAAGCAGATGAGAATAAAATGAGTAACGTTACACGAAAACCGACTTTCCGATTTGTTTGACAAATAAATGGCAATAACGATCAAATTGCTTAATTGTAAAGTCGATCTTGGTCATAGCCTTCCTTACTTCCAGGAGACTTGTCGACTACATGGCGAACAGTGAAGATGCTGAAGCTCAAGCTGATCAGGGTCTTTGCTGATTGTCAAATCCCGAAGGCCGATTTTCATGTGACACAGTACTAATGATACATTGATAAATCAACGAAAGGTTATGATGACAAAGGGATATAAACAGAAGACACAGTTTCTTACATTTTTCACAATTTTAAAATTCTGCAGAAAAAACTACCTTTCCGTGTTTCTCATATTAACGGAGGAAATGACGCTCAAACAAATACATGTGCGAAAGCTACTTTGGGAAACGAACCTCACTTAGGGTATTTGCGATAAGTTTAAACCTAGCCCAACATTCGTATCCATGTCCAAGAAACATATGATAGCCATTGGTGCATATGAATAAGGCTGATGTGGAGGCAGTTTTGTTTCTACGCCTGTCGTGCGTACGTATTAGTTTTCCAGGAGCCCGAAGCATATATGCCAACTTTATATTTGAGCCGTGTGCTAATTGACGTTCGGATGATTTGAAATAAATCACAGTTACTGTCAATACTGTCCAGATTGTTATCACAGTTCTTAAGCCCTCTCACATAACACATCTGCAGAAGATGACTTTGAAAACATTTACTCAAACATATGTCGACACTGTTACACAGTAAATGCATGATCGACAATAGGAAGAAATCATTTCGGCAAAATGATAAACTTCTCCTTTTGTCACAATATTTTAAAATGTTGTCTCTTGCAGAGGCGTCAGAAGGCGTCGGTTCAAGGTAAATGTTTTGTTATACATTGTAACATTATATGGCGTACATGTAAAACCTAGATTAGTTAGTACGTGAGTAACAGACTGATCTGGGTCTTCGCCTGCCTGCCAAGTCCAAAAGGTCTGTTTTAGAATGTCGTAACCGCTTTCATGATTTATATTTGTAAATTTATTTAAACTTTAACATACGTATGTTCTTATGTATTGTCCTTGTAAATTGAGCTGTGGCTTGATGAATACAATGTAAGGTCATTTTATATAGAAATATAATAGTACACTGACTATGTTATGTATTTATCATGCTAGAGTTCAATTTACACGAATGAACAATACGAGGATAAATGAATGTTCCGTCCTTTATTCACACAGACAATTGAACCCACGACTTAACTTATGGTTATACGTTGAAAGAATTTCGAACCGTTTTAATGGATGGATTTTCACAAAGAAAGCTTATTATAATATAATTACATACCGAATAACCAATTTCCTTCGTTCGAAAAAAGAAATAACTCTTAATTCTTTTCCATTGTTATTTTTTATTGAACCCTCTAAAAGAATTGGCGAATTTTTATTACTCGGGTTTCCTTGTATTACACCAAGAAACGTTTAAGGAATACATTCTATAAAACAGTGTGTAAAAAGACATTTATTGTTTTTATAAAGATCAGCGAAATTTGTTTATATTTGTAAAAAGGGTTAACGCATATATAGCTGGTCGTAAGTACATATGAATCGAAGTTATAGTGGACTCGCGATAACTCGAACTCGACCCATACCTCGAGTCAACGACGTGTTCGGGTGTTTTATTCTAAATCAGTATATTGTGAACTTATTATTCAATGTTATTTATGAAAGGCAAGCCAGTGATTAAATCATATTAGCCCTTTTCCTCATATAGACGCTTTCTGTTTCCTCTGCAGTAGACGGCTTTGAAAAAAAATATTGTCATAGAAGGAGAAATTGCTCAAAACGTGCAATTTCTCCTTTTGCCACAATATTTTTTGCGGTAATTATTCCTTCATTTATAAAGATTTTGCATGTTTTTGCAAAGATGTTTTCAAAATCGTCTGCTGAAAATTTGCTGCATGTTGGGAAGGGTTAAGAAAACGGTGTAGCAACAGTTCTGATTGCGCATTCGAGTAATCAGAACTGCTGGTTCGCTGTTTACAACAGAGAGGTCAATTCCAGGAACTTGTTCGAGTTGCGTATTATTAAGAGAACATTGCGGACCAGGGTCAGCATTTACGAAACTACTTTGTTAAACCCTACGAAGAACTTTTACTATAATTTTGAAATAATTAAAACTTATTTTCTTTTGAAGTTTGGACTCTGTTTTAATGACATATATATCTGAATAGAAAACGTGTTCCAGAGATAATTTGAGTGATTTTCAATAGGGAGCTTTGCTTTTTTTTTTACAATACTTACATTTGCCAATATCTGTGGACAATGTATTAGAATATACAGTCCTGACTTAAGCCTTTTCCATATACAACACATATTTAGCAGACGACTTTGAAAACATCGTGGCCAAAATATTTGTAGATGAAAGTAAAATGAGTGTAAAGAATTGAAAAACAATATTGCAAAATGAGAAATAGCTCATTATAAGCAATTTTTCCTTTTGCCACAATGTATCCAAAAGTAGTCGGTAACACCTCTATGTGTCAGAAAACGTCTATATGTGGGAAAGGGTTAATAATTATGAAGATATTTAAGCTATTATATTGTAATAAGCGCTAGTGAAAACTATGATGATTATGTGAACAGGTGCAAGTTTCGTAAAAAAAAAGAAAACACAACAAACAACACCCTCCCTAAAAAAAAACACCCGACAAACGTCGTAAATGCTGTCCTGACAGTGCACCCAGAATCACATAACGTGTAGGTAGGTTTACGCAAGACAGTAGTTTTTAGTACACCGTAAAGTAAGTGTACTGAATACGATTAGTAAGACGTTTGTATAACAAAAACTCCAACGCTCTATGAAAACCAACCGTAGTGCATCAGTACGGTCTTATCTGGATCTGCATTGTTCGCCAATAAGTCATCAACTGTTCCAAGAAACATATGTAAAGCAGTATCAATTTTGATTTGAGAGCATGGTTGCGCAGACGCATGTACTATTTACGTTAAGGTTAGTTTTCCTGGATCACCCCTCAAATATAGAGTTACCGCTACATGAAAATAGAGAAATGAGACAGTTTTTGAAAAAGAAGATTTCCTTTTTGCTAGTCAATATAAGATAATGTTGGAACAAGAACTAAGAATACGAGTTTTGTTCTAATGATTCGTACCTGATTACACTCGACCTCCTGCTGCTGTTCTTCGCTCTGAAATAAAACATCGTCTAATAGAATGAGGCATTGTTAGAATTATACTGTTAATACATTGGTTTGCAACATTTATATACCGCATGTATTTGTACTTTGTGAGAATTGGTACTAATTCTTAAAACAATTGAAAATTTATAGTGAACAAATGAAAAGTAAGTTTAAACCTTTTTGCAAATATACACGTTTTGCATATAGTATGTTTATGAAGATAGTCAACGTATTCTTGTAGTAAAAACATAACCATTGTCACCAAATTATATCCCTATCTTTATCTGTTGAAAAGAACCGTAACAAGCCTTGAAAATTATATTATAGCACTCTTGAATTGGATATACTTCTGAAAGATGGTATTAATTAAGGAGTTTTTGAAGGATTCAAAATACAAGGCTAGAAATAGGCCATACTCCGAAAATACAAACCATATGACATTCGTGATGTAGTGGAATAGACAAATTGCCTACCTTTCTATGACTAATTGGCGAGCATAACAGAGTGATGTATAACACCGTTGACTAGCTCGTCGCAAATGCCGTCTATGTGATCTTCTCACTGTCGTATTATAAGACGAGTTGTTCTTTTTGCTTTTTTACAGTTTTCTTGAAACGCTTTTATCAATGGCTTGCTTTTCATAACACACATTTAAGATTGAATGAATTAAGAAGGTGACAAAATAAACAATGATTTAACCTGCGATCACTCGATCACGTCAATAACCGGAAGGAATGTTTTGGCCCGAGTTATCGCGAGTCATCTGTATTAGATTGAGTTCGGTCAATGGCGACCAATATTTGACTACACGAATGTATAGGCAGATCTTAGTCTCCATTGGTCTCCATTGCTCACAAACACATATGCAACAAACGACTTTGACACATTGTGACGAAAGGAGAAATTGCTCATAACGAGCAATATTTCACCTTTTGCCATAATGTATTCAACTATAGTCAGTAAATATACTTACATCTATAGAAATGTTAAGTTTCCTTGCCTAGATGTTTCCAAAGTGAACTGTTGTATATTTCTGTATGCGGGAAAGGGTAAAAGTAATGTATAAGTCGTTTAAAATGGGATAAATGTTAAATTGGACTTGTAAATAGTATGCACAAAATTATATTTCCATTGAATTGGGATGAATGTTAAATTGGATTTGTAAATAGTATGCACATAATTATATTTCCATTGAATTGGCATATCACAGTATGAAAACAGATAATATACTTACCATTGTTATTGAAATCTGTTAATAATCCGCTATACAATGAATAATTGAAAACCTTTGTCAGGCTTATGAAATATCACAAAAACACGATTAATCACGATGTAAATAAACTGAAATGTTCCAATACAATATATGTGTTTTAAAAGATGTGGTCGATATTACATTTTTATTTTTTTTAAAGATGTTTCCACTCAACCAAATGTCTCTTTTGTTTGTTATTTTTAAAACTGTTGGTAATATTATGATTTTTTTTTTTATTTATAATGTTTTTTTTTAATATTACAAATGTCTATATTTTTTGTGATTCTACTTTTTTCAATATCATTAAACAAAAATTGTGTTTGTGTGATTCAAAAGTCCATCAGATGGTAAACCGAATAATTAAAACTACCGTTCTGTCACTGTTTGATCAAATGTCATCTAGAAACGTGTGAGCAATAAGATGTCCTTAACGACGTATTTCCAATAGTCATCGAAAGCCTTGATATGTCAAAATGAATACATATACCTTAATACATGTATATATTATTAAATACTGATTAAGTCTTTTAAGTAAACAGTAATTCTTCCGAGCGTGCGTTCGTTCTATACAAAGTTTGTTCCTTTCAATATAATTGTCCCCTATAGCTGTACTGTTGACTTTTGGTATCAGACTAAAGAAGCATAAGTTATAACTATAGAATGAACAGCAATGAATTACAACGTCAGAGAATGTACCCAGTATAGATCCATCTAGTTTCTGTTATACATTAACAAAGATCAAATTGTGCACAATTTCAAAAATAATGATATGCTTTTATTGTGCGTACAATTAGCTACAAAAGTGTTAGTTAGTATTGGCGAAAAATATTAATCCTGCTCCGACTGCGTATTTACGCTTTCTAATCAGTGTGTTCACTTACCCCTAACGTGCAATGACACAAGTTCGAACGTTGCTCTTTATTTACATTGTGTACAGTATAGTTTTCCACAAGAGTTATGTGTATGTACTTGAAGTATTTGGGTGTATAGCAAGTTCCTATTGAAGGAGTTCAAAACCGATAATTGAGCTTAGATACGTATTTTTTCGGTTTTGTAATCAAACGTTAACCCTTATCCCGCTGAATTTCAACAAAACGAAACATCATAAAACAAAAAGCAAAAAAAACATAGTTCAAGATAAGGCTGCACAAAGCTGAACTTGTGGTTCATGTTGTTTGCATATGTGTTTTAACGTATTCCTTTACAGCGAACGTAAATGAAGTTTACAGTTTTGCATTACGGCGTGTGTAAATGTTGTTGGACGCATTGTATTGCAGCTTACGTAAATGTAGTGTAAACTGGGCAGTGTATTGCAGCTTGCGTAAATGTAGTGTAAACTGGGCAGTGTATTGCAGCTTGCGGTAATGTAGTTTAAAGCATTTTAATACAGTTGGCGTAAATAAAAACATAGCATTACGTCGTGCGTAATTGTAGTGTAGAGCATTGTGTTTCAGAGTGCGTAAATGTTGTTTAAAGCATTGAATTACAGCGTGCGTAAATTTAGTTTAGAGTATTGAAATGCAAATGAATTGTGCGTACATATTTGTTTTAGGATTCCATTACGGCGTTAGTAAATGTCTTTATAGCATTGTTTTGCAGCATACGTACATGTAGCTTCAAGTACTGCATTCCGGCTTGCGTTAATGTAATTTAAAGCAATGTATTACATCGTGCGTACATGTAGTTATACGCATAGCATCAGGTCGATCGTGAATGTAGTTTCATAGCACTGAATTACACCGTACACGACTTCGCTTATAGCGGGGTAAAAGTTTACAGATATAGGGCTAAAGACAAGTGTTTACTCGTTTCTTTTGTTGCCCCATGTTTTCTGAAATCACATTTTCACAATTGTATCATTGTTTGAGTTAATTCTGACACTTGATTCACGTCAGGCGAAAGAGGGTATTGAGTGTACAGTGAATGTTCGGGTGAAAGAGGTTATTGTGGTATGAGTGTACAGTGAATGTTCGGGTGAAAGAGGGTATTGTGGTATGAGTATACAGTGAATGTTCGGGTGAAAGAGGGTATTGTGGTATGAGTATACAATGAATGTTCGGGTGATAGAGGGTATTGTGGTATGAGTGTACAGTGAATGTTCGAGTGAAAGAGGGTATTGTGGTATGAGTATACAGTGAATGTTCGGGTGAAAGAGGGTATTGTGGTATGAGTGTACAGTGAATGTTCGGGTGAAAGAGGGTATTGTGGTATGAGTGTACAGTGAATGTTCGGGTGATAGAGGATATTGTGGTATGAGTATACAGTGAATGTTCGGGTGATAGAGGGTATTGTGGTATGAGTATACAGTGAATGTTCGGGTGAAAGAGGATATTGTGGTATGAGTATACAGTGAATGTTCGGGTGATAGAGGATATTGTGGTATGAGTGTACAGTGAATGTTCGGGTGAAAGAGGGTATTGTGGTATGAGTGTACAGTGAATGTTCGGGTGAAAGAGGGTATTGTGGTATGAGTATACAGTGAATGTTCGGGTGAAAGAGGATATTGTGGTATGAGTGTACAGTGAATGTTCGGGTGATAGAGGATATTGTGGTATGAGTGTACAGTGAATGTTCGGGTGAAAGAGGATATTGTGGTATGAGTATACAGTGAATGTTCGGGTGAAAGAGGATATTGTGGTATGAGTGTACAGTGAATGTTCGGGTGATAGAGGATATTGTGGTATGAGTGTACAGTGAATGTTCGGGTGAAAGAGGGTATTGTGGTATGAGTGTACAGTGAATGTTCGGGTGAAAGAGGGTATTGTGGTATGAGTGTACAGTGAATGTTTGGGTGAAAGAGGATATTGTGGTATGAGTGTACAGTGAATGTTCGGGTGAAAGAGGATATTGTGGTATGAGTATACAGTGAATGTTCGGGTGAAAGAGGGTATTGTGGTATGAGTGTACATTGAATGTTCGGGTGATAGAGGATATTGTGGTATGAGTGTACAGTGAATGTTCGGGTGAAAGAGGGTATTGTGGTATGAGTGTACAGTGAATGTTCGGGTGAAAGAGGATATTGTGGTATGAGTGTACAGTGAATGTTCGGGTGAAAGAGGGTATTGTGGTATGAGTGTACAGTGAATGTTCGGGTGAAAGAGGGTATTGTGGTATGAGTATACAGTGAATGTTCGGGTGAAAGAGGGTATTGTGGTATGAGTGTACAGTGAATGTTCGGGTGAAAGAGGGTATTGTGGTATGAGTATACAGTGAATGTTCGGGTGAAAGAGGGTATTGTGGTATGAGTATACAGTGAATGTTCGGGTGAAAGAGGGTATTGTGGTATGAGTATGCAGTGAATGTTCGGGTGAAAGAGGGTATTGTGGTATGAGTGTACAGTGAATGTTCGGGTGAAAGAGGATATTGTGGTATGAGTGTACAGTGAATGTTCGGGTGAAAGAGGATATTGTGGTATGAGTGTACAGTGAATGTTCGGGTGATAGAGGATATTGTGGTATGAGTATACAGTGAATGTTCGGGTGAAAGAGGGTATTGTGGTATGAGTATACAGTGAATGTTCGGGTGAAAGAGGTTATTGTGGTATGAGTGTACAGTGAATGTTCGGGTGAAAGAGGGTATTGTGGTATGAGTATACAGTGAATGTTCGGGTGATAGAGGATATTGTGGTATGAGTATACAGTGAATGTTCGGGTGAAAGAGGGTATTGTGGTATGAGTATACAGTGAATGTTCGGGTGAAAGAGGATATTGTGGTATGAGTATACAGTGAATGTTTGGGTGATAGAGGATATTGTGGTATGAGTATACAGTGAATGTTCGGGTGAAAGAGGGTATTGTGGTATGAGTATACAGTGAATGTTCGGGTGAAAGAGGTTATTGTGGTATGAGTGTACAGAGAATGTTCGGGTGAAAGAGGGTATTGTGGTATGAGTATACAGTGAATGTTCGGGTGATAGAGGATATTGTGGTATGAGTGTACAGTGAATGTTCGGGTGAAAGAGGGTATTGTGGTATGAGTGTACAGTGAATGTTCGGGTAAAAGAGGGTATTGTGGTATGAGTGTACAGTGAATGTTCGGGTGAAAGAGGGTATTGTGGTATGAGTATACAGTGAATGTTCGGGTGAAAGAGGGTATTGTGGTATGAGTGTACAGTGAATGTTCGGGTGAAAGAGGATATTGTGGTATGAGTGTACAGTGAATGTTCGGGTGATAGAGGGTATTGTGGTATGAGTATACAGTGAATGTTCGGGTGAAAGAGGGTATTGTGGTATGAGTATACAGTGAATGTTCGGGTGATAGAGGATATTGTGGTATGAGTGTACAGTGAATGTTCGGGTGAAAGAGGGTATTGTGGTATGAGTATACAGTGAATGTTCGGGTGAAAGAGGTTATTGTGGTATGAGTGTACAGTGAATGTTCGGGTGAAAGAGGGTATTGTGGTATGAGTATACAGTGAATGTTCGGGTGATAGAGGATATTGTGGTATGAGTATACAGTGAATGTTCGGGTGAAAGAGGTTATTGTGGTATGAGTATACAGTGAATGTTCGGGTGAAAGAGGATATTGTGGTATGAGTATACAGTGAATGTTCGGGTGAAAGAGGGTATTGTGGTATGAGTGTACAGTGAATGTTCGGGTGATAGAGGATATTGTGGTATGAGTATACAGTGAATGTTCGGGTGATAGAGGGTATTGTGGTATGAGTATACAGTGAATGTTCGGGTGAAAGAGGATATTGTGGTATGAGTATACAGTGAATGTTCGGGTGATAGAGGATATTGTGGTATGAGTGTACAGTGAATGTTCGGGTGAAAGAGGGTATTGTGGTATGAGTGTACAGTGAATGTTCGGGTGAAAGAGGGTATTGTGGTATGAGTATACAGTGAATGTTCGGGTGAAAGAGGATATTGTGGTATGAGTGTACAGTGAATGTTCGGGTGATAGAGGATATTGTGGTATGAGTGTACAGTGAATGTTCGGGTGAAAGAGGGTATTGTGGTATGAGTGTACAGTGAATGTTCGGGTGAAAGAGGATATTGTGGTATGAGTATACAGTGAATGTTCGGGTGAAAGAGGATATTGTGGTATGAGTGTACAGTGAATGTTCGGGTGATAGAGGATATTGTGGTATGAGTGTACAGTGAATGTTCGGGTGAAAGAGGGTATTGTGGTATGAGTGTACAGTGAATGTTCGGGTGAAAGAGGGTATTGTGGTATGAGTGTACAGTGAATGTTCGGGTGAAAGAGGATATTGTGGTATGAGTATACAGTGAATGTTCGGGTGAAAGAGGATATTGTGGTATGAGTGTACATTGAATGTTCGGGTGAAAGAGGGTATTGTGGTATGAGTGTACATTGAATGTTCGGGTGATAGAGGATATTGTGGTATGAGTGTACAGTGAATGTTCGGGTGAAAGAGGATATTGTGGTATGAGTGTACAGTGAATGTTCGGGTGAAAGAGGATATTGTGGTATGAGTGTACAGTGAATGTTCGGGTGAAAGAGGGTATTGTGGTATGAGTATACAGTGAATGTTCGGGTGAAAGAGGGTATTGTGGTATGAGTATACAGTGAATGTTCGGGTGAAAGAGGGTATTGTGGTATGAGTATACAGTGAATGTTCGGGTGAAAGAGGGTATTGTGGTATGAGTATACAGTGAATGTTCGGGTGAAAGAGGGTATTGTGGTATGAGTATACAGTGAATGTTCGGGTGAAAGAGGGTATTGTGGTAGGAGTATACAGTGAATGTTCGGGTGAAAGAGGGTATTGTGGTATGAGTGTACAGTGAATGTTCGGTTGAAAGAGGATATTGTGGTATGAGTGTACAGTGAATGTTCGGGTGAAAGAGGATATTGTGGTATGAGTGTACAGTGAATGTTCGGGTGATAGAGGATATTGTGGTATGAGTATACAGTGAATGTTCGGGTGATAGAGGGTATTGTGGTATGAGTATACAGTGAATGTTCGGGTGAAAGAGGATATTGTGGTATGAGTATACAGTGAATGTTCGGGTGATAGAGGATATTGTGGTATGAGTGTACAGTGAATGTTCGGGTGAAAGAGGGTATTGTGGTATGAGTGTACAGTGAATGTTCGGGTGAAAGAGGGTATTGTGGTATGAGTATACAGTGAATGTTCGGGTGAAAGAGGATATTGTGGTATGAGTGTACAGTGAATGTTCGGGTGATAGAGGATATTGTGGTATGAGTGTACAGTGAATGTTCGGGTGAAAGAGGGTATTGTGGTATGAGTGTACAGTGAATGTTCGGGTGAAAGAGGATATTGTGGTATGAGTATACAGTGAATGTTCGGGTGAAAGAGGATATTGTGGTATGAGTGTACAGTGAATGTTCGGGTGATAGAGGATATTGTGGTATGAGTGTACAGTGAATGTTCGGGTGAAAGAGGGTATTGTGGTATGAGTGTACAGTGAATGTTCGGGTGAAAGAGGGTATTGTGGTATGAGTGTACAGTGAATGTTCGGGTGAAAGAGGATATTGTGGTATGAGTGTACAGTGAATGTTCGGGTGAAAGAGGATATTGTGGTATGAGTATACAGTGAATGTTCGGGTGAAAGAGGGTATTGTGGTATGAGTGTACATTGAATGTTCGGGTGATAGAGGATATTGTGGTATGAGTGTACAGTGAATGTTCGGGTGAAAGAGGGTATTGTGGTATGAGTGTACAGTGAATGTTCGGGTGAAAGAGCATATTGTGGTATGAGTGTACAGTGAATGTTCGGGTGAAAGAGGGTATTGTGGTATGAGTGTACAGTGAATGTTCGGGTGAAAGAGGGTATTGTGGTATGAGTATACAGTGAATGTTCGGGTGAAAGAGGGTATTGTGGTATGAGTGTACAGTGAATGTTCGGGTGAAAGAGGGTATTGTGGTATGAGTATACAGTGAATGTTCGGGTGAAAGAGGGTATTGTGGTATGAGTATACAGTGAATGTTCGGGTGAAAGAGGGTATTGTGGTAGGAGTATACAGTGAATGTTCGGGTGAAAGAGGGTATTGTGGTATGAGTGTACAGTGAATGTTCGGTTGAAAGAGGATATTGTGGTATGAGTGTACAGTGAATGTTCGGGTGAAAGAGGATATTGTGGTATGAGTGTACAGTGAATGTTCGGGTGATAGAGGATATTGTGGTATGAGTATACAGTGAATGTTCGGGTGAAAGAGGGTATTGTGGTATGAGTATACAGTGAATGTTCGGGTGAAAGAGGTTATTGTGGTATGAGTGTACAGTGAATGTTCGGGTGAAAGAGGGTATTGTGGTATGAGTATACATTGAATGTTCGGGTGATAGAGGATATTGTGGTATGAGTATACAGTGAATGTTCGGGTGAAAGAGGGTATTGTGGTATGAGTATACAGTGAATGTTCGGGTGAAAGAGGATATTGTGGTATGAGTATACAGTGAATGTTCGGGTGATAGAGGATATTGTGGTATGAGTATACAGTGAATGTTCGGGTGAAAGAGGGTATTGTGGTATGAGTATACAGTGAATGTTCGGTTGAAAGAGGTTATTGTGGTATGAGTGTACAGAGAATGTTCGGGTGAAAGAGGGTATTGTGGTATGAGTATACAGTGAATGTTCGGGTGATAGAGGATATTGTGGTATGAGTGTACAGTGAATGTTCGGGTGAAAGAGGGTATTGTGGTATGAGTGTACAGTGAATGTTCGGGTAAAAGAGGGTATTGTGGTATGAGTGTACAGTGAATGTTCGGGTGAAAGAGGGTATTGTGGTATGAGTATACAGTGAATGTTCGGGTGAAAGAGGGTATTGTGGTATGAGTGTACAGTGAATGTTCGGGTGAAAGAGGGTATTGTGGTATGAGTGTACAGTGAATGTTCGGGTGATAGAGGGTATTGTGGTATGAGTATACAGTGAATGTTCGGGTGAAAGAGGGTATTGTGGTATGAGTATACAGTGAATGTTCGGGTGATAGAGGATATTGTGGTATGAGTGTACAGTGAATGTTCGGGTGAAAGAGGGTATTGTGGTATGAGTATACAGTGAATGTTCGGGTGAAAGAGGGTATTGTGGTATGAGTGTACAGTGAATGTTCGGGTGATAGAGGATATTGTGGTATGAGTGTACAGTGAATGTTCGGGTGAAAGAGGGTATTGTGGTATGAGTGTACAGTGAATGTTCGGGTGAAAGAGGGTATTGTGGTATGAGTGTACAGTGAATGTTCGGGTGAAAGAGGATATTGTGGTATGAGTGTACAGTGAATGTTCGGGTGAAAGAGGATATTGTGGTATGAGTATACAGTGAATGTTCGGGTGAAAGAGGGTATTGTGGTATGAGTGTACATTGAATGTTCGGGTGATAGAGGATATTGTGGTATGAGTGTACAGTGAATGTTCGGGTGAAAGAGGGTATTGTGGTATGAGTGTACAGTGAATGTTCGGGTGAAAGAGGATATTGTGGTATGAGTGTACAGTGAATGTTCGGGTGAAAGAGGGTATTGTGGTATGAGTGTACAGTGAATGTTCGGGTGAAAGAGGGTATTGTGGTATGAGTATACAGTGAATGTTCGGGTGAAAGAGGGTATTGTGGTATGAGTGTACAGTGAATGTTCGGGTGAAAGAGGGTATTGTGGTATGAGTATACAGTGAATGTTCGGGTGAAAGAGGGTATTGTGGTATGAGTATACAGTGAATGTTCGGGTGAAAGAGGGTATTGTGGTAGGAGTATACAGTGAATGTTCGGGTGAAAGAGGGTATTGTGGTATGAGTGTACAGTGAATGTTCGGTTGAAAGAGGATATTGTGGTATGAGTGTACAGTGAATGTTCGGGTGAAAGAGGATATTGTGGTATGAGTGTACAGTGAATGTTCGGGTGATAGAGGATATTGTGGTATGAGTATACAGTGAATGTTCGGGTGAAAGAGGGTATTGTGGTATGAGTATACAGTGAATGTTCGGGTGAAAGAGGTTATTGTGGTATGAGTGTACAGTGAATGTTCGGGTGAAAGAGGGTATTGTGGTATGAGTATACAGTGAATGTTCGGGTGATAGAGGATATTGTGGTATGAGTATACAGTGAATGTTCGGGTGAAAGAGGGTATTGTGGTATGAGTATACAGTGAATGTTCGGGTGAAAGAGGATATTGTGGTATGAGTATACAGTGAATGTTCGGGTGATAGAGGATATTGTGGTATGAGTATACAGTGAATGTTCGGGTGAAAGAGGGTATTGTGGTATGAGTATACAGTGAATGTTCGGTTGAAAGAGGTTATTGTGGTATGAGTGTACAGAGAATGTTCGGGTGAAAGAGGGTATTGTGGTATGAGTATACAGTGAATGTTCGGGTGATAGAGGATATTGTGGTATGAGTGTACAGTGAATGTTCGGGTGAAAGAGGGTATTGTGGTATGAGTGTACAGTGAATGTTCGGGTAAAAGAGGGTATTGTGGTATGAGTGTACAGTGAATGTTCGGGTGAAAGAGGGTATTGTGGTATGAGTATACAGTGAATGTTCGGGTGAAAGAGGGTATTGTGGTATGAGTGTACAGTGAATGTTCGGGTGAAAGAGGATATTGTGGTATGAGTGTACAGTGAATGTTCGGGTGATAGAGGGTATTGTGGTATGAGTATACAGTGAATGTTCGGGTGAAAGAGGGTATTGTGGTATGAGTATACAGTGAATGTTCGGGTGATAGAGGATATTGTGGTATGAGTGTACAGTGAATGTTCGGGTGAAAGAGGGTATTGTGGTATGAGTATACAGTGAATATTCGGGTGAAAGAGGTTATTGTGGTATGAGTGTACAGTGAATGTTCGGGTGAAAGAGGGTATTGTGGTATGAGTATACAGTGAATGTTCGGGTGATAGAGGATATTGTGGTATGAGTATACAGTGAATGTTCGGGTGAAAGAGGTTATTGTGGTATGAGTATACAGTGAATGTTCGGGTGAAAGAGGATATTGTGGTATGAGTATACAGTGAATGTTCGGGTGATAGAGGGTATTGTGGTATGAGTATACAGTGAATGTTCGGGTGAAAGAGGGTATTGTGGTATGAGTATACAGTGAATGTTCGGGTGAAAGAGGTTATTGTGGTATGAGTGTACAGAGAATGTTCGGGTGAAAGAGGGTATTGTGGTATGAGTATACAGTGAATGTTCGGGTGATAGAGGATATTGTGGTATGAGTGTACAGTGAATGTTCGGGTGAAAGAGGGTATTGTGGTATGAGTGTACAGTGAATGTTCGGGTAAAAGAGGGTATTGTGGTATGAGTGTACAGTGAATGTTCGGGTGAAAGAGGGTATTGTGGTATGAGTATACAGTGAATGTTCGGGTGAAAGAGGGTATTGTGGTATGAGTGTACAGTGAATGTTCGGGTGAAAGAGGATATTGTGGTATGAGTGTACAGTGAATGTTCGGGTGAAAGAGGGTATTGTGGTATGAGTATACAGTGAATGTTCGGGTGAAAGAGGGTATTGTGGTATGAGTATACAGTGAATGTTCGGGTGATAGAGGATATTGTGGTATGAGTGTACAGTGAATGTTCGGGTGAAAGAGGGTATTGTGGTATGAGTATACAGTGAATGTTCGGGTGAAAGAGGTTATTGTGGTATGAGTGTACAGTGAATGTTCGGGTGAAAGAGGATATTGTGGTATGAGTATACAGTGAATGTTCGGGTGATAGAGGATATTGTGGTATGAGTATACAGTGAATGTTCGGGTGAAAGAGGGTATTGTGGTATGAGTGTACAGTGAATGTTCGGGTGAAAGAGGGTATTGTGGTATGAGTGTACAGTGAATGTTCGGGTGAAAGAGGGTATTGTGGTATGAGTGTACAATGAATGTTCGGGTGAAAGAGGGTATTGTGGTATGAGTGTACAGTGAATGTTCGGGTGAAAGAGGGTATTGTGGTATGAGTGTACAGTGAATGTTCGGGTGAAAGAGGTTATTGTGGTATGAGTATACAGTGAATGTTCGGGTGAAAGAGGATATTGTGGTATGAGTGTACAGTGAATGTTCGGGTGAAAGAGGGTATTGTGGTATGAGTATACAGTGAATGTTCGGGTGAAAGAGGATATTGTGGTATGAGTGTACAGTGAATGTTCGGGTGATAGAGGATATTGTGGTATGAGTATACAGTGAATGTTCGGGTGAAAGAGGGTATTGTGGTATGAGTGTACAGTGAATGTTCGGGTGAAAGAGGATATTGTGGTATGAGTATACAGTGAATGTTCGGGTGAAAGAGGGTATTGTGGTATGAGTGTACAGTGAATGTTCGGGTGAAAGAGGGTATTGTGGTATGAGTATACAGTGAATGTTCGGGTGAAAGAGGATATTGTGGTATGAGTGTACAGTGAATGTTCGGGTGATAGAGGATATTGTGGTATGAGTATACAGTGAATGTTCGGGTGAAAGAGGGTATTGTGGTATGAGTATACAGTGAATGTTCGGGTGGAAGAGGATATTGTGGTATGAGTGTACAGTGAATGTTCGGGTGAAAGAGGATATTGTGGTATGAGTGTACAGTGAATGTTCGGGTGAAAGAGGGTATTGTGGTATGAGTGTACAGTGAATGTTCGGGTAAAAGAGGGTATTGTGGTATGAGTGTACAGTGAATGTTCGGGTGAAAGAGGGTATTGTGGTATGAGTATACAGTGAATGTTCGGGTGAAAGAGGGTATTGTGGTATGAGTGTACAGTGAATGTTCGGGTGAAAGAGGATATTGTGGTATGAGTGTACAGTGAATGTTCGGGTGAAAGAGGGTATTGTGGTATGAGTATACAGTGAATGTTCGGGTGAAAGAGGGTATTGTGGTATGAGTATACAGTGAATGTTCGGGTGATAGAGGATATTGTGGTATGAGTGTACAGTGAATGTTCGGGTGAAAGAGGGTATTGTGGTATGAGTATACAGTGAATGTTCGGGTGAAAGAGGTTATTGTGGTATGAGTGTACAGTGAATGTTCGGGTGAAAGAGGATATTGTGGTATGAGTATACAGTGAATGTTCGGGTGATAGAGGATATTGTGGTATGAGTATACATTGAATGTTCGGGTGAAAGAGGGTATTGTGGTATGAGTGTACAGTGAATGTTCGGGTGAAAGAGGGTATTGTGGTATGAGTGTACAGTGAATGTTCGGGTGAAAGAGGGTATTGTGGTATGAGTGTACAATGAATGTTCGGGTGAAAGAGGGTATTGTGGTATGAGTGTACAGTGAATGTTCGGGTGAAAGAGGGTATTGTGGTATGAGTGTACAGTGAATGTTCGGGTGAAAGAGGTTATTGTGGTATGAGTATACAGTGAATGTTCGGGTGAAAGAGGATATTGTGGTATGAGTGTACAGTGAATGTTCGGGTGAAAGAGGGTATTGTGGTATGAGTATACAGTGAATGTTCGGGTGAAAGAGGGTATTGTGGTATGAGTGTACAGTGAATGTTCGGGTGATAGAGGATATTGTGGTATGAGTATACAGTGAATGTTCGGGTGAAAGAGGGTATTGTGGTATGAGTGTACAGTGAATGTTCGGGTGAAAGAGGATATTGTGGTATGAGTATACAGTGAATGTTCGGGTGAAAGAGGGTATTGTGGTATGAGTGTACAGTGAATGTTCGGGTGAAAGAGGGTATTGTGGTATGAGTATACAGTGAATGTTCGGGTGAAAGAGGATATTGTGGTATGAGTGTACAGTGAATGTTCGGGTGATAGAGGATATTGTGGTATGAGTATACAGTGAATGTTCGGGTGACAGAGGGTATTGTGGTATGAGTATACAGTGAATGTTCGGGTGGAAGAGGATATTGTGGTATGAGTGTACAGTGAATGTTCGGGTAAAAGATGGTATTGTGGTATGAGTATACAGTGAATGTTCGGGTGAAAGAGGATATTGTGGTATGAGTATACAGTGAATGTTCGGGTGAAAGAGGGTATTGTGGTATGAGTATACAGTGAATGTTCGGGTGAAAGAGGGTATTGTGGTATGAGTATACAGTGAATGTTCGGGTGAAAGAGGATATTGTGGTATGAGTGTACAGTGAATGTTCGGGTGAAAGAGGATATTGTGGTATGAGTATACAGTGAATGTTCGGGTGAAAGAGGGTATTGTGGTATGAGTGTACAGTGAATGTTCGGGTGATAGAGGATATTGTGGTATGAGTATACAGTGAATGTTCGGGTGATAGAGGGTATTGTGGTATGAGTATACAGTGAATGTTCGGGTAAAAGAGGTTATTGTGGTATGAGTATACAGTGAATGTTCGGGTGAAAGAGGTTATTGTGGTATGAGTGTACAGTGAATGTTCGGGTGAAAGAGGGTATTGTGGTATGAGTGTACAGTGAATGTTCGGGTGATAGAGGATATTGTGGTATGAGTGTACAGTGAATGTTCGGGTGAAAGAGGTTATTGTGGTATGAGTATACAATGAATGTTCGGGTGAAAGAGGGTATTGTGGTATGAGTGTACAGTGAATGTTCGGGTGATAGAGGATATTGTGGTATGAGTATACAGTGAATGTTCGGGTGAAAGAGGATATTGTGGTATGAGTGTACAGTGAATGTTCGGGTGAAAGAGGATATTGTGGTATGAGTGTACAGTGAATGTTCGGGTGAAAGAGGGTATTGTGGTATGAGTGTACAGTGAATGTTCGGGTGAAAGAGGTTATTGTGGTATGAGTATACAGTGAATGTTCGGGTGAAAGAGGATATTGTGGTATGAGTGTACAATGAATGTTCGGGTGAAAGAGGATATTGTGGTATGAGTATACAGTGAATGTTCGGGTGAAAGAGGATATTGTGGTATGAGTATACAGTGAATGTTCGGGTGAAAGAGGATATTGTGGTATGAGTATACAGTGAATGTTCGGGTGAAAGAGGGTATTGTGGTATGAGTGTACAGTGAATGTTCGGGTGATAGAGGATATTGTGGTATGAGTATACAGTGAATGTTCGGGTGAAAGAGGGTATTGTGGTATGAGTATACAGTGAATGTTCGGGTGAAAGAGGGTATTGTGGTATGAGTGTACAGTGAATGTTCGGGTGATAGAGGATATTGTGGTATGAGTATACAGTGAATGTTCGGGTGAAAGAGGGTATTGTGGTATGAGTATACAGTGAATGTTCGGGTGAAAGAGGATATTGTGGTATGAGTGTACAGTGAATGTTCGGGTGAGTCCGTGATTACGTGCAGACACACCAGAGTCTTCACCTTGTGTCTACATGTAAAATGCCTACCAGGTGTATATAGTATTACTTTGAACAGTGAGACAATTTGTCGTCCGTCCCCTGATTACAACACTGTGTTAATACATACTCGACAAGGATTTACCATAGATTTGAACTCTGGTGCCGATGTATTGAAAAGCATGTCAATTTATTTTTTGTCAATGAACTTTAATGTGATTCATGGACAGACTATTTTGTTCTGTTCTGTTTTGTTCTAATCGGTGTTTCCTTGGATCACAGTTCAAACAGTGAACATAAAGATGGTAACACGCACTGAAAGTAAAGCCGTGATAATCAAAGGCCTGGGTTAAACAGCCTATCTTTGTAATTGAGATGTAAACCAGGGATATGAAAGGTGCTACTTAACTGTTCCCTAGTCACGCGAAAACAACCCATATTGTATATAAATTGTTCTTTATTATATAACCAACTCTTCAGGGGAAAAACCTTGAGGTATTCGCAACCAGTGCAGATCCTCACCATATCTATCTCGGTATGTGATGATCATTGTTGATTGACTGATTAGGGCTTTACGCCGTTTTCAACAATATGTCAGTCATATCACGGCGGCCAGATTACCTACCCAGGTGTTTCCTAGCCTTCTCACACCAGTTCATCACACAACATAATTTCCAAGCAACTGGCTGCTTTTCCACATATTAGCCACTGTTTTTTCCAAGGCAACTTGTGAAAAAGAACAACAACAACACACACCTGTAAACATACATTTGGATTTGAATGAGACAGAACAGATAAACAGACAGATTTCTATTCCACAATGATTACCCATATCCAGCTGTAGTATGCTTCAAGACTTAACCAGTTCACACATATGACAAGTCTGAAGTAGACGACTTCAAAAAAAATGTATACTCGAAAATATGGAAAATCTCTATAATGGAAGGTAAAATTACAGTAAAACGTTGAACACGTTGTGGCAAAAGGAGAAATTGCTCGTTTTGAGCAATTTCTCCTTTTGTCACGATGTTTTCAAAGGTGCGTCAAAATGCGTCTACAGGTGGGAGAGGGTTAAACACTGCATTTTTACAGCTTAAGTGTGTGTTACACTACGAGCTTTACAACTCAAAGGTTTAATGGCATGAAAGGTCGAACAATATCATGACGGAAATTATTGTCTTTATCTTCCTGAACGTGTGTGTGTGCTTCCCCTTTCATTCGTTCCACGAAGTTGTTTCTCTCTGCATTTCCCAGCGAACGTCATTTAAAATGCGATCTACGCCTGATTAATAATGTACCGATAGGGAAAGTGTTATTGAGACTAAGGCTCTCATCTTACACTACCCTGTGCGTCACTGGGTCTGATGACCATTGTATTCATACAGCAAGTCTTATGTTAGCCACGCCACATGAAAACGGATCTTTGTTGATACCGATCTAAAGGCCATTAATACAGGATTGATTGATTAAGGTTTAACGCCGTTTTTAACAATTTTTCAGTCATTTTACGGCGGCCAGTTCACCTACTCATTTCTTTCCTAGTTTTCTCTCATCAGTACTCCACAAAACATACTATCCGAGCAACTGGCTGCTTTTCCACATATACTTTTAGCCCATCGGTGAAAGACGAATGACGCTTGTCACAGTGACTTTTGTCTAACGTCGGAAAGAATGTTAGCCGAGCCGGGATTTTAACTCACAACAACCCCTGGATTGACAGCCCGCGTCGCTACCGACTGAGCTACCGGGGCTCGGCTGATTACTACAGGAGAACATTTTAGTATCAATAAACGATTAATAAAAAACGCTTCTAGAATTAAATTACAAACAGAAAGTTACTTATTTCGAGTGCGCAAAAGCGTGAGCCGATCTGGCTATTCACTTGCTATAAGTTCCTTGAAATCGGTTATACCCAAGTTTTTGCGCTCATCTGTCTAAATCCTCAGGTTCTTTTTCATTGCACAAAACATTCATTGTAGTTATACCTACAAACACATACTACTGTATGAGATAGCAGGTTCTTTTTACAGTGTTTCATCTTCGTGAATGCTTGCGTTATTTAAACCTTTCCCCCACTAGTTTTTTTGTTGAAATGATTAAGACAAATATGGACGAACATTTCAATAAATCAAATCGCAATTACTGAATATAATTAAGAAATAAAGTGTGGAAATTATGAGCATTTTTTCTGTATTTTTCTGGAGATGAGCCAAATTGAATCTCTTTTTCGGAGATATAATAAACCGTCTCCCATTTATGACACATAAGAGTCGTCAGTCTAGTAAGCAATAGCCTTGTAGTATCTCGACAAATAGCAGTATTTATTTGGTATAGACTTGTAAACAAATATTGTTTCGAGTAAATTCTCAGTATTCAATAATTCTTTCAAATGTCGTCTACTGAATAATGCGACAAAAGTCGCCTGTAAAGGGAAAGAGTTGCATCCCTTATTGGCATCACAGAAACGTACGGGGGCTAAAGCCAACAAAACAAACATTGTTGTTTTTTCAACATAAGCATTTACAGAAAGAACATGGTTTGGTGACTACATGTAGGTATACAGAGGTTCTTCTTAACCCTTTCCCCCATTCATCGCAAATGCAGCAGATGACTTATATCTAGGCAAACCATGGATACTATCTCTAGAGAAAAATTTACGTTTTTAAATAGAGTTGAAATCAACAGTTAAAAACATCATTTTCTGTTGAAGGGTCGAAATAAGTACGCATGATGTATACTGATGCTGTAGATTTAGACAATTAACCTAGGTAGAGCTGTTCGAATGCAAAGGGAGTACCTTATTTATCACAGCACTCACATGCGACAGGACCCTTTTTGCATGACGCTCTGCTCGTATAAATAAAAGATCGTCGAATCCTTTCCAACATACTGCGAACGACTTTTGATACACATAGGTAAAATATGGACATTTTCTGGAAACGATGGTATTTTTAATGTATATAGGTGAAAGTGTTGTTGGAAAAGAAGAAATTGCTCAGTATGAGCAATGTCTACTATCTTTTCACAATGTTTAAAATATGCGACTGCTGCAGATGTTGTCTGAATGATGTATGGGGGAAAGTGTAAAGGTCGAGTAACGAACTGATACATCTAAGTCTTTCAATTTTAATAAAGCTGTTTGGGGCTCGGGCGAAATATTTGACACCCGATAGTAAACTATAATCAATTAAAACCCTTTCACCTTAGTTATCACATTTAGACTGGTAGTACTCCTTAACTGAATACATGATATTTCTATATAGTACATGGTTTAAAGCCGACTGCGTCGAGGCTTTCTTGTGAATTTGGGGATCATTGGGATCAGCATCAGTCGTCATTTGTTTTCATATATATATATATATATATAATATGATCTTTTGAAAATATTAAGAAAACGAGATAAAAATAATTTTAAACCAAGTGATGTCACTTTTTACCCACACTTTTCCGTCTGAATCTGATATATTCTTTCCATTTTCTAGATGTTACATTATTGGATGTCTTCAGAGTAGATCACTCTTAGCATATCATATGAATTAAATATGTGAGTTGACTGACACTTCTGACGTGTTACAGGCACGTCTAATGTTCATACCGTAACCTTATTTTGTTATATGACACTGATAAACTTTGCTATACTTAACCCTAAAATACCATTACTTGACTACAATGACTTGATTCTATCCAGACCAGTACACGTATTACTATCATGACATACATTTATTTGTATCAAATCTATACTGTGTGGAATTTGTCCCATCGTGTAATCACAAATCTGACGAAAATACATTTAAGACAGAATAATAACTATATGTGAAAGAAGGTCAAGATCATTGATTGATTGATTGGTTTTGAGTTTTACGCCGCTTTCAACAGCTAAGGTCATATCGCGGCGGAAAGGAAAGATGATGTTGGTCCTACACCTTATATTTATATCGAGCTAAAACATATATAGTGTATGGAACCAAAAGCACCCCACCAGCTGGAGCTCAAGACTGTAATCGTTTAGACCCATTTAGGCGGCTCTTACGGTTCAAGCAAGGGTCAGACTGTGGCTTCTATTTTTATTAAGTGTCCCCGATCCACAGGTTCTAGGTCAAGATCAGATATAATTATGTCAAGTTATAGCTTAATACAATACTAGTATTAACACCATCCAAAGAAACAACAATTTAAAAATTTAAATCGTTTGAAAACCTACGACATTGGGTGATGGGGTCATTTACGCTTATGAATTACGCCCTTCTCTCGTGTATGATCATTCAAGTCATATGTGAGGTTATTTATTTACTTATTTAAAAATGTATGTGGGATACTTTTAAATGCATTTTGTGGCATGGCTACACATGAACATATTTAAAAGTACCAGTAAATGGATATCGAAATAATAAAATGAATGCCAAATAAATACAAAAAGGGAGATAACTTTATTTTGTATGTGCTGAAATACAACCTATTTATCTACCTTTGCTTTAAACGATCGAAAGGCATTGTTACATCCCAATGACCAGTTAAATACCTCTGTGTATTTCGACTTTTCTGTCACGAAATTTTACTCTCATGTTCACAATATATACACACACACACACACACACACACACACACACAACTCGAACATAATGTTATCTGTTTTACAGGGATATATTCGAAGCTGTTTCGACTCATTGACGAACAATGTAAGGCCAGATTGAACTGTGTATATACGCAATTGATCTTGATCTACACTGATACCCTTACTATAGAGCTGGGCTAAAATACAATCAATATTTTAAATTTTCAAATGTATTCGTGCGTGACCTAGTTATCTATCGTAACAAATCATTAAGAAGGAGAACTAGGTGCCATTTCGCTGCATTATGATGTGGCCTGATTCTCCATGACCTACATAAACATCGCCAAGCTTCTTGTCCCCTGTTCTCTTGAACCAATATCCATCCTAACAAATTGTAAGCTGTTTCTCTGTGTCCAAGATTGTTATCTTCTTCGTTTAGGTGTCGCAGTTTTTCCACAACGCTGTTTTTCCAGCTTGGCCCTTTATTTGTCTTGATACCAAATATGTATTGTAGAAAGTACAAGTACACTTTCGAGTCTACGACGATCCAGTCAAACATAAAGTAATCGATGCCAGTTCTAGATTCAGCTGCTGGATACACAGAACGGTACATCTCATACTGTAGAGTAGGATGGGCAATGTTAGCTTGTGACGGAAGATAAACCATACACCCTGCTTTATGTTGTTCTGTGATGTATTTGATAGATAGATTTTCAGTCATGACTGGAGTTTCGCATATAATTTTACTGTCATTTCTGGTAGTACACGGACAGACTGAAAATATATGCGTGGTTAAGCTGTCGTCAGTTGCCTGTAAAATATGCCAACAAGCATCAAACATGCCAACATATAGCATAATTGCTGCTAACTACAGCTTTGACGAAATAAGATCACACTTCGAACTAAGCATAATGTGATGGAGAATTTCCAGTGGAAGCAGGCCGAACGTATATGCATCTCTTGTATTAGTCTCGACAGAAGTCAGGCCCTGTGCTATTTGTAAATGAATGTGGGGAATGATGTTGCTAAGAACCATTCGTATATCTATTTGTGTGTGTTCTGTTACTTGGTCTATTAGTTGTAATTGTCGCAGAAGTGTTTGTATACCAACGAGATTTCCACAGTTTAGTATCAAAAGCAGATTTCTATATAACAACATCGGGGTATTTAACTTTTTCTGATAGCAGTTGACTTTCACAAATCTGTCATAACCTCCGGACTTGAAATATGATAAACGAAAGACAATGTCAGTGTTACTACGTAAAAGACATATCAATACTGTTTGTACCTTTTCGAGTGTTTGTTTATCTAATTTATCAAACATATTTTCCTTTGGTATAAAGTAATTCGGGCACTTTCCGTTCTTTGACCATAGTAAAAGACGAAGGAGACAAAGACGTATCCATACTATGAGGTTGCCTTCTGTCCATAAATGACTCCCCGATGATTCAATTGTATATAATAAACATGTCTTGCAGTGGTACGATGAAATAGATTTACCAGTAACAGGTTCTATTAGTTCTTGTTTTATCATCTATGTTGCGTCGGGTTAAGACTCGTCATTAGTTCTCGTTCTTGCAACGAAAATGAAATTCTCCATTCTATTGACTTGTTGTGGCTCTTGGGATGCGCAGCACCAACTATAAAACATCCATGACAGCTCATCTTTTTAAGCTGTTTCTTTGATGGCCAATCATGTTTACGTGTTCTCCGTATCCAGGAATTTGCAAAACATGGAACAGTTTTACATCTTAAAGCATATACCAAGTCACTGTCCTTGTTGTAGAGACCTTCCTCGCATAATATGTATCCAGGTATTGTGTCTGCGGGTCCGTGTCTTACAGTCGACTCATTGTACTCAATACTACGTATATGTTTGAGACAGATTTTGCCAAATTCATCCGATTCATATTGATCATCCACAATATTTTCTAAATTATATTGTGGCACTCCATCCACTGTAATCTAACATAACCCGGTTTAGTACTGCAATCCATAGCAATCAGAAAACATTCCCCTGCGGTTGCGTCTTTTATGTTGTCTATAACGGGTCTACATTCGTCACAAATCATTATATCTATATCGGTTTGGAGATAGACTGTTGTTGTTCCCTCACTAAAACCTCCGAAGATATATTGCGATCTGTCACCTGAACTAATCATAAGATTTATGACTGACATTCCAATCTCATGTAACATAGAAATGTCCCAAAACACCTTCCTCGTATCTTCCGACGCTCCAATAGCATCCAGCCATCTATTGACACGTGTAGACAGTGCTCGATGGTTAACATCCATCCTCTTTGATTATGTATCTATAACGAAAAGAGTTGAAATAACTGAATCATACTTATTTATATTGAATATGTATAATGTTCATACAACCTCTACAAATGACTCAAAGTGTTTGATATTATAGGTTATTGCATCAATATGGGAAAATATTGTGTTGGACGAGTTCCTTCGGCTGAGTTGCCCGAGCTTGCGAGGGCACTCCGCCGAAGGAACGAGTCCCAACACAATAGATTCCCATAATCATGCAATAACCTTTTTATTGTATAATTTGATATTGGCTATTTAAAATGTGTCGTTTTGTTTGTTTTAAACACGTCACATTTATTAGAAAATTAACAGTCGTTTTGGATTGCTCAGATAAATAAACATTAACGATATATCGCGCATTTATACTCTCCTTTACGCTGGTTGCTAAGGTCGCGGAAAATATAATTTACGAACCGCCATTGTTGTCGACTCGAAATTGGAATCGTCGACAAAATGATGTGTAACGCCTTTTCTAACAGTGTTTTTCATTAAGAACTCGTGTATTATCTTATTCTTGTATTTACGCCTGGACATTTGTTTTTTTATTACGATTTAGATGCCCCTTTAAAAGGGCCTTTTGACCTCGCAGTATGTTCAGTAAAGCGAACACACATCTTTGATATACATATAAAGGCTACTGCGTTGATAAACTTCACATCGGAGGATAACAAAACAAATCTGAAGACCTACCTTTAAAACAATCATTTGCTTATTCATCCTAGCAGTTATGAATCCCTCTTTATTTGTTGATACACTTATAATAGATCGTCAACGACAATCAAAACAACAATCGAGCAATATTATTGATGTACACGTCACATTATTACGTCAGAAACTACGTACATATTTACTAGCATAGCTAACGCTATAAATAGACCAGATTGGGTTTTATGTATCGATTTTTTCACTACGTGTCATCTATAAAAGATGTACCAAACAATGTACTACGAACCGTATAAGCACAGCTTTTTCCTAGGACTATCAGAGAGCCGAACCTTGAGCAGATCACATCTGTAAACTGATTCAAGTCTCGTCTACATTGATACACAGCCTAAACAACACAGATGTTTTTTTTATTTCATTTATATTTGTAAATATGCCTAATTAGTTGTTTTAACCATTTTAATGGCTTCACTTGCCTGCGATGCACTAAGCCCTGACAGTAACAAAGTAGAAGTAGAAGTTAGCTGAATCTCTAAATCACGAAAGGTTGGATGAGAGCGCTTTGTAACGTTAGTGTATGGAAATAGTTCCGTCCTTAGCGTCACGTGAAAAAGATTCCAGTGCAATATCAACCCGTGCAATATCAAATGATATTGCATCCTTTGTTCATATGGAAACAAGAAGGAACAATATCAAAGTATACAATAAGGAGACATATTACTGTCATATGGTGGCATTTTACTGCCATATAATGGTATATTACTGTCATATGGTGGCATAGTACTGCTTTATTGTATACTTTGATATTGTTCCCTCTTGTTTCCATATGAACAAAGGATGCAATATTATAGGTTATTGACCCTGTACTGTGAAATCATCGTTGGACCGAGTTCTTTGGTTGACGTTGCCGAGCTTGCGAGGCTACGTTCGCCAAAGAACGAGGTCCAACGATGATTTCACAGTACAGGGTCAATAACCTTTTTATTGCATACTTTCATATTGTAAACTATTTGCTTTACGTTGTGGAGGTTTTTTTTATTATCTAGAATTGATAAATCTGCTTCCGAATTGGAAACAAACTGTTTGTTTACATAAGTAGTAATTTTTGTGCAAATGCCGTTTGAATTATAACGGTGACGTAATTTTTTTAAATGACGTCATGCACGTGCATAACCAACATTTTAGACGCGCGTTTTAGCCTGTTTTCATGTCAAAAACGTACTGTTAGCATGAGACAGTAAGAAATTGTCCATGATCAATATATTAGAATTTAACATTACAAGGTCCTGTGAGGTTTAACAATGATTTTTGGCTCAGCTATGTTTGTTTACATAACAAAAGTAGTCCCTAGCATGTTAATTATGCAGAATTTTCGCACGTCCTTATCTACGGTCATGATCACTCCTTGACAGCGGTCATGATCGAAAAATCATGACCACTTTCTTCAATGCAAAGTGAACGGGACAATATTAAAGTATGCAATAACATTTGATATTGCACGGGTTGATATTGCACTGGAATCTTTTTCACGTGACGCTAAGGACGGAACTATTTCCATACACTAACGTTACAAAGCGCTCTCATCCAACCTTTCGTGATTTAGAGATCAAGCTAACTTCTACTTCTACTTTGTTACTGTCAGGGCTTAGTGCATCGCAGGCAAGTGAAGCCATTAAAATGGTTAAAACAACTAATTAGGCATATTAACAAATATAAATGAAATAAAAAAAAAACAGCTGTGTTGTTTAGGCTGTGTATCAATGTAGACGGGACTTGAATCAGTTTACAGATGTGATCTGCTCAAGGTTCGATTCTCTGATAGTCCTAGGGAAAAGCTGTGCTTATACGGTTCGTAGTACATTGTTTGGTACATCTTTTATAGATGACACGTAGTGAAAAATCGATAGACATACACAAAACCCAATCTGGTCTATTTATAGCGTTAGCTATGCTAGTAAATACGTACGTAGTTTCTGACGTAATAATGTGACGTGTACATCAATAATATTGCTCGAGTGTTGTTTTGTTTGTCGTTGACGATCTATTATAAGTGTATCAACAAATAAAGAGGGATTCATAACTGCTAGGATGAATAAGCAAATGATTGTTTTAAAGGTAGGTCTTCAGATTTGTTTTGTTATTCTCCGATGTGAAGTTTATCAACGCAGTAGCCTTTATATGTATATCAAAGATGTGTGTTCGCTCTTTTGAACATACTGCGAGGTCAAAAGGCCCTTTTAAAGGGGCATCTAAATCGTAATAAAAAAACAAATGTCTAGGCGTAAATACAAGAATAAGATAATACACGAGTTCTTAATGAAAAACACTGTTAGAAAAGGCGTTACACATCATTTTGTCGACGATTCCAATTTCGAGTCGACAACAATGGCGGTTCGTAAATTATATTTTCCGCGACCTTAGCAATCAGCGTAAAGGAGAGTATAAATGCGCGATATATCGTTAATGTTTATTTATCTGAGCAATCCAAACGACTGTTAATTTTCTAATAAGTGTGACGTGTTTAAAACAAACAAAACGACACATTTTAAATAGCCAATATCAAATTATACAATAAAAAGGTTATTGCATGATTATGGGAATCTATTGTGTTGGGACTCGTTCCTTCGGCGGAGTGCCCTCGCAAGCTCGGGCAACTCAGCCGAAGGAACTCGTCCAACACAATATTTTCCCATATTGATGCAATAACCTATAATATGGTGTGGCATATTACTGCCATATCGTGGTATATTACTGCCACCACACAACATATACTTTTCTAACACTTTCTTTATAATAATAGAGATTGTATGTGATCTTTATGTTCACTGCATGTCAGATGCTTCTTGGACGCCTTGTTGACTTATATGCGAACACCGTGGATCATAATCAGACTGCACGGAGGCAAAGACTTATCTGGATCTACATTGTTCGCAATATGTTCATTGCATTGCTCATAATTCCACGTTTTGTTGCAATATTAACGAGTCCTAGCAAATATTTCAAAATGTGTTTGTAGGGGGTTAAGAGTTATATAATATACTATATATAACGGGAATGGATCTAAAGAGAACGTTGTTTACTGTATCAAAACCAATTTACGTTCTGTTCAATGTGTGTACATTATGTACGTTGAGACGAACGAAAATGGAGTTCAATAAAAGAGCACCTGCAACATACAACGTCATGTGACTGATTTTGGTTTGTAAAACTGAATTTACATTTGACAGTTGGATAGGAACAGAACAGAACAGAACATAAACTTTATTCGACAGCACATAGTCAATGATTTACAATAAATATACATGTGATACCATTGTCAAGGTATCTATCAATTGGATAGGCCCACTGCACTTTAATCTACTGTGTGAAAGAAAATTGGTCTATACTATTCTAGTCTCGCTTTAACAGTGTTATGGTATGCAAACTGACACGAAAGGACTGTTATCATGACACATCAATACAAAATGAAATCCAATATGAGCCGTCCTACCAGACAACAAACATTATGGTTTTTAAGTAATGTATCGCCCCAGATCAGCCTGCGCAGTCCGCACAGGCTAATACGGACCGACATATTCCGCCTAAGGGGGATAGAGGTATAGAGTTATGATTCCGGAAACAGAAAATCTACAGGAGGCGAAAAGTGTCTGTCCGGGTAAGCCTGCGTGGCTTGCTTAGGCTGATCCGGGTCTATACTTTACGCAGAGTCCACAATGTTGTTTTTCTCGTGGGACGGCTCATACATGTCGCGAGATTCAAGTGTTGCTTAGTGTTTTCCAGTAATTACCGATTCGTTTTCGAGATACAGAAAAACCAATCCAAGGACATTTGCTATCAATGTAGAACAGCTGATGAACATACACGCCCGGGTAAGTTAATCTGGTTTTGCAGTGTTCGCCAATTAGGTACAGAAGTATTGGATATAGCCTGGATGCGCATGTAGACATTTATTCACTCGTCAAATATACGCTAAGGTAGTTTACCTGTAGCACGGTACGTATATCTATATTTACAACGGACACTGTTTTGACTCATTGACAAACAATGTAAGGCCAGATTGAACTGTGTATATGCGCAATTGATCTTGATCTACACTGATACCCTTACTATAGAGCTGGGCTAAAATACAATCAATATTTTAAATTTTCAAATGTATTCGTGACCTAGTTATCTATGGTAACAAATCATTAAGAAGGAGAACTAGGTGCCATTTCGCTGCATTATGATGTGGCCTGATTCTCCATGACCTACAAAAACATCGCCAAGCTTCTTGTCCCCTGTTCTCTTGAACCAATATCCATCCTAACAAATTGTAAGCTGTTTCTCTGTGTCCAAGATTGTTATCTTCTTCGTTTAGGTGTCGCAGCTTTTCCACAACGCTGTTTTTCCACCTTGGCCCTTTATTTGTCTTGATACCAAATATGTATTGTTGAAAGTACAAGTACACTTTCGAGTCTACGACGATCCAGTCAAACCTAAACTTATAGATGCCAGTTCTAGATTCAGCTGCTGGATACACAGAACGGTACATCTCATACTGTAGAGTAGGATGGGCAATGTTAGCTTGGAACGGAAGATAAACCATACAACCTGCTTTATGTTGTTCTGTGATGTATTTGATAGATGGATTTTCAGTCATGACTGGAGTTTCGCATGTAATTTTACCGTCATTTCGGGTAGTACACGGACAGACTGAAACTATATGCGGGGTTAAGCTGTCTTCAGTTGCCTGTAAAATATGCCAACAAGCATCAAACAAGCCAACATATAGCAGAATTGCTGCTAACGACAACTTTGACGAAATAAGATCACACTCCGAACTAAGCATAATGTTATGGAGAATTTTCAGTGGAAGCAGGCCGAACGTATATGCATCTCTTGTATTAGTCTCGACAGATGTCAGGCCCTGTGCTATTTGTAAATGAATGTGGGGAATGATTTTGCTAAGAACCATTCGTATATCTATTGGTGTGTGTTCTGTTACTTGGTCTATTAGTTGTAATTGTCGCAGAAGTGTTTGTATACCAACGAGATTTTCACAGTTTAGTACCAAAAGCAGATTTCTATATAAGAACATCGGGGTATTTAACGTTTTCTGTTGGCAGTTGACTTTCACATATTTGTCATAACCTCCGGACTCGAAATATGATAAACGAAAGACAATGTCAGTGTTACTATGCAAAAGACATATCAATACTGTTTGTACCTTTTCGAGTGTTTGTTTATCTAATTTATCAAACATATTTTCCTTTGGTATAAAGTAATTCGGACAATTTCCGTTCTTTGACCATAGTAAAAGACGAAGGAGACAAAGACGTATCCATACTATGAGGTTGCCTTCTGTCCATAAACGACTCCCCGATGATTCAATTGTATATAATAAACATGTCTTGCAGTGGTACGATGTAATAGATTTACCAGTAAAAGGTTCTATTAGTTCCCTTTTTATCATCTTGAGGAGAATATAACATTTGTGTTGCGTAGGGTTAAGACTCGTCATCAGTTCTCGTTCTTGCAACGAAAATGAAATTCTCCATTCTATTGACTTGTTGTGGCTCTTTGGATGCGCAGCACCAACTAGAAAACATCCATGAGAGCTCATCGTTTTAAGCTGTTTCTTTGATGGCCAATCATGTTTACGTGTTCTCCTTATCCAGGAATTTGCAAAACATGGAACAGTTTTACATCTTAAAGCATATACCAAGTCATTGTCACTGATGTAGAGACCTTCCTCGTGGCATACATATCCAAGTATAGTGTCTGCGGGTCCGTGTCTTACAGTCGACTCATTGTACTCAATACTATATATATGTTTGAGACAGGTTTTGCCATAGTTATCCGATTCATATTGATCATCTACAAGATTTTCTAAATTATATTGTGGCACTCCATCCACAACTATCTGTAATCTAACATAACCCGGTTTAGTACTGCAATCCATAGCAATCAGAAAACATTCTCCTGCGGTTGCGTCTTTTATGTTGTCTATAACGGGTCTACATTCGTCACAAATCATTATATCTATATCGGTTTGGAGATAGACTGTTGTTGTTCCCTCACTAAAACCTCCGAAGATATATAGCGATGTGTCACCTGAACTAGTTATAAGTTTTACGACTGACATTCCAATCTCATTTAACATAGAAATGTGCCAAAACACCTTCCTCGTACCTTCCGACGCTCCAATATCATCCAGCCATCTATTGATATGTGAAGACAGTGTTCGATGGTTGACATCCATCCTCTTAGATTGTATCTATAACGAAAAGAGTTGAAATAATTGAATCATACTTATTTACATTGAATATGTATAATGTTCATACAACCTCTACAAATGACTCAAAGTGTTTGATATGGAGACATAGTACTGTCATATGGTGGCATTTTACTGCCATATAATGGTATATTACTGTCATATGGTGGCATAGTACTGCCATATGGTGGTATGTTACTTCCACCACACAACAGATATTTTCTAACACTTTCTTGATAATAATAGAGATTGTATGTGATCTTTATGTTCACTGCATGTAATATGCTTTTTGGACGCCTTGTTGACTTATATGCGAACACCGTGGATCATGATCAGACTGCACGGAGGCAAAGACTTATCTGGATCTACATTGGTCGCAATATATTCATTGCATTGCTCATAATTCCACGTTTTGTTGCAATATTAACGAGTCCTAGCAAATATTTCAAAATGTGTTTGTAGGGGGTTAAGAGTTATATAATATACTATATATAACGGGAATGGATCTAAAGAGAACGTTGTTTACTGTATCAAAACCAATTTACGAAAGACTGTTTAACGTTCTGTTCAATGTGTGTACATTATGTACGTTGAGACGAACGAAAATGGAGTTCAATAAAAGAGCACCTGCAACATACAACGTCATGTGACTGATTTTGTTTTGTAAAACTGAATTTACATTTGACATTTGGATAGGAACAGAACAGAACAGGACAGAACAGAACAGAACATAAATTGTATTCGACAGCACATAGTCAATGATTTACAATAAATATACATGTTATACCATTGTCAAGGTATCTATCAATTGGATAGGCCTACTGCACTTTAATCTACTGTGTGAAAGAAAATTGGTCTATACTATTCTAGTCTCGCTTTAACAGTGTTATGGTATGCAAACTGACACGAAAGGACTGTTATCATGACACATCAATACAAAATGAAATCCAATATGAGCCGTCCTACCAGACAACAAACATTATGGTTTTTAAGTAATGTATCGCCCCAGATCAGCCTGCGCAGTCCGCGCAGGATAATACGGACCGACATATTACGCCTAAGGGCCCAGTAAGGGGGATAGATGTATAGAGTATGATTCCGGAAACAGAAAATCTTCAGGAGGTGAAAAGTGTCTGTCCGGGTTAGCCTGCGCGGCTTGCTTAGGCTGATCCGGGTCTATACTTTACGCAGAGTCCACAATGTTGGTTTTCTCGTAGGACGGCTCATACATGTCGCGAGATTCAAGTGTTGCTTAGTGTTTTCCCGTAATTACCGATTCGTTTTGGAGATACAAAACGGATTTTCGTTCTAAACGGTAAAGCTGAACTCTTTTAGCGCCGAATTGTTTAAAGTAGACTCGTCCAAATCAGGCTACTTCATTTTCATTTAATAAGAGTTGGAATATTTGTTATTTCGTTACGAACTGACTCGCCTGAATCTGTATTGTTTGCAAAAGCGTCGATATTGCCATTAGCGCAGAGTTATACGTATTCACCACACCCATACTTATTTTCACGAAGCATATGTATGATACAGGACAAGTACATGTAGCGAAAAAACTCAATACTGTATTTATAGTGTTTAAAAAAATAAATTGTGATGTATATTTAACCTGCTGTGTAATTTGATTAATTCACTTAATGAACATTATAATAGTTGTATGCAAACTTACCGTCTAACGTCTTCAACATATGACAGTTGATCGTCCACGGAATATAAACAAACACGAATAAACACGATAACACGATCTCAAGTTTAAACATCTCATAGCACAAGTATAGCACATAATAAACAAAACGAGAGCATTCAATTGGAAATTGGCAATATGCCCAGTAAAATATGTGTATTTCGTAATAGGTTTTTACATTTGATATATCAATCGATAATTGTGCATTTATTTTGAAATTTGTATTAATATACTTAACACTGAAATATCATTACTTAACTACAAGACTTGATTCAGATCTTTATGTTCAGCTACACTTCTACAATGGCATTTTGTTAAGAAGGTTGCAAAGCTTTATCTTCTTTTTTGCCACGTGAGTTGAACGCCTTTATAGGTTATAACCACCCTCTATAACGTAGGAATACAGTAGAACAGGGGCAGAATCGTATTTAAATGGCGTGTCATTTGTCCACCAGTGTGTATTTTCATACATTTAATCAGTCGATCAATATCAAGTAAGTGATATCAAAAATCCCTTAATTCGTAAGCCGCGTCGGTACCGACTGAAAGAGAAACAAATGAACAGCTTGTCGTTTAACATAATAAGGGGAATAACTTAATTTAATGTGTGCTGAATACGGACAATTAACCCCCTTTTCTTTAACAATTTTTGGCCTGGGACTTTAGCCCCTTGGTCATAGTAGTAAAACCATTTTTTTCGGAGTTGGCAGCCTGCCAATTGCTGTTAACACCCAACAAGGCATTTTAGGGTGAGACTGCGCGGACAAAATAGTTCATTATGGATTCAACAAAACTGCATTTTAAAGGTTAAGGTCTCCCAACAAAAAGATCAATATAATGTTGTTAGAACATCAGTGAAAACTTAAGGCGCGAGTACTCCAATAAAAGCTTAACAAATACTTTAGAAATTAATGCGCCGAGAGGTCAAATATGGAAGTTTCTTAACATTCCCGAAATGGAACGGAAAAGTACAACGAATTCGCGTGACAAATGCATTGGCGGATTTACCGGGAGGTGCGACGAAAAAATAATGGTTTACAAAGGAGTCGCGTGACAAATGCATTGGCGGATTAAGCGGGGCCCGTCGACGCAATTTATTCGTTTATCTTTTTAATTTATAAACTTTAGAAAATGAATACGCTGATTAATCTCGAGTCCGTTTCCAGTCCTGATCATGTCACCAGTACTGAAACAGCAGGTGTTTCAGGAAATGTTTCGCATCACACATATACGGCGAGCGCCGGGCCGAGCCCGGTCGGAAATCGGGCAGACATTGATCGGGGACAGGCCGGCGTCTGGCCGACCACCCACTGTGGCTCGCAGGTTATAAAAGCCGACTCATCGCATCATTCATCAGATCATCCAGTCGCGCTCTTCATAGAAGGTAACAATTTAACACACAGTTCATCACAAAAGTGTCAGAGTAACAGTACTACAAGACGCCATATAAAAGCAGGGAGGACTGAAGGAGAAAGAGAGGACAGTACCCACAAGAGCGGAAGAGTGGCAGTGAAGTGAATGAGACCATGCCTCTCCTCTTTATCCACCAATGTACCAAGAACTAAGTTGTAGCGGTAGCATGCAAATGTCAACCTCTCCCCAAACCGGGCGACCCGATCGCGCTGTGCATGTGCCTGCAAGCGTTGTGAATGTACCCACGGCATTCTCGTAAGAATGTTTGTCTTAATGATATCTAAGTCTAGTTCGAATATGGGTCATATTGGGTCAGAAACTAGGTTACTAGGCCAAATTGAAGGGACATATTGTTAACACTCTGGAAGCTGCATTTATTACTTGAGCATGTTGACACTATATCGGAATGTTTGTCTTGGTGATATGTTGGCCAAGTTTGAATATTGGTCATGTCTGTTCAAAATTGAAGGAAAATCGTGTTAACACTGTATAAGCATATTTTTTAAAATTTCGCCAGAATATTTATCTTTATGATATCTAGGCCAGGAATATGGGTCATGCAGGGTTAAAAACTAGGTCACGAGGCAAAATTGAAGGAAAATCTTGTTAATACTCTGGATGCCGCATTTTTGTTTAGTAGCTTGAAATTTTGTCAAATTGTTTGTATTGATGATATCTAGTCCATGTTCGATTATGGGTCATATTGGGTAAACAAAAATAGGTCACTAGGCCAAATGAAGGAAAATCTTGATAACACTCTGGAGGTTGGATTTTGAATCTTTGTCAGTATAATTGTCTTAATAAGTTTTGCATTGTTCAAACACATTTTCACAGTCTAGTACATGTACATAGTTTTGAGAATTATTTCTACTTCATGGAAGTTGATTTAACATTGACATATTTCTCAATAAAATAAGGCAGAAACTTCAAAATATTCTGCTTAAACCTGCTGTCAAATTGGTCAAATTGTCCTTAGATTCTTAATGTCTTAAATGTGTATACTTATGAGCTCTTTCACCCAGGTAAGCGATATATTGCCAACAAGGTCCTCCTGTTTTCAAATTGACAGTTTCATAATATTTACTATTTTTGATATGATCTTTAAACTTCTTAACAATAAAAACATAAACATAAGCTGCAATTGTTATTTTCTTTTACATTTCCCCTACTTCGCCAACCCTCCTGCAGCCCCCAGACCGTCAGCTCTTAAGTACTTTGATTATTATTGGTGATCCATGCGCGAAGGGGCGTTTTCTAGGGGAATAAAGCTTTAGTTTAGCGATCAGTTCGCTTCATAATGTGTCTCCTTACTGTTACCGTGCATATAATGCACATACAATCTTCCCAGGTAATTGTTAACATTTACAGATCTTAGAATACTCCATTTACAGAACATGGAAGACCCATTTGCGGAACGTTTGACGAATACCGCTAGTCCCATACGTTGAAGTTTGATGGATAGTAATCCCTGTCTTAAAAACTTCAGTCCATGGCGAAGTACATGAATTTAGGAAATATATTTATCTTGAGCAACTAAATAGGTACCAACATAATGTTTCATTAACATTCCCTGTTAGGTAACGGAAGCAATTCCAACCTCTTAGATAACAGATACTTTCGTGTTCAAATACAGTGAACTCGCGATAACTGGAAATTGACACATATACAACTTTGAGCTACCGACGTATTTGAGTGATCGCTTGTGGAATACATTGTGAAGTGATTATCGAATGTCTATGAATTTATCCGGTTAACCAATTAATCGGTTAGACGATTATATGATTAGCCGGTTATTGATATCGGTAACCGTTGACATCCCTAATAATAATAAATAAATTAATATATGTTCTGCTTTGTAATTCGATATTAGTGAACTGTTAATTATGAAAAGTGAATCGCTGAAAACATCATATTAAGAAAACAGATTAGCAGCAATGTTGATTACTCGTATGCGCAATCAGAACTGTTATTACGCTGTTCACAAAAGAGGGACACGTTTCTGGAAAGAGTTTGAGTAAAAGAATATATTCGAGTTAACGCGAGTCTACTGTAGAATACTTGTAAAACTAACGATGGACTGTTGAACAAGCAAATAAACAGCAGGTGTAATTTGACTGTTGGGTGTATCTCGTCTGCCTAACGTTACGTTACTACTTTACTGACATTTTCGTAATCATGTTTGTTCATGAAATACCAAGAACACCAGTCAGAGATAGTTCATACAAACAGCTAATAGTGAAGTTTCAGATGAGACTGACATGAACCCAATTAAGCCAATGGATTCGCTGTCTGCTTGTAAATCGTAGAGTCTCAGTTGCAACCGTTGAACAAAAGCTGACAAAGAAGTCCCACTTGTTTCTATTAAATAACATGTTGTTCCAAAACGGGGATGAGAAAAAATGCATTTTCGTCTGACGTGAGTCCCATCAATACAATATTCGTGTTATGATGTCGATAATCATATATACCGGACTGACGATAATTCGCATATACATATATTTCGAAACCGATACGTCGAGCAATATTCGTGTAATGAAGTCGATAATCATATACACTGGACGGACGATAATTCAAATATACATATATCCCGAGACCGATACGTCGAGCAATATTAGTGTAATGAAGTCGATAATCATATACACTGGACGGACGATAATTCAAATATACATATATCCCGAGACCGATACGTTGAGCAATATTCGTGTAATGAAGTCGATAATCATATACACTGGACGGACGATAATTCGAATATACATATATCCCGAGACCGATACGTCGAGCATATTCGTGTAATGAAGTCGATAATCATATACACTGGACGGACGATAATTCGAATAAACATATATCCCGAGACCGATACGTCGAGCAATATTCGTGTAATGAAGTCGATAATCATATATACTGGATTGACGATAATTCGAATATACATATATCCCGAGACCGATACGTCGAGCAATATTCGTGTAATGAAGTCGATAATCATATACACTGGAAGGACGATAATTCGAATAAACATATATCCTGAGACCGATACGTCAAGCAATATTCGTGTAATGAAGTCGATATTGATATACACTGGACGGACGATAATTCGAATAAACATATATCCCGAGACCGATACGTCGAGCAATATTCGTGTAATGAAGTCGATAATCATATACACTGGACGGACGATAATTCGAATAAACATATATCCCGAGACCGATACGTCGAGCAATATTAGTGTAATGAAGTTGATAAGCATATACACTGGACGGACGATAATTCGAATAAACATATATACCGAGACCGCTACGTCGAGCAATATTCGTGTAATGAAGTCGATAATCATATACACTGGACGGACGTTAATTCGAATAAACATATATCCCGAGACCGATACGTCGAGCAATGTTCGTGTAATGAAGTTGATAAGCATATACACTGGACGGACGATAATTCGAATAAACATATATACCGAGACCGATACGTTGAGCAATATTCGTGTAATGAAGTCGATAATCATATACACTGGACGGACGATAATTCGAATAAACATATATCCCGAGACCGATACGTCGAGCAATATTAGTGTAATGAAGTTGATAAGCATATACACTGGACGGACGTTAATTCGAATAAACATATATCCCGAGACCGATACGTCGAGCAATGTTCGTGTAATGAAGTTGATAATCATATACACTGGACGGACGATAATTCGAATAAACATATATCCCGAGACCGATACGTCGAGCAATATTCGTGTAATGAAGTCGATAAGCATATACACTGGACGGACGATAATTCGAATAAACATATACATATATACCGAGACCGACACGTCGAGCAATATTCGTGTAATGAAATCGATAATCATATACACTGGACGGACGATAATTCAAATATACATATATCCCGAGACCGATACGTCGAGCAATATTCGTGTAATGAAGTTGATAATCATATACAATGGACGGACGATACTTCAAATATACATATATCCCGAGACCGATACGTCGAGCAATATTAGTGTAATGAAGTCGATAATCATATACACTGGACGGACGATAATTCAAATATACATATATCCCGAGACCGATACGTCGAGCAATATTCGTGTAATGAAGTCGATAAGCATATACACCACTGGACGGACGATAATTCGAATATACATATATCCCGAGACCGATACGTCGAGCAATATTCGTGTTATGAAGTCGATAAGCATATACACTGGACGGACAATAATTCGAATAAACATATACATATATACCGAGACCGATACGTCGAGCAATATTCGTGTAATGAAATCGATAATCATATACACTGGACGGACGATAATTCAAATATACATATATCCCGAGACCGATACGTCGAGCAATATTCGTGTAATGAAGTTGATAATCATATACACTGGACGGACGATACTTCAAATATACATATATCCCGAGACCGATACGTCGAGCAATATTAGTGTAATGAAGTCGGTATTGATATACACTGGACGGACGATAATTCGAATATACATATATCCCGAGAACGATACGTCGAGCAATATTCGTGTAATGAATTCGATAATTATAGGTTATTTAACAGTGTTCTGTACAATACGGATATATATTTGGACGAGTACACAGCTTGGAAAATCATATTGGACGAGCCGCTAGGCGAGTCCAATATGATTTTCCAAGCTGTGTACGAGTCCAAATATATTCCGTATTGTACAGAACACTGTTAAATGATCTTTTTATTCTATACCTCGACTTTTTCCCCAAAATATATTTTGTATTGTGCAGAATAATGTTAAATAACCTTTTTATTTTATACCTTCAAATAATTTCTGACACAAAAAGTGTTTTTTGGTTTCTGTTCAATTACAAAGTCATCTATTTCAGAATCGGATAACATTTTAGTTTCAGTGTTACTCCTTGTTTGCAAACGACAATAATGATCCGGTGACAATAGGAGCTTTATCGTAACGCTTTATCTAGAGCGCCTGTCGATTCAGACTTTCATTCGGAACCTTTTCACGTGTTTCGGTCTTTATCATAGGTTTAACATGGGACCTGTGAATCGTACAATACGAAAAAATACGGGTTATTTTGTACGCGCGTGCGTCCCGATACGGAAATATATTGTACGGTCACATGATTCGAATGAGCGTCTACGATTGGACGTATAAATTAGGTATAGAATAATCATAAACACTGGACGGACGATAATTCGAATATACATATATTCCGAGACCGATACGTCGAGCATATTCGTGTAATGAAGTCGATAATCATATACACTGGACGGACGATAATTCGAATAAACATATATCCCGAGACCGATACGTCGAGCAATATTAGTGTAATGAAGTTGATAATCATATACACTGGACGGACGATAATTCGAATATACATATATCCCGAGACCGATACGTCGAGCAATATTCGTGTAATGAAGTCGATAATCATATACACTGGACGGACGATAATTCGAATAAACATATATCCCGAGACCGATACGTCGAGCATATTCGTGTAATGAAGTCGATAATCATATACAATGGACGAACGATAATTCGAATAAACATATATCCCGAGACTGATACGTCGAGCAATATTAGTGTAATGAAGTTGATAATCATATACACAGGACGGACGATAATTCGAATATACATATATCCCGAGACCGATACGTCGAGCAATATTCGTGTAATGAAGTCGGTATTGATATACACTGGACGGACGATAAATCGAATAAACATATATTTCGAAACCGATACTTCTCGAGCAATATTCGTGTAATGAAGTCGATAATCATATACACTGGACGGACGATAATTCGAATATATATATATCCCGAGACCGATACGTCGAGCAATATTCGTGTAATGAAGTCGATTATCATATACACTGAACGGACGATAATTCGAATTAACATATACATATATTCGTGTAATGAAGTCGATAATCATATACACTGGACGGACGATAATTCGAATATACATATACATATATCCCGAGACCGATACGTCGAGCAATATTCGTGTAATGAAGTCGATAATTATATACACTGGACGGACGATAATTCGAATATACATGTATCCCGAGACCGATACGTCGAACAATATTCGTGTAATGAAGTCGATAAGCATATACACTGGACGGACGATAATTCGAATAAACATATACATGTATCCCGAGACCGATACGTCGAGCAATATTCGTGTAATGAAGTCGATAATCATATACACTGGACGGACGATAATTCGAATAAACATATACATATATACCGAGACCGATACGTCGAGCAATTTTCGTGTAATGAAATCGATAATCATATAAACTGGACGGACGATTATTCAAATATACATATATTCCGAGACCGATACGTCGAGCAATATACGTGTAATGAAATCGATAATCATATAAACTGGACGGACGATAATTCAAATATACATATATCCCGAGACCGATACGTCGAGCAATATTCGTGTAATGAAATCGATAATCTTATACACTGGACGGACGATAATTCAAATATACATATATACCGAGACCGATACGTCGAGCAATATTCGTGTAATGAAGTCGATAATCATATACACTGGACGGACGATAATTCGAATAAACATATATCCCGAGACCGATACGTGGAGCAATATTCGTGTAATGAAGTCGATAATCATATACACTGGACGGACGATAATTCGAATATACATATATCCCGAGACCGATACGTCGAGCAATATTCGTGTAATGAGGTCGATAATCATATAAACTGGACGGACGTAAATTTTATTTTGATATACATATATCCCGAGACCGGTACGTCGAGCATGCAATGACTGGATTATATTAACTTTATTGATGTATTGTTTAGAGATGTCAATATTGGACATTGACAGTATATCCCAGGAATTATGACATAAATAATATTAGCGGCTACTCCATGTGTATGCGGAGCGTGGATGCTACATACACAGGCTCACACCAGTATTCACTGTCAAAAGTACAGAAGGTTCCTTTTTCGTGGCTGCTGTTTAAGAAGATGAGTTTGGTCTTTCTACAACTACAGTGTCGATATTTAGATCTAGATCTATCTCTCAGAGATGTATTACAAGACTGACATAAAAAGCAATAATCAATATATCAATAATTTCATTTGAATTATGGCATATCTCTTTACGCAGATTTCGCAGCGTAGGGCAGTTTTAATCGACAATTTGATTTTAACAGCGCCAGCAGTTTTAGCAGTTCTAGCAGCCTGGAGCAGCGCGAAACACTTTCGCTTTTTCGCCTATAAACGTCGTATAAGACTTAAAATATATACTTTTACAACAATTACACCAGACTTTACATGTGAACTAAGCCATATTTCTTTACGCACATTTCGTTTTTAACAGCGCCAGCAGTTTTAGCAGTTCTAGCAGCATGGAGCAGCGATCTTTAGTATATATGTGACATGTCATTCAAGGAGTTTTGCATAGATATGAGGTGAAATATTTCATTAAATCAAATCTTTTTCGTATGTGTGCTAACAGTTACCTCTGTTACTATCGCTCTCGAAAGACGAAATCGAATCGCGCGATGTTTACGGTCATGAAATAGTGAAAAATGATCGTTAGTCGCCGGGCAGAAGCCCGCGACTTCTATTTTTAATAGCTTTTCGGAAATCACATGGGAGGGCGGCTTATTATTAGAAAGAAACAAATCTAGATGATTTGAACATATTACAATTGTGGTTGTTTACGAACACTAATAAATGACACATCTAAAATGAAATAAATATTCCGATTTTTTAATGTTTGCAGTTTTTTTTATTTCACTCGCATTTAAGTTTTTTGTCTTATTTACGAAGACAAAAGTGGTCCCTTCAAGACGTGAACCAACACCCCCTAATGCAGACTCTTATGTGTCATCATTGAGGTCAATTTCGGATTCTCCTTTTAATAGCAATTTTAACTTACTAAATGTTGTTTTCATGTTCAAAGAGATGTCTTGATTTGTGTAGAATTCATTTAATAATGTTAATCCATGAATATCTAAAGTAGGAACTGTTTCTAAGCTAAATATAGACCCTATTCTGTTGTGTAGTTTCGTGACCTTTATAATCGATTTTCGCGCATGCGCATTTCGATATGAAAAAGCGAGTGATATTATTTTATTTTAGACAAGTACAAGACGAATGTTTGACGCACAGCGTCAAAGAGAAGCCGCAATATTTCGTTGTACATGTAGAAATAAGAAAAAAAGAACATTTTTAAATCCACAAACAATAGAACAATTTAAACTGTAGACGGTAATGCTGATATATTTCTCCTTTTGAAGACTTTTGTTTTCTTCAAATTACCTCCCTTTAAAGCAATACCAGGATATTTACTTTGTGATTCGAATAAGATTGACAAACATTGAAATTATATGAATGAATACTTTTATTTAAATAAGTAACAACAGCAAAATTAAATTAAAGCCAGATAAATGTGTACACATTTCGTTAATTTGTTATAGATACCCTAATGTATAGATATGAATATAAACTTTATAAGCAAATGTTTTCATTTCAACGCCTAATGTTTGAATAGACTAAGGAAAGTCAAGAATACATAAATAAATCAATGCAGTCTTTTCCGGCGACATTGATGCCTTGCATCAACTTTCTCTTGTTTATTAACTTAAAACACTTTATTTTGCCACTTTAGCCGTATTTCAGTTTCATCTTACCATACCCCGTAAAGGAGCGTTATTTGATGAACATTTTCTAATCTTTTAAAACGGAAATCCAGATATTCATGTTTTCAAACCCGAACAAAATAAACGAAAAATTATAAATTCCTTCACAGTAGTAGTTCATTAGAAAAACACGCCTATAAATGTAGCATAGAACTTAAAATATACTCACACGAAAAAGAAAGTGTGCACTTTTAAATTGGGCATAACTTATTTGTTACAAAGTTTAGATATACGGATTTATCATCATGAGTGAAGAAAATAACCCTTCACACATTGCACCCATTTATCCAATATTATGCAACTTTTCGCTCGTGCTACTCGTGTCACTTAACTTGACAAATATCCGAAGACAAAAAAGCAGTTACAAAACATTACAAATATGCAACTTTTACTTTCACCCCTACGTTATTCACACGTAAAACAATGTTCTGATAATTATAAAATTTCAATTAAAAGTAAAACATCGTATTGCCAATACATTTTTGCACATTTTGATACCAAATTTGCCTATATTTTGCTTCTATAAGTATAAAACAATTCCCTCTAACCAAGTGCACACTTTCTTTTTCGTGTGAGTATATATACTTTTACACAGACTTTTCATGTGAACTAAGCCATATCTCTTTACGCGACATCATTCTGCTGCCCTCATTCTGCTAGACTGCCAGGCTATTATGCTGCTAACTTCACGCGGCATGTCTGTTAGTCTGTTACGCTGACGACCCAAAACTGCAAGGCTGTCAGAGTGCTTAGTTCACGTTGACACACCGCTGAGCTGTTATGCTACTTTGTTTACTGTGCCATGCTGCCACGCTGTTAGGTTACTCAGTTCACGCTGTCAGGCTGTTTACGCTGTCAGACTGACATATTTACTTTGCCAAGCCGCCACGCTGCTCAGTTCGTGCTGCCAAGCTGCCACGCTGCTCAGTTCGTGCTGCCAGGCTGCCACGCTGCTCAGTTCGTGCTGCCAGGCTGCCACGCTGCCACGCTGCTCAGTTCGTGCTGCCAGGCTGCCACGCTGCCACGCTGCTCAGTTCGTGCTGCCATGCTGCCACGCTGCTCAGTGTGTGCTGTCAGGCTGCCACGCTGCTCAGTTCGTGCTGCCAGACTGCCACGCTGCTCAGTTCGTGCTGCAAGGCTGCCACCTTCATGCTCAGCGGAGGCTAATTTGTAAAAAATATCCGAAAGTTGGATTTATTTCAACACTGATGCCCCAAAAGGTATATGAAAATTATGAAATACCTAGATTATTTGGCTGATTTAGGTAGAATGTCGTTTTCAGCAGTATTGCAGTTATATTATAGCGGTCAGTCATATGTTAACTCCTATCGATACTTTACATAATTATTCCTTCGAGAGCGGGATACCTAATGTGTATTCCGAGATTGTCCTCAGACATCAAGCATTCCAGAAAGTGCTAGTAAAACGTTGTAATTAGATTGGTTGATCCGGTCAGCTCGCGGCCGAGTGCTCGGTGTTAGATCACATTTACCTGACGCACCTATCGACCGTTGTGACAGGTTAACACTATCCTCGTAGTGTGCTGTACCTAAATTGTGTTGGCCGTATAGGTTGCAAGCGAAGCTAATACACTGGACGACTTGCTTGCTCAAAAGTCTGACAAAAAGTGGAAAACATTGTGGCAAAAGGAAAATTGCACGTTTTGTGCAATTTCTTCTTTTGTCACTATGTTTTCAGAAAGCCGTCTGCTGCAGAGGCGTCAGAAAGCGTCTATATGAGGTTTTAGTGTTAAGTAAGAGATTCATATACCCATCATGAAAAATAAATGTTCATTTTTACTTATATATTTAACGACTATAGGAAGTACGTTATAGTATCGGGGATGTTAGCCTAACACATTTAAAATCAACAACAAAAAGTACATAGCATAGTTATATTTATTTTGGTTCGTGTATAATTTCATTGAACAGTTTACAATTATACGGGAGAAAATAGTGCATGCACAGCATATGTGTTAGACTATTCACACACCACATGTCTCTTTATTCATGTATATTTCCATTAAATAAATAAATGTACGAGACAGAATAACACACGTACAGACAACACAACAAAGTATGTTCTATAAAAGCCAATCGTATTGCATGTATGATTTATGTAGAACAAGATTTGCCTGCGACTTTATTCAATCTGGACTATGTGTCCAATCTTTCTTGAACACATTATTAACGGTGAAAAGTAAAGAGTCATGTTGATCGGCACAGATTGATTTAGATCTACACCGGTCAAACATTATATAGGTTTTGGTGTACACGACTCAATATTGTAGTATATATGTCCTTAATGGCGGAATGCCTTTCTAATGAACGGGGTATAGGTTTAAATATCACTTCTACGGCCTTGTCGTAGAAGCCGGCTTTTATTGCGACGTTGGTAGAGTGGTTGACCTTTGTGTAAAGTTAAGCAACGTTCATCGCGGTTAGTACCTGGATGGGTGACCCGCGATGGCTTAACCCTTTCCCCATATAGACACTTTCTGACGCCTCTGCAGCAGACGGCTTTCTGAAAACATAGTGACAAAAGAAGAAATTGCACAAAACGTGCAATTTCTCCTTTTGCCACAATGTTTTCCACTTTTTGTCATAGGTTATCCATTCAATTATGGAGAGTTTCTATGTTTTGACAAAATACGTTCAAAGTCGTCTGCTGCAGAATTGTCGTATCAGGGAAAGGGTTAACGCCGGTACGTACACGTCCGTAGAAGTGATATTTAAACCTATACCCCGTTCCCGTTACACTAACATTCAAAACTTCTGCAATGACGTAGAAGACTTTTATGATAGCAATGCAATTTAATATGAAAGTATTTATCTCGTTATAAAAAGTTGACCAATATTTAAAGCATAGTTCGAAAAGGTGAAATTACTCATGGTGACTAATATATATTATACAAATGTCAAGTTTTAATTTTCCAGGTGCAACTTCAATGTCGATATTTAGATCTAGATCTATCTTTTAGAGATGAATTAAAATAACTGTAAATATAAATTTTATAATAATAAACAGTTTTATCAAGCTAAGATTTTCCAGGTGCAGCTAATGTTATGTCTTAAATTGATTCAAAGCTCGAATAATAATTCTTAATCTAATTCTAAATGATAATTGTAACACAAAGTATTATTGGTTAATACATTAATATCATATCTTTGGATGTTTTGAGCAATAAGCTAAGACTGATTAGCGAGAACTTAACATGTATGTATAATGTAGCAGTAGACAGTCCAACTATCCGGACGGAACACGATTTTGATTGTACACACATGATCGGAGGGAGTTTCTTTGAATATTGTTTCACACGTGATCCTCATTTGAAGATCATCAGTTTGTCAGGATCTTTACGAATTCTGTAAAATAAACATTAAAGAAAACTATAATAAAAGGAGTGGTTAAAAAGAAATCGTATAATCCGAACACATACTTTTGTCGTAGCTATATATGTATAGATATACATTAACATTCGACCTGATCAAATTGTTTGAACAAACATGGTCAATGTGACACATTTTTAAAATGTTTATGATTCGGTTTACATAGAGATACTTGGTGAACATTCTAGAATGTCCTGTGTCGGGCGACAAACAATGCTCGAGTGCAGTGGGTCGATTCGTTGTCCGTGGTCATTACTTTTCACACTTATAATTTGTCATTCAAAGTTCGGGTGCTTCCTCATGGCAGAGAGTTATTGTTGAGATAAAAATACGTTTAACCATTTCCCGTATACCACACATCTTCAGCAAACGACGTTTTAAACACTGGTAAAACATGGCAACTCTCTATAGATGAATGTATAATATCTTATAAAAATTAAAACATTGTGACAAAAGGAGAAATTTTTCATTACGAGCAATTTCTCCTTTTGCCACAATGTTTTCAAAAAGCAATCTGATGCAGAGGCAAAGAAAGCGTTTATATGCGGGAAAGTATTAAACCGTAGGTGTTGATTACCAAAACAAGTAATTTGATTATCAACGATCGATCAGGCAACATATTGCATCCGGGGTACAGAACAATGATCTTTGACCGATGTGAGTCAGAATCTATTTCTTAAATTTAACATTTGCAATCAGGATTGCAATCAGGATTACTCAGTGCGAAAATAGATCAAATTGCTCTTCTGGAGCATTTTTCTATTATCACTATTATAAGAAGGCATATTTTAGCAAGTACAACTTGCAAAATTCACGCCTTACAAAGTGAAATGAGTTAATTGGTTAATTGGTTTAACCCTTTCCCACATGCAACAAATATGCAGCAGACGAATTTAGAAACATGTGGACAAGCATATAGAAAATCCCTGTCAATGAGGGTATTTTTACTTAAAAAGTTGAAAACATTGTGGCAAAGGGAGACATTGCTCTTGTTGAGCAATTTCTTCTTTTGTCACAATGTTTTCAAAAGTTGTCTGCTGCGGAGTTGTCAGAAAGCGTATATATGAGGAAAAGGGTTAACACATATTTATGCTTTCAATTTCTCGTATAAGTATTCGCAATCTTGAAACAGCAGGTAGATTCACAATAGGCAAATAGAGAACTAAAACATAAACATTTTAACCGTTTCCTACATACAAGAAGTATGTAGCCAACGAATTTGAACACATCTAAAAAGAAGCATGGAAACTGTATAATATAAATGAAATTATACGTTAATATTGAGGTAAAACAAAAAACCGATGTGGCAGAAAGAGAATTTATCATCACGAACAATAAATAGTTTGGCCAAAAGCCTCCTGCTGCGGATGTTTCAAACTCTGAATGTGTGAAACAACCCGCCGATCAAGAATAAATACAGCGACGAACTAAAGGCGAGTTAAATGGTGTTACATGTTGCCTCCCCAAACAGTTGCTAAAATTAAATAAAATTAAACAAATTTACCCTTCAACATACCATCATATTGTATTTTCCCATCAGCGTCGCAGTCTGCTATACTAAACATTTCATCTATTTGATTATCACTAAAATGTTCACCTAGTTCTTTTAAAGCAATGGCCAGTTCATTCCTATCAATATAACCATTTCCATCCTTGTCGAACACCTGGAATAAAGTTGATTCTTGAAGAAGAAGCAAAGTTCGTGGAACAAGCTTATGTCAGTCTCATTCAAACATGTAACATTTTCAACAGGGTTGATAAAAACTATAAAATACAATGTATACGCAATGTCATAAGTCATTTAGTCAATGCATTTATTTTACTAAGCTAAAGCTTACCATCGGGTAAAGACTAAACGCGGTTTAAAAGGTTTTGAAAATTACTTAAAGCTTGTCTAAAATTTGACAAAGCAGGTAAACAAGTAACATGTTAAGAATACTGTATGCATTCTCCAGACACTTTATGTCGGTTTATCGCATGACTACAATACTTGTTTTTGCAATCGTATCCTATGATTTAAAACTAATTAACTAATGATAAAACTGCTTTGGCATAATTGGGCATATGATCTACGTTTCGCATAAGTAAGTGCGTCAGTGTAGAAAGGTACACCTTGGCATTTGGAATCAGCGAAGATCAATATCAACATCTCATCAATATCAACATCTCATCAATAGCAACATCTTATCAATAGCAACATCTCATCAATATCAACATCTCATCAATATCTACATTGGACACATATGACTTATAGAAGGTTGTTTTAAACTGTTGCCAATCAGCGTAGATTCTCACAAGACGGAACAGTTGTACATTTTACAAGTATACCAACACGAAATGCCTCTTTCAATTCCTTTTCTCCTTGCATCAACTCCTCTGTTTCTAAAACTTTCATGCATTTTTCAAATGCTTTAAAGTCTATCGGACCTGAAAAAAGAGGCGGAATTATTTGTTTAACCCTTTCTCACATACAGACGCATCTTCGGTAGACGACTTTTGAACACATTGTGGCAAACGGAGAAATTGAACCATAATGAACCATTTATCTTTTTGCAAAAATGTTGTTTACACAATAATTTTACTTTAATTAATATATATTTTCTATACGTTTGTCTGGATGTTTTCAAAGGTTTTAACGTATGCAGGAAGGAGTGAAACTAAAACAGAGTTATGCTACAAGGACAGCAGTTCAATTTATAAACATTGTGGGAAAAGCAATTGGTAAGAAAAGCAAAACATTAATTCTCCACTTTTTCTTTCGTCTGATGCAGATGCGTCGAACGATTAGCTGTTTTAATTACTAAAACTACGTTTATCTGATATATATATTCAGTTGTACAGAGAACAATAACTCTTTTTGAACAATTGTATAATTATTATTTTTCCGAAATGCCTTTATAAAACTCCTGCTTCCAAAATTGTCTATAGCAGATAAAGGGTTATCAGAAAAGCGTCGGAGCCGATAGAAATGCAATTAATCATGGTGTGTCAATTGGAATGGTTTACTAACTATTTACACAGACAACGAATAAGATGCTTACAAAGTCGTTTGCCGTATATAGTGTGATGTTTATGGGAGTAAGTTAAATCTTTACCACATACAGAACATTTGCAGCAGACAACTTTTAAAACATCTAGACAAAAACCTGAAAAATCTCCATAAAAGTTAGCTTTATTGTTAAAGTTGAAAACATTGTGGCAAAGGAGAAATTGCTCATCATGAGCAGTTTCACCTTTGGCCTCAGTATTTTCAAAATTCTTCTGCTGGTATTGCGTCAGGATGTGTCTGCAGGTTGAAAGGGGTTAACTCGATGGGTCCCTCGAAATCGTAGGTGACTCCTAGTTATTTATCGGTCCCTTTCAATTTCGAGTTGTCGCAAGTCCATTGTATCTTACGCGTTTTAACAGTGTAGCCGATGATAGCGATGATGGCTACAAACTCACATATTTTCCCTCAATGTCTTCTTCTACAGACAACGACAGACGTAACATTTCGTCTGCTTCATTGAAAAGAGTTAAACTCAATTGGAGCAGATTTGTTTAAACATTAAATCGAACTTTGTTATTGTGTAATGGTGTTTACGGGGATTTCAACAATAGTTCAGTTATATCACGGCGTTTTTAGATCACCGAGTCAGTCGTTATCCCTAATTGATCACGTGAGAAGCAACTTTGATATGAATCAACCAAGGATCGATCCCGTGTTTCCCGCTAACGAGGCGGACATGCTTGCTACTTATTACACCAATGTACAAGTAAAACATATTCTATTTTGCGTTTTCAATCTGCGATGCCAATTTTCTTTCTTTCTTTTGAATGTCTTAAATTAGCGAGAACCATGCGTATAACTGCGCGATCAATTATAAATCCTATGTTTATAAATGGCGGAATGGATGGGTACCACTAATTCTGTCAAAATAATAACGCCAATAATTGCACCCGTCTCTTACCTGATACACCTAGTTCTGACATGATGTCGCCGACTTGTTGCACTGTCGGGTTGTGACCTAGAATCTGGAAACCTTTTCTGAGATCTTCTTTGGTAAGAATCCCAGTCCTTTTCTGATCTAACAGCTCAAACGCTGATTTGATTACTATAAAAAGATAACAGACATATATAACATGAACAAAAAAGCTACTCTCCACGAAAACGATATATATTGCATTTGCGACCTGTGTAGACCAGACTATCCTCCACGATATATGTTAATTCTTAGATATTAGAAAAAGCATGATCAGATATTGACCACTTGCGAACAACTTGAGCCTCGTCTGACGATTTGAAGTCTTATTGAGATTTTGGTATTGTCATTGTCATTGTCTGTCATGGTCTGTCATAGTCTGTCATTGTCTGTCATTGTCTGTCATAGTCTGTCATTGTCTGTCATTGTCTGTCATTGTCATTGTCTGTCATTGTCTGTCATATTCTGTCATTGTCTGTCATTGTCTGTCATTGTCTGTCATAGTCTGTCATTGTCTGTCATAGTCTACCATTGTCTGTCATAGTATGCCGTTTTATGTCATAGTCTGTCATAGTATAGTCTGTCATTGTCTGCCAGTGTCTGTCGTTGTCTGTCATAGTCTGTCATAGTCTGTCATAGTATGTCATAGTCTGCCATTGCCTGTCAGTGTCTGTCATTGCCTGTCATTGTCTGCCATTGTCTGTCATTGTATGTCATAGTCTGCCAGTATATGTCATTGCATGCCATTGTCTGCCATGTATGTCATAGTATGTCATAGTATGTCAGTGTCTATCATTGTCTGTCAATGTCATTGTCTGTCAATGTCATTGTCTGTCAATGTCATTGTCTGCCATTGTCATTGTCTGACATTGTCATTGTCTGACATTGTCATTGTCTGACAGTGTCTGCCATTGTCATTGTCTGTCAATGTCTGACATTGCCATTGTCATTGTCATTGTTGTTATTCCTAAAAGATGCATGGAGAAAGTATTCGTTGCGATGCCCAAGATAAAACCCACATTAATGTAACTGTTACACTTAAATACTTGTCTCTGCATTCATGCTTAGGATCCAAATGGACACTACTTTACAGACGCGTCTTAAAACATTCTATGACTAATTTGTGAATACAGCAGAGCCCGTCAAACTGTGCTTATTTGTTGTCAGAATATACACTGTTCGCAAATGCCTTACGGTTGGTTTAGACATAGCGTCGCTCAAAGATCTATATATGATTCCTTTCCGGGTAAACGTGCGTTCTGGCGAGACATTTCGTTTGTTAAGATTCACCTTGGTCTTGACCGTACGCATATACAACAATGCCATAAGACAAAGGAACATGTCCCAATATTTAGTTAATGACTCTGATATAATTAGTGTATGTCGAACTCTCCTTTAAAGCTCACTTCGTCAGAGATAAATCATAAGGAGTACAATAGAAGGACAATGCCTTGGCTTAGCAAAAGTCACATAATCGTCTTAAACCCTCTTTTAATTTGACCTTTGGCATGCAATACTCAGAGATTAACTACTAAAGGTACATGTTATTCGTACGTCAGTTACCTAGCTAAGGATCAAGCTATCTAAAAGGTCAATGTGTTCTAACACTTTGTCACTGACCTTTGTTACCGTATGTTTTTTGTTTTTTTTATAATTGACTTAGCACGTCGACCTCGAAGGATCAGTGACAATTTATCTCCTGGAGCGTATTATCATGGTATTTTGTTTGACATGTCATATGGTCAGTGACAATTTATCTCTCAGAGCGTATTATAATGGTACTTTGAAATTATGACTGATCCAAAACTTTGCTAAAATCGGAATGATCTTACAAAATGACTTAGTGGCCCGATCGAACGTCATTTCCTATTAGAACTTTGTTGGAGCATATACTTCTGGCAAACAAAGCGTATATTTTCAACAAGTACATCTGAAGATTTATCTGAAGCTTTCTGATTGATCAATTACCTATAAACTGAGTTGATATTAGGTGTTTACTGTTTTGGCATATGGCATGGGCTTAATGAAACACATACCGTTTGCGGCAAGAATACAATCAAAGTACTCAGAGTAATGAAAGTCGGGTTTACATGAACATTCCGAAGATTAGATATGTTCAAAAATGTTGAAACTACAAATAAAACATGGATAACGGTGTGTGAATGGTTACGAAAAATGATAAGGGTCAATAGTATTCAGTTGATTTTGTTTCATTTACACTTACTGCATAAAAACAGAAACTGTTTTTAATTAATAGAAACGTACATTGAATTTGTTTCGGGTTTTAGGCATTAAAATCTTCAAATTAGGAAGTAGGAATTTTACACAATAATGTATTTATGTTAACATGCGACGTAAAACCTTGCATAGAAAAAACTCGATATCGCTTTATTCCATTGAATGTGTTTGCACAAATGTAACTTATATACCTTTGTAAAAGAAAGAAAACATAATGGATGATTAGGCTGGATATGTATTTACCCAAGAGGGAGAGGGAAAACAAGGCTTGAAATTGGAACCTTCCGCCAATACTGAGCAAGAGTTCATGTATTGGACTCGGGTGTCTCCGAATTTCGTTTAACAGCAAAAGTATCAGCTAAATCAAAACCATAAATATTTTCGATTCTAGGGGCATGTTTTCAACGGTAACTGCTTTATTACGAAGTTATTCAAACATTTTGAGATTATTCAAACATTTTGAGATTATTCAAACATTTTGAGATTTCGATAAAAATTGGAGAACTGTTGGCGGCTGTACGATCAACATCCGTTGTAAACGTTTCGATCGCAATAGTCGGGTTAAATTGCTTCGCCATTGAACCCGACTGAAAATGTCTCACAAATTTGTCATTTAAAGCATGCGCCTTTCTATGATTATTTTGTTTTGATGCTTTACTTACTGTTTGATTGTTTTCCTTTATTTGCCTGAAATATAAAGACTTTCGATTTAACAAGGATTGTCAATAAACTCGCATTTTGACATATCTGCAGCAACATGGTGAGCAATTTTTCAGTTTGTCATTACGTTTTTATCTCTCTTCAATACATACATCCGAGCCCCGGTAGCTCAGTCGGTAGCGACGCGGGCTGTCAATCCAGGGGTTGTTAGTTCGAATCCCGGCTCGGCCAACTTTCTTTCCGACGATTGACAAAAGTCAATGCGACATGCGTCATTCGTCTTCCACCAATGGGCTTATTCTATGTGGAAAAGCAGCCAGTTGCTTGGGAAGATTGTTGTGTGGAGTACTGGTGTGAGAAAACCAGGAAATGCATGAGTAGGTGAACTGGCCGACGTGATATAACTGAGAAATTATTGAAAACGGCGTTAAACCCAAATCAATCAATCAATCAATCAATACATACACTTTCATTTATACAGAATGTTCGCATTTCTACCTCGACGTTTACAAAGTCGTCTGCTGCATACTGCACACACACACACACACACACACACACACACACACACACACGTTGAGAAACGAGCCACGATGTTGAGATAGTGCAACCACACGCAGTCTTGTGAGGTTACATTGGTTTGCCATTTGGTAAATGAATCATTCGTAAATAGAACACACATGAGTCCCAGATCAGCATAAGCATGCTACGCAGGCTAAGCCGGACAGACACTTTCCGCCTTTTGTGGATTTTCTGTTTTAGGAATCACTACACTATACATATATACCCCCGAGACGGAATGTGTCGGCCCGGATCAGTCTGCGCGGACAGTGCAGGCTGATTTGGGTCGATACATTACGCAGATGCCATAATGTTGGTTTTCTCGCGGGACGGCTCGTACATCAGTATGGAAGCTAACTATTTGTGGAGTTTATTAATTCAAGACTGATTGATTAATGTTCTTGATTGGAGAAAAACGTCGTTTTCAAAGTTATTTCAGGTCGCAATATCACGGCGTTCATCTCCTTTGTGATTCCTTAATTGTTTACATATATACTCAACACAACATCCGTGCCAGGTAATTTGCTACATTCCCAAATATACTGTTGAGCTTATGGTTGGTATACGTATGACGCTAATCCATTCCTCAGTCATCTGAGAGAATAATGGGCTAGTTAGGGGTACAAACTCACGGTCCCTTGATTGATAGTCGACGTCGTTACCGACTGAAATATTGTCATTCAACGAGAAGTTTACGAAGAAAACTTTAGACCGCAACAATGTACTTCAGCAACGGAATATTGTATTGTCATGAAACATATATTAGCGGTAATAGAGGACTAACCAGTGCTTGTTCATAAAACGCATATTGCCCGTGGGCACTCGAACGTGGGCGTATCGAGCATCCATGATAAAGGATCCGAATGGATTCTGAAACCTTCTATGACTTATTGGAGAACATTGCAGAGTGCTGCACGGATGCACTTGCTAATTTGAACCTGTACTAGTTACAGACGCTTTATGGTTGGTGGTCGCAAAGCACAGCTCAAATATACTTACCATTATGGGTGAATTATAGCATTTTTCTTCCCAGCGTTTAAATAATGTTCAAAATAATCCGCAGGCTTTGATAATAAATCACTGATTGTAGTTGAATATCCAAATGTCAGTCAAATAAAGTACGCCAGAGTAATTGACCGTCTACATTTTCAGTCGGGTTAAGTCGTCTAGTTTGAAACCAATGGATACAAAATGTAGACCACTGGTACAGAATTTAGAAGTAGTTCGACCACTTTTTGTTTTCCAATAGTTTAGCCTTAGGCCTGCAATACCGTCCGTTTATTTGTAAAGACTATTGCTTAAATATACCAGTTACATACTCAGGGGAATGTTTAACTATTTCCATCATTCAACAAATCTGCAGCAGGCGATTTTGATAAACATCTCTATATTAATATAATTACTGGAAAGAATTGAAAACTTTGTGGCAAAGGACAATTTGATGATCATGATGAGCAATTTCTTCTTTAGCCACATTGTTTTCAAAAGCCGCCTGCTGCAGAGTCGTCAGAAAACGTCTACATGTGGGAAAGGGTTAATAGACACGGTACCTTCGTGACTATCACCTGGTTTCTCTATGTAAACGATCTTAACGAAGGTATCTGCCTAATTTCTCTATGTAAACGAACATTCACGGAGGTGTCTACCTAGTTTCTCTATGTAAAAGAACATTCACGAAGGTCTCCACCTAGTTTCTCTATGTAAACGAACATTCACGAAGGTCTCCACCTAGTTTCTCTATGTAAACGAACATTCACGAAGGTGTCTACCTAGTTTCTCTATGTAAAAGAACATTCACGAAGGTCTCCACCTAGTTTCTCTATGTAAACGAATATTCACGAAGGTGTTTACCTAGTTTTTCTATGCAAACGAACATTCACGAATGCGTTTTCCTAGTTTCTCTATGTAAACGAACATTCACGAAGGTGTTTACCTAGTTCCTCTATGTAAACGAACATTCACGAATGTGTTTTCCTAGTTTCTCTATGTAAACGAATATTCACGAAGAACATTCACGAATGTGTTTTCCTAGTTTCTCTATGTAAACGAATATTCACGAAGAACATTCACGAATGTGTTTTCCTAGTTTATCTATGTAAACGAACATTCACGAAGGTGTTTACCTAGTTCCTCTATGTAAACGAACATTAACGAAGGTGTTTACCTAGTTTCTCTATGTAAACGAACATTCACGAAAGTGTTTACCTAGTTTCTCTATAGACAACGAACATTCACGAATGTGTCTACCTAGTTTCTCTATGTAAACGAACATTCACGAAGGTATCTACTTAGTTTCTCTATGTAAACGAACATTTCCGAAGGTGTTTACCTAGTTTCTCTATGTAAACGTATGTACCTAGTTTCTCTATGTAGACGAACATTCACGAAGCTGTTTACCTAGTTTCTCTATTTAAACGAACATTAACGAAGGTGTTTACCTAGTTTATCTATGTAAACGAACATTCACGAAAGTGTTTACCTAGTTTCTCTATGTAAACGAACATTCACGAATGTGTCTACCTAGTTTCTCTATGTAAACGAACATTCACGAAGGTATCTACCTAGTTTCTCTATGTAAACGAACATTCACGAAGGTGTTTACCTAGTTTTTCTATGTAAACGTTTATAACTAGTTTCTCTATGTAAACGAACATTCACGAAGGTATCTACCTAGTTTCTCTATGTAAACGAACATTTCCGAAGGTGTTTACCTAGTTTCTCTATGTAAACGTATATACCTAGTTTCTCTATGTAGACGAACATTCACGAAGGTGTTTACCTAGTTTCTCTATGTAAACGAACATTCACGAAAGTGTTTACCTCGTTTCTCTATGTAAACGAACATTCACGAATGTGTCTACCTAGTTTCTCTATGTAAACGAACATTCACGAAGGTATCTACCTAGTTTCTCTATGTAAACGAACATTCACGAAGGTGTTTACCTAGTTTTTCTATGTAAACGTTTATAACTAGTTTCTCTATGTAAACGTTTATAACTAGTTTCTCTATGTAAACGTTTATAACTAGTTTCTCTATGTAAACGAACATTCACGAAGGTATCTACCTAGTTTCTCTATGTAAACGAACATTTCCGAAGGTGTTTACCTAGTTTCTCTATGTAAACGTATATACCTAGTTTCTCTATGTAGACGAACATTCACGAAGGTGTTTACCTAGTTTCTCTATTTAAACGAACATTAACGAAGGTGTTTACCTAGTTTCTCTATGTAAACGAACATTCACGAAAGTGTTTACCTAGTTTCTCTATGTAAACGAACATTCACGAATGTGTCTACCTAGTTTCTCTATGTAAACGAACATTCACGAAGGTATCTACCTAGTTTCTCTATGTAAACGAACATTCACGAAGGTGTTTACCTAGTTTTTCTATGTAAACGTTTATAACTAGTTTCTCTATGTAAACGAACATTCACGAAGGTCTCCACCTAGTTTCTCTATGTAAACGAACATTCACGAAGGTATCTACCTAGTTTCTCTATGTAAACGAACATTCACGAATGTATCTACCTAGTTTCTGTATGTAAACGAACATTCACGAAGGTGTCCACCTAGTTTCTCTATGTAAACGAACATTCACGAAGTTATATACCTAGTTTCTCTATGTAAACGAACATTCACGAAGGTGTTTACCTAGTTTCTCTATGTAAACGAACATTCACGAATGTATCTACCTAGTTTCTCTATGTAAACGAACATTCACGAAGTTTCTACCTAGTTTCTGTATGTAAACGAACATTCACGAAGGTCTCCACCTAGTTTCTCTATGTAAACGAATATTCAAGAAGATATATACCTAGTTTCTCTATGTAAACGAATATTCACGAAGGTGTTTACCTAGTTTTTCTATGCAAACGAACATTCACGAATGCGTTTTCCTAGTTTCTCTATGTAAACGAACATTCACGAAGGTGTTTACCTAGTTCCTCTATGTAAACGAACATTCACGAATGTGTTTTCCTAGTTTCTCTATGTAAACGAATATTCACGAAGAACATTCACGAATGTGTTTTCCTAGTTTCTCTATGTAAACGAACATTCACGAAGGTGTTTACCTAGTTCCTCTATGTAAACGAACATTAACGAAGGTGTTTACCTAGTTTCTCTATGTAAACGAACATTCACGAAAGTGTTTACCTAGTTTCTCTATAGACAACGAACATTCACGAATGTGTCTACCTAGTTTCTCTATGTAAACGAACATTCACGAAGGTATCTACTTAGTTTCTCTATGTAAACGAACATTTCCGAAGGTGTTTACCTAGTTTCTCTATGTAAACGAACATTTCCGAAGGTGTTTACCTAGTTTCTCTATGTAAACGTATATACCTAGTTTCTCTATGTAGACGAACATTCACGAAGGTGTTTACCTAGTTTCTCTATTTAAACGAACATTAACGAAGGTGTTTACCTAGTTTCTCTATGTAAACGAACATTCACGAAAGTGTTTACCTAGTTTCTCTATGTAAACGAACATTCACGAATGTGTCTACCTAGTTTCTCTATGTAAACGAACATTCACGAAGGTATCTACCTAGTTTCTCTATGTAAACGAACATTCACGAAGGTGTTTACCTAGTTTTTCTATGTAAACGTTTATAACTAGTTTCTCTATGTAAACGAACATTCACGAAGGTATCTACCTAGTTTCTCTATGTAAACGAACATTTCCGAAGGTGTTTACCTAGTTTCTCTATGTAAACGTATATACCTAGTTTCTCTATGTAGACGAACATTCACGAAGGTGTTTACCTAGTTTCTCTATTTAAACGAACATTAACGAAGGTGTTTACCTAGTTTCTCTATGTAAACGAACATTCACGAAAGTGTTTACCTCGTTTCTCTATGTAAACGAACATTCACGAATGTGTCTACCTAGTTTCTCTATGTAAACGAACATTCACGAAGGTATCTACCTAGTTTCTCTATGTAAACGAACATTCACGAAGGTGTTTACCTAGTTTTTCTATGTAAACGTTTATAACTAGTTTCTCTATGTAAACGTTTATAACTAGTTTCTCTATGTAAACGAACATTCACGAAGGTATCTACCTAGTTTCTCTATGTAAACGAACATTCACGAATGTATCTACCTAGTTTCTGTATGTAAACGAACATTCACGAAGGTGTCCACCTAGTTTCTCTATGTAAACGAACATTCACGAAGTTATATACCTAGTTTCTCTATGTAAACGAACATTCACGAAGGTGTTTACCTAGTTTCTCTATGTAAACGAACATTCACGAATGTATCTACCTAGTTTCTCTATGTAAACGAACATTCACGAAGGTGTTTACCTAGTTTCTCTATGTAAACGAACATTCACGAATGTATCTACCTAGTTTCTCTATGTAAACGAACATTCACGAAGTTTCTACCTAGTTTCTGTATGTAAACGAACATTCACGAAGGTCTCCACCTAGTTTCTCTATGTAAACGAATATTCAAGAAGATATATACCTAGTTTCTCTATGTAAACGAACATTCAAAAGGTGTCTACCTAGTTTCTCTATGTAAACGAACATTCACGAAGGTATATACCTAGTTTCTCTATGTAAACGAACATTCACGAATGTGTCTACATATAGTTTCTCTATGTAAACGAACATTCACGAAGTTACATACCTAGTTTCTCTATGTAAACGAACATTCACGAAGGTGTTTACCTAGTTTCTCTATGTAAATGAACATTCACGAATGTGTCTACCTAGTTTCTCTTTGCAAACGAACATTCAAGAAGGTGTCTACCTAGTTTCTCTATGTAATCGAACATTCACGAAGGTATCTACATAGTTTGTAAACGAACATTCACGAAGGTGTCTACCTGGTTTCTCTATGTAAACGGACATTCAAGAAAGTGTCTACCTAGTTTCCCTATGTAAACGAAGACGCTTACAATCACACAGGTTTCTACCTAGTTTATCTATGTAAACGAACACTCCAACACTCACGAAGGTGTTTACCTAGTTTCTCTATGTAAACGAACATTCACGAAGATGTCTACCAAGGTTCTCTATGTAAACGACCACTCTAACACTCACAAATGTGTCTTTTTAGTTTTTCTAAGTAAACGAACACTCAAACACTCACGGTGGTGTCTACCAAATTTCTCTATGTAAATGAACACTCTATCACTCACAACAGTGTCTATCTAATTTCCCTATGTAAACGAACATTCTAACACTCACGCATGTGTCTACTTAGTTTCACTATGTAAACGAACACTCTAACACTCACAATAGTGTCTACCTAGTTTCGCTATGTAAACGAACACTCTAACACTCACAACAGTGTCTACCTAGTTTATCTAGGTAAGCGAACACTCTAACACTCACGCATGTGTCTACTTAGTTTCACTATGTAAACGAACACTCTAACACTCACGCATGTGTCTACCTAGTTGTACTATGTAAACGAACACGCTAACACTCACACTTGTGTCTACCTAGTTTCTCTAGGTAAACGAACACTCTAACACTCACAAAGCTGTCCTCATAGTTTCTCCATATAAACAAACATTCTAACACTCACGAAGGGGTCTAGTTCCTACTTCCATTTAGGTAAACGAACACTCTAACACTCACGGTGATGTCTACCTAGTTACTCTATGTAAACGAACAGACACACAGGTGACTACCTAGTTTCTCTGTGTAAACGAACACTCTAACACTCATAAAGCTGTCCACATAGTTTCTCTATATAAACGAACACTTTAACACTCACAAAGTTGTCCACATAGTTTCTCTTTATAAACGAACACTCTAAGACTCACGAAGGGGTGTAGTACCTAGTTATGCTTATGTAAACGAACATTCTAACACTCACAAAGGTGTTCACATAGTTTCTCTATGTAAATGAACACTCTAACACTCACAACAGTGTCTATCTAATTTCTCTAGGTAAACGAACATTCTAACACTCACGCATGTGTCTACTTAGTTTCACTATGTAAATGAACACTCTAACACTCACAATAGTGTCTACCTAGTTTCTCTACGTAAACGAACACTCTAACAATCACGCATGTGTCTACCTAGTTTCACTATGTAAACGAACACTCTAACACTCACAACAGTGTCTACCTAGTTTTTCTAGGTAAGCGAACACTCTAACACTCACGCATGTGTCTACTTAGTTCCACTATGTAAACGAACACTCTAACACTCACACATGTGTCTACCTAGTTTTACTATGTAAACGAACACTCTAACACTCACACTGGTGTCTACCTAGTTTCTCTAGGTAAACGAACACTCTAGCACTCACAAAGCTGTCCTCATAGTTTCTCCATATAAACAAACATTCTAACACTCACGAAGGGGTCTAGTTCCTACTTCCATTTAGGTAAACGAACACTCTAACACCCACGGTGATGTCTACCTAGTTACTCTATGTAAACGAACAGACACGCAGGTGACTACCTTGTTTCTCTGTGTAAACGAACACTCTAACACTCACAAAGCTGTCCACATAGTTTCTCTTTATAAACGAACACTCTAAGACTCACGAAGGGGTGTAGTACCTATTTCTGTTTATGTAAACGAACATGCTAACACTCACAAAGGTGTCCACATAGTTTCTCTATATAAACGAACATTTTAACACTCACAGAGGTGTCCACACAGTTTCTCTATATCAACGAACAATCTAAGACTCACGAAGGGTGTAGTACCTGTTTCTGTTTATGTAAACGAACATGCTAACACTTCACGAAGATGTCTACCTATTTGCTCTGTGTAAACGAACAATTTAACACTCACAAAGGTGTCTACCTAGTTTCTCTAGGTAAACTAACACTCTAACATGCACAAATGTGTCTACCTAGTTTCTCTAGGTAAACGAACACTTTAACACTCACGAAGATGTCTACCTAGTTTCTCTAGGTAAACGAACACTCTAAAACTCACGAAGGTGTCTACCTAGTTTCTCTATGTAAATGAACACTCTAACACTCACGCATGTGTCTACTTAGTTTCACTATGTAAACGAACACTCTAACACTCACGCATGTGTCTACCTATTTTTACTATGTAAACGAACACTCTAACACTCACACTGGTGTCTACCTAGTTTCTCTAGGTAAACGAACACTCTAGCACTCACAAAGCTGTCCTCATAGTTTCTCCATATAAACAAACATTCTAACACTCACGAAGGGGTCTAGTTCCTACTTCCATTTAGGTAAACGAACACTCTAACACTCACGGTGATGTCTACCTAGTTACTCTATGTAAACGAACAGACACGCAGGTGACTACCTTGTTTCTCTGTGTAAACGAACACTCTAACACTCACAAAGCTGTCCACATAGTTTCTCTTTATAAACGAACACTCTAAGACTCACGAAGGGGTGTAGTACCTATTTCTGTTTATGTAAACGAACATGCTAACACTCACAAAGGTGTCCACATAGTTTCTCTATATAAACGAACATTTTAACACTCACAGAGGTGTCCACACAGTTTCTCTATATCAACGAACAATCTAAGACTCACGAAGGGTGTAGTACCTGTTTCTGTTTATGTAAACGAACATGCTAACACTTCACGAAGATGTCTACCTATTTGCTCTGTGTAAACGAACAATCTAACACTCACAAAGGTGTCTACCTAGTTTCTCTAGGTAAACTAACACTCTAACATGCACAAAGGTGTCTACCTAGTTTCTCTAGGTAAACGAACACTTTAACACTCACGAAGATGTCTACCTAGTTTCTCTAGGTAAACGAACACTCTAAAACTCACGAAGGTGTCTACCTAGTTTCTCTATGTAAATGAACACTCTAACACTCCACGAAGATGTCTACCTAGTGTATATATGTAAACGAACACTCTAACATTCACGAATATGTCTACCTAGTTCCTCTAGGTAAACGAACACTCTAACACTCACGAATGTGTCTACCTAGTTTCTCTATGTAAACGAACACACATGAAAGGGTCTACCTAGTTAATCTATGAAAAGAACACTCTAACACTCACGAAGATGTCTACCTAGTTTCTCTATGTAAACGAACATTCACGAAGGTGTCTACCTAGATTCTCTATGTAAACGAACACTCTAACACTCACGAAGATGTCTACCTAGTTTCTCTATGTAAACGAACACTCTAACATTCACGAAGATGTCTACATAGTTTCTCTATGTAAACGAACACTCTAACATTCACGAAGATGTCTACCTAGTTTCTCTATGTAAACGAACACTCTAACATTCACGAAAGTGTCTACCTAGTTTCTCTATGTAAACGAACACTCTAACAATACCTAGTATCTCGATGTAAACGAACACACTAACTATTCATGAAGATGTCTACCTAGGTTTCGAGTGAAGGGGATTGATTTATGTATTCATAAACCACGTCATTTGCACAATAATGACACTTTACAGAATATGAATATATACTTATCGTGTCATACACGTCTTTAAACAACATTTTCTTATTATAGCACGCGTTTTTCTTGATAAAAAATCGCTAACAACGAATCGTTATTATAATCTCAGTCGTTTTTACAAATAAAAAACAACTTGTTAACCCTTTAAAATGACACATCTGCATCAGACGAATGGCAAACATATGGAAAATCTCTATAAACGGTAGTAATAGTTTAAAAGAGATGAAAATATTATTGTTGAAAAGAGAAATTTTGCATTATGAGCAAAATCTCTTTTTGCCAATGTTTTTAAAGGCTGTCTGATCTGCTGTAGATGCGTCAAAACAACAATGATGCAACGAGCTACAGGGTTATAGCAGGGTACGGTCTATCTCTCTAGTATCTAATTATCTTAGTGCACCAAACAAATTGCTGATTCCAGAAATAAACACTTTAATAACGTTCAAATCAGGTCTTCCTCACATTCAAATGAAATCGATTTTCTGATGTTTACGGACACTTTTCTGATTTATACATACACACGCATATACTTTCCTACGATGATTGTTAAATTGATCTTAAAATTGGAATACTACCCAAATATGTTTAGCGTTAACACTTTGTTTTCATAATTCCATAGCTGTTAACCATATTTGATCACATTAGGACAATAGTGTACCGAAATAGAATCTTTATATGGTGGCCTAAAATAAAAGCGAGACATATAATACACTTTGTATAGACCTACTAAGGCAAAATCAATACTGCTTATTTAAATCGCCAATGATAAATCAAGTCTATAACCTAGATTTTCACCTTTTCTTCATTGCCATGCATTTTAATTTCCATATATTTATATTTATATTATATGCTATCGTTTTAAAATTGTAATTTACATAGAAAGGTAACGACGTAGTTTACGCTTCCCCACATACAACAACTATGTAAGTTTGAATTGCATCCCTAGATAAACAAATAATATATTACAGTTCTATTTGTATTAAATAAAAAGAGAGGACATATATAGGATCCATCATGAGTTTTCTTTGGAGATCAAGATTTCTTAAATGAGTCTAGAAAAAGACGGTTATTAACCGAGCCTCTTGGCGAGGTTAATAACTCTCTTTTTCGAGACGAATTTAAGAAATCTTCTCCAAAGTAAAACGAGTGATGGATTCTTTTTATCACCTAAACAGTGTGTTTTAATGAAAAATATTGACAACATCAAAACAAAGACCGAATAACATATTCTTCATAAGAACTTGTGATTCACCGCATAAAAAAGTAGTCCTCATCATTTTTGAATAAGAAGAAAAAAACAAACAATGTCTTAAACAATTAAGACTCGTTATTTATTCAAAATAACGTATTATTGCATTTTTCAATGTGTAAAATTTAACAACTTAACAATAAACATAATAAAGATAAAGGTCAAAATGACGTCATCAGTAGTCGCGTGTATGACGTGTATTTGATATCACACATGTTGGATATCGTTTATCCGTGATTTGTTCTCAACTTGAAAATAAGGGTATTTATGTGATAAATTGAAGATATCACGATAATGATCTCTCTAACTAGTTAATTACATAATTAGTTAACCCTTTCCCTCATATAGACGCTTTCTGACGCTTCCGCAGCAGACAGGTTTTGAAAACATGGCGGCAAAAGAAGAAATTACTCAAAACGAGCAATTTCTCCTTTTATCACCATGTTTTCAACTCTCTATTATATTATTGTACTTTCATTTAAGGGGAGTTTCCAAAAGATTTCGGATATGTTTTCAAGGTCGTCTTATGCAGATTTGTTGTATGTTGGAAAGGCGGGTTAAAATTTAAAAGTATTGATCCTCTTGATACGATCGTAACGCTACAACACCATTGTCATTAAACGTGGACATGTTTACACCGAAACAAAGTGTATTGTAGTTTGATAAGTGTAGGAAAATATCTGTCTGCAAACCCATGTAATCTGAACATAATGTAATATCAGCCGTCCCATGAGAAAACCGACATTGTAGACTCAGCGTAAAGTATCGACCCGGATCAGCCTAAGCATGCCCGCGCAGGCTAACCTGGACGGACACTTTTCGCCTCCTGTGAATTTTCTGTTTCAGGAATCATTATTCTATACCTCTATCCCCATGGAACGGAATGTGTCGGCCCGGATCAGTAAGCGCAGACTGCGCAGGCTGGTCTGAGTCGATACATTACGCAGATGCCATATGTTGGTTTTCTCGTGGAACGGCTCATTTGTTTAACAGGGGTTTATGAGACGCTTCTGAGAATAATCGACGAATAACGGAAGGGCAAATCAGACTGCGGATGCCCAGATTAATCTTGATATACACTGACCGTACATGTCATGACTTTAGTTCTCTTGGTGCGGGGCTAAAAAAAATAAGCAAAGAACATGCTAACTATCAAGTTATCTATCGTAATAAATCATTAAGTAGGAGGACTATGTGCCACTTGACAGCATTATGATGTGGCCTAATTATCCATGACCGACACAAACATCGCCAAGCTTCCAATATCCGGTTCACTTGAATTAATATCCATCCTAATAAGTTGTAAGCTGTTTCTCTGTGTCCAACATGATTATCCTCTTCGATTATGTGCCGAAGATTGTCCGCAGCAGTGCTTTTCCATCGTGACCTTTTATTAGTCGCCGGGCAGAAGCCCGCGACTTCTATTTTTAATAGGTTTTCGGAAATCACATGGGAGGGGGGGTTATTATTAGTTTTTTTTTTTTTTAAATGTCTTGAACATATTACAATTGCGTTTGTTTAAACACACTAAGTTATGACACATCTAAAATGAAATAAATATTCCGATGTTTTAAGTATGTGGAGTTTCTTTATTTTTACTGGCATTTACGTTTTTGTGTTTTATTTACGAAGACAAAACAGTCCCTATTAGCTAGACTGCGATACTTTATTTTCATAAACTATGTAATCAAAAGGCGATAACTACAAACCTTTACGTCGCACAGTCTATAATTTGTTTACATACGCGCACCTGCTTGCGATATCGATATGAAAAATCACGTCGAATTCTCCTTTTAATAGATAAGTATCAACATAAACTGGTAACAGAAACAAAAATAAGAAATAATTTGTGAAAATATGTCTCAAATATAAGCCTGTTTATCAGTCGTGAACGTCGAAACGCCTTTTTCTCAGTTCGTGACCTAGTTTCATATTGCCAAAATGTAAACAAAGCGAAGTAACCGGAAGTAAAATGTAAACTTAGAAAAGTGACTTGGTTATGCAGACAAAAAATGTCGCACGACAAATCGATTTTTCTTAAACGTCACGAAACGAGTGCATGGGTCGAATGTAGGAGAAAGAAAGATACTATAGAAATGCTTTTCTCTCGAATGCAGTGGAATAAAACATGCACTAAAGCTTTGCCTGATTTTTTATTCACTTTCTTCGATGTCTGACACTACGACTCGATGAAGCCTGACACGAGGGTAAACATTTCGAAAGAATGCTCAAACACCTTATTACAGATAGATAGCTAATATTACACACTTAAATGATTAAATATATGTGATATTAAATGTTGAAACAAATTAAGAGAAGAACAAACTCTGATAAACAATAGATTTAGAAATAAAGAAAATCTGCTCTTTCGCACCCAATTAATTTCATACTTGCCACATATATTGTATGCATCAACGATTTAGATAAACAATTTAGCTGATATATTGTTACAAGTGTGGTCTACTTGTGAAATAATTAGTATTAAAAAGGAGGAAGTTCATGTCTTCAGCAATTTAACCGTTTTCTCAATGTTTTAAGCGATTAAAGGTATTTCTCTTTTATCCAACGAATGTTTGACCTCTGTATAATAGTATTTTGGAGCACTAACAGTGCAAGTGAGGGGATATTATTAGACGTTTATGCTGAAGTAGTTATAGACAGACTCTATTAATGGCAGAAATGCCATTTGGCGAGCAGAATCTCTATTAAAAGGGGCATCATGCAATATATATGTATATTACGGATCAAGATGAGTAACTCATCTTTAATACTTAAGAGTTATATGAAACATAAGAGTTGTTTCCCATAATACGACAATGTGTTTTAATTTTCCATGTCCTAATTAATAATCTAAGTTTTCAAAGCAGACGATTCCAATACCACCGCATAAACTGTAAACGTATTGAATGCAGGCTCAGGTGCATTGTGGCGCATCTGTAGCAGACGACTTTTGAAAGCTATGTGACATAACAATCGAATTGCTCATAATGAGAATGTTCATTCTTTTTCCAAAATGTTGCCAAATCCTTGAAATTTTCCTTTCTTTGCCTTAATGTTTTCAAATATTCGCCTGCTTCAGATTTGTTGTATATGGGAAAAAATGACCGGGCCGTGATTCTGTAATGTAAAATAAGCTTAAGAACCGGCCACTAAAATGATTCCTGTGTCTGATTGTTTTACATTAATCGGTTGAATCAGTGACTGAAGTTATCATCTTCACTACATTTACTATAATTACAGATAATTATCTTCACACAATGAAGTGATTGAGTGTTTCGGGTAGACAACATGCAATTTTATGTTAATTGTTTACTAAACTCGCAAAGTTTGATTATCCATTTGCTCTCAATTGATTGATTGATTGGGGTTTAACGCCGTTTTCAACAATTTTTCAGTCATATCACGGCGGCCAGTTCACCTACTCATATGTTTCTTGGCTTTCTCACACAAGTACTTCATACAAAATTCTTTCCAAGCAACTGGCTGCTTTTTCAGACTGATAGGCCATTGGTGGAAGAAGAATGACGCTTGTCACAATGACTTTTGTCAAACGTCGGAAAGAATGATGGCCGAGCTTGGGTTCGAACTCACAACCCCTGGATTGATAGCCCACATGACTACCGACGGAGCTACAGGGGCTCTCGAGTGAATCATGTTGTTTTACATATATACTGAATATCTGAGCCGCCCCGCAAGAAAACCAACAATTACTTCGTAATGTATCGACCCCCCCCCCCCCCCCCGGGGGCCATTTGTTCAAAACTAGGATAACTTTATCCCGTTGTTAAACCCCGGTTAAAGTTATCCAATTTGGATAAAAAACGGATAGTGGTTGTTCAAAAATTTGAAGCCGAGCCCCGGTAGCTCAGTCGGTAGCGAGTCGGGCTGTCAATCCAGGGGTTGTGAGTTCGAATCCCGGCTTGGCCAACTTTCTTTCCGACGATTGATAAAAGTCAATGCGACATGCGTCATTCGTCTTCCACCAATGGGCTCTGTCTATGTGGAAAAGCAGCCAGTTGCTTGGTAAGATTGTTGTGTGGAGTACTGGTGTGAGAAAACCAGGAAATGCATGAGTAGGTGAACTGGCCGCCGTGATATAACTGAGAAATTGTTAAAAACGGCGTTAAACCCCAATCAATCAATCAATCAAAAATTTGAAAGATTTTTATCCAGTTTTTATCCCAATAAATTGTGAATAACTTAAAACCCTGGTCTGTAGAAATCGGCAAAATCGCCAAACAGATATTAATGTTAATATGTCGGATGCGGAGATGAGGGCGAGGTACAGGTTCGGGAATGATAACTTGGATCGTTTGTGTGAGATGTTGCGACCACGCATCGAACGTCCGACGCAAAGATCTCATGCTCTAACAGTAAAACAGCAAGTCTTAATAAACCTACGTTTTCTAGCGAGTGGAAATTTTATTCAGACTGTCGGGGATACGTTTGGTATAGATAAAGGGACGGTATCGAGGATAATCACAAGGGTTGTTAATACCCTTTGCGAGTTTAAAGACATTTTCATAAAATTTCCGACCGACAAAAACACTTTAAACAGTGAAAAGGTTGCCTTCTATCAACGCCATAGATTCCCAGGCGTCATTGGATGCATAGACTGCACACATGTACGAATCATTTCCCCTCCAGCACCTGGTGAGAGAGACTACGTGAATAGAAAGAACTATCACAGCGTTAATGTGCAAGTAACCTGTGATAGTAATATAAGGGTGAGTAAACACATATGTCTTTATATAGATTTAAGGCCCTGCACCCGTCCCATTTGAAAACACATTTGAACTAGAAAGAAAATTATTTTGTAAAGAAAATGTGTATTTTTTCAACAGGAATCGTACGTATGACGTATGAATTTACATGCCCAACGTAACACTGTTAAACATGTAAAGTCAGTCGCGACATTGACAAGCTGGCGGGAGGTCCACAGCCACCGGTCTTCATACTCTCCTTCTTCTTCTCGGCATAGTCTCGCTTCGCATTCTTCTTTAGACAGACACTTCTCTTTAATATCGACGACAGTCCGGCTGTGCAGACCGGCGGAGTTCACCTTCTCCGCTATGTCTTCCCAGCATCTCTGCATCTTCCTTTTGATAAACAATCGGCAAAATTACCCTCCAACAATTACCGATTCGTGATCGCTTCTTCCTGTATAATAAGTTCTTCACTTGGCGTGTAATTTGCAGATCTCTTTTTTCCAACTTTGGTGCCGACAGACGAGATGCTGCAGGAATCCATTGTTTTTGTTTAAAATATTGCATTATGAGATTGGGATACGGTTTGACCAGGGTGGATAAGTTTATCCAATCTGGATAGTTATCCACTTGGATAACTTTCTTTGAACAACTCGGTTAACTACGTTGGATAACTAACCAACTTGGATAACTTCAACCCATGGGATACTATTTATCCAAGGTTAAAATTATCCTAGTTTTGAACAACCGGCCCAGATCAGCCTGCGTTATCCGCGCAGACTGATCCGCGCCGACACATTCCGTCTCAGGGGGATAGAGGTAAAGAGTAATGATTCCTGAAACAGAAAATCCACAGGAGGCGAAACGTGTCCGTCAGAATTAGCCTGCGCGGCATGCTTAGGCTGATCAGTGTCGACACTTTACGCAGAGTCCACATTGTTGGTTTTCTCGCGAGACGGCTCATTTCCTCTTTAAAGAGATTACAGTTGTAAAAGATGTAAAATCAACAATGATATATAATTAGAAAATATGAATATGTCAGAATAACGATTTATGAAGGAAACGGATTAAAAAAAGAGTTTTTTAAACCAATAATTTTTTCCAAATTAAATAATCGTTTCCGTTTATATCTGCCCTGCATATAATAAATATTCAAATCGGAGTAAAAGTCGCGGACAACCAGTAAGTTTCACGTCGAAATTGTAGTTTTTATAAAATTACCTTTGGACATCTTCAACGTGAGGCAGCTAAACGTCCATGGAAGATAAACACAAATTAATAAACACGATATGTGTGTTTAATCTCAAAACACACATCCAATACATGGGAGTATTATACAATCAATATTACATTGTATATTGCCATTGTCAGATACGTGTGTATTGAAATTGAATGTGTGTATGGATCTATGATAAGATAAATTTGTGTACATTTAGAAATCGCTGTATACAATGGATTTGAGGTGTAACGGACACCCATAAAATGCAAATATATAAACACATCTTTATCATTGAATATATGATTTTCAAATAGTTTTCCCATTTACAATACTGTTACTTATTCAGGATAGTAATAGATACATTCCGTGGGTCCCAACCATAACATAATCTGGACACGCATTCACCAATAACGGTGCGCTCTGCGAACACGATTCAGAAAGAAACACATCATATACAAACTACATACCTTCTATTTTCACCTTTCACAATCCGTAAGTATAAAATATAATTCGGTAATGGTTTCATTATCAAAAGCATTATCACCAGAATAAAACAGAAACAAAATGAGCTAAACGTTTGTTAGTGATAGAATTGAGAAGTATTTGTCCTCCTCTATTTGAGCAAACAGTGTTGACTTTGCGTAAGGTATCGACACGAATCAGCCGAAGCATACCATGCAGGCTAACCTGGACAGACACTTTTCGCCTCTTGTGGAATTTTTGTTTCAGGAATCATTACGCTATATCTCAATCCCTATGAGACGGAGTGTATTGGCCCATCCCAGCCTGCATGGACTGCGCAGGCTTTTCTGGATCGATATATTACGCAGAGTCCTTAATGTTGGTTTTCTCGTGGTACGGCTCCACATTTTATTTTCCTTTGATAAAAATGACATTTCACGCCTGATGGGCCCGGCCCGCTCTCCATTTCCATGTATTTATAATTCAAGCAATTGTTTAGTCTTTCCTCACTGTTTACAGGTATACCATATATCATTGAAAATGGTTACCGCTCATCTTAAAGCTAAGTCTTAAAACTTATCCAAGAAATTTAGGGTCATGTGTCGTGGAAGAATTGATTGATTGATTGGGGTTTAATGCCGTTTTTAACATTTTTACAATGAATTTATTTCCATTCTCACATATTTAATGTAGTCTTTCCAGGCAAACATATTTGTTTTTCTAAGGACTACTCAGCCGGGCACGTGCATTTAATTATATAAATTGACCTTCAGTCGTATGGTCATATACTCTGATCACGGGTGTCAAAATGCTACAACTTAACCAACCGCATTTTTGAAACCGCTGCATCAATTGTTCAAGCCATATTCATTGGTTGAACACTATAGACGCCAGTCTGCAGAAGCAAAGCGATTCAATACTAGTTGCTAGAATTCTTCTTCCATGAATCTAATTTAAATTTATAATGAATGAACGCATGTATTGACTATTTGTTTATTTATATGTGTTATTGTACACAGTACCATGTAATCAGGAGAGGACGTACATAGGCATTGCATGTTGCCTAATCCTTTACTCATACAAAAAGATATACAAATTAATATAAAAACATTACGGATGGTTTTCCGTGCGCGCCTTTCATTTATTTATTATGGGCGCTATTAAATTGAAACTACCCCAACAGTAATTATAACAAGGTTGGTCAAAAACGTGCCTTCGTTCCCATGCTAAAGGTTTCAAACGGTAACTGCTTGAGAGAAGTTTCTTCAAGCGTTGTATACCTCATTAACGAACAGTGCCTAGCAAGGAAAGCGTTGTATACCTCATTAACGAACAGTGCCTAACAAGGTAAGCGTTGTATACCTCATTAACGAACAGTGTCTAGCAAGGTAAGCGTTGTATACCTCATTAACGAACAGTGTCTAGCAAGGTAAGCGTTGTATACCTCATTAACGAACAGTGTCTAGCAAGGTAAGCGTTGTATACCTCATTAACGAACAGTGTCTAGCAAGGTAAGCGTTGTATACCTCATTAACGAACAGTGCCTAACAAGGTAAGCGTTGTATACCTCATTAACGAACAGTGCCTAACAAGGTAAGCGTTGTATACCTCATTAACGAACAGTGTCTAGCAAGGTAAGCGTTGTATACCTCATTAACGAACAGTGTCTAGCAAGGTAAGCGTTGTATACCTCATTAACGAACAGTGTCTAGCAAGGTAAGCGTTGTATACCTCATTAACGAACAGTGCCTAACAAGGTAAGCGTTGTATACCTCATTAACGAACAGTGTCTAGCAAGGTAAGCGTTGTATACCTCATTAACGAACAGTGCCTAACAAGGTAAGCGTTGTATACCTCATTAACGAACAGTGCCTAACAAGGTAAGCGTTGTATACCTCATTAACGAACAGTGCCTAGCAAGGTGAGCGTTGTATACCTCATTAACGAACAGTGTCTAGCAAGGTAAGCGTTGTATACCTCATTAACGAACAGTGTCTAGCAAGGTAAGACTACGCGGGTGCTGATCTTGATGTCAATTCGTGTCAATTGCATTTTGGTTGGGTTTCGCACAGCTTAATAAGAACAAATATTCTAACATTTGTACGAAGTTGTTGATTGTTACTTCATACTAAAGTGATTGTATGTTGTAGCACGACGAGATGCGGTGAAATTTGATATCTCGCGAGACCCAAAGTCGGAAAAAAACCTTCTTTCTTGTCGGTAAGAAATACAACGTCAAAATTTACCATTCTAATGAATGAATGTATAGTGTTTTATGACCCATCGACAGCTAAGGTCATTAAGCGCGCATTACAATTTAAATGATTAGTACATTAATTGAATATGTTTGATAGAACTATATAATGGGAAATGATGGGAGTAGAAACAAGATCTAGGTAATGGGGTAAAAAAGTATGATGTAATATAAATAGGGGTGAATATATGAGATGGTCTAATACTGGTTTGTTTAATCGGCTAACACTGCTCTCAAACCTTTGGTCGAGTGAGTGGTCCGATTACTCTATCAGTCGCCCGAGACAATGTTTATTTGCACAATATGTTTTTTATCATAATCCTATCCTTGGCGAATGTATTAAGACTAAGATGTTCTCGGTCGTGACTTGGCGCAATGTATTACGACTAAGATGTTCTCGGTCGTGACTTCGTTTGTTTATATGGTGTTTTACACCCCTTTCAGCGATGTTTCAGTTATATCACGGCGTTTACTACACCACCGAAGCTCTACCACTACACCACCGAAACTCTACCACTACACATCTGAAGCTCTACCACTACACCACCAAAGCTCTATCACTACACCACCGAAGCTCAACCACTAACCGAAGCTCTACCACTACACCACCTAAGCTATATCACTACACCACCGAAGCTCTACCACTACACCACCAAAGCACTACCACTACACCACTAAAGCTCTACCACTACACAACATAAGCTCTACCACTACACTACCAAAGCTCTATCACTACACCACCGAAGCTCTACCACTACACCACTGAAGCTCTACCACTACACCACCGAAGCTCTACCACTACACCACCGAAGCTCTACCACTACACCAACGAAACTCTACCACTGTGACTACATCACCGAAACTTTACAACTACACTCCCGAAGCTCCTCCACTACACCACCGAAACTATAACACTACACCACTGAAGCTCCTCCACTACACCACCGAAACTCTACCACTACACCACCGAAGCTCAACCACTACACCACTGAAGCTCCTCCACTACACCACCGAAGCTCTACCACTACACCACCGAAACTCTACCACTACACCACCGAAACTCTACAACTACACCACCGAAGCTCAACCACTACACCACTGAAGCTCCTCCACTACACCACCGAAACTCTACCACTACACCACCGAAGCTCAACCACTACACCACCGAAACTCCACCACTACACCACCGAAGCTCCTCCACTACACCACTGAAGCTCTACCACTACACCACCGAAACTATACCACTACACCACCGAAATTCAACCACTACACCACTGAAGCTCCTCCACTACACCACCGAAACTCTACCACTACACCACCGAAGTTCCTCCACTACACTACTGAAGCTCTACCACTACACCACCGAAACTCTACCACTACACCACCGAAACTCTACCACTACACCACCGAAACTCTACCACTACACCACCGAAACTCTACCACTACACCACTGAAGCTCTACCACTAAACCACCGAAACTCTACCACTACACCACCGAAGCTCTACCACTACACCACCGAAGCTCTACCACTACACCAACGAAAATCTACCACTTCATCACCGAAACTTTACAACTACACTCCCGAAGCTCCTCTACTACACCACCGAAACTATAACACTACACCACTGAAGCTCCTCCACTACACCACCGAAACTCTACCACTACACCACCGAAGCTCAACCACTACACCACTGAAGCTCCTCCACTACACAACCGAAGCTCTACCACTACACCACCGAAACTCTACCACTACACCACCGAAACTCTACCACTACACCACCGAAGCTCAACCACTACACCACTGAAGCTCCTCCACTACACTACCGAAACTCTACCACTACACCACCGAAGCTCAACCACTACACCACCGAAAGTCCACCACTACACCACTGAAGCTCCTCCACTACACCACTGAAGCTCCTCCACTAAACTACCGAAACTCTACCACTACACCACCGAAGCTCAACCACTACACCACCGAAACTCCACCACTACACCACCGAAGCTCCTCCACTACACCACTGAAGCTCCTCCACTACACCACTGAAGCTCTACCACTACACCACCGAAACTATACCACTACACCACCGAAACTCTACCACTACACCACCGAAACTCAACCACTACACCACTGAAGCTCCTCCACTACACCACCGAAACTCTACCACTACACCACTGAAGCTCCTCCACTACACCACCGAAACTCTATTACTACACCACCGAAGTTCCTCCACTACACCACTGAAGCTCTACCACTACACCACCGAAACTCTACCACTACACCGCCGAAACTCTACCACTACACCACCGAAACTCTACCACTACACCACTGAAGCTCTACCACTAAACCACCGAAACTCTACCACTACACCACTGAAGCTCGACCACGGTGAACAACTCGCTAGCACAAGTTCACATTCTATATTGGGTAAACACGTTTAATGTAGGTCAGATATTTGTAGATAAATTATTCCCTGTGCGAAACTGTGTTTACAAAAATGTTTAAGATTTTTCGAATTAGATCAATAAGCCAATATAGAAAATATTTTATTCATGATAGTGGGCTTTTAGAAATCCCAGAGTGTATTAAAAATAGTAGACGTTACCCTTTACTCCAAATAAAATAAGTTTTTAATATACTACACACATGACCTATACAGATTAACTGGACAGTGAACGGATACTCTAAAACATATAATTCTGTTTAACACGTTCACTTTATCGTGAAAATGGTAGCCAATCCTTGTTTCGAGCAATTTACACAGCGTTTAACTAAAGCAACACGTGTTAAACATAATAATAACCCTTTTACACATACGTCATATATGAAGCAGACGAATTTGAATGCACAAAGAAATATATCTGAAGAATTTAAAAAGAATTGATAAAATATGAATATTGAATAGACTTGAAAATCTTATTGAAAAGGAAGACATGTTCCCCTTTCGTCACAATGTTTTCCAAAGTCGTCTGCTGTAGATGCGTCAAAAACCGCCTGCAGATGGGAAAAGGGTTGATAGTGAAGGGTTGAGTCGTTGACTACCATCTGTGGGGTATAGATATCGCGTGCACTACATAACGAGATGATTTTAAAATCGATCATTGGATTTTATACGCGAAAACTTCGCTGTAAGTGGATATATTTTCGTTGAGGAAAGTCGGCGTAACCATGGTAAGAGACTTTTCTTTATATTGTTGGTACATATATATTGTTAGTAATTTAAATGTTATTAATGTAGTAGGTATGTATGTATGAAGAACTTTGTTCAAATTTAAATGTAAACAAACCGTTATTCTACATAAACAGGTTTAATAATGTCATTGTGTTTTGATCGTGTATTGGTAAAAAGAATCTACCTGTCATTCATCCATATTCGTGGCGTTTTTTCTTCTCAATTCAGATAAAATATCGACGGTTAAATACAATTTCTCATTTTAAACACTCGAAGCTTAATGGGTGCTAAGTAAAAATCAGTTCACTAATAAATGGAATAAATGCACTGATGATTGTTAAATTGTGTATTTGATCATATCGTACCTGACCCTTGAACCATGTATATTATTGTGTCAATGTGACGTATAATACCACTGGCACGAACTGTCGCGGAAGTCTCGGTGGTTTATTTTCTAGAACTGGTTCGTCAGCAAGTTATCATTCACGAATGAGTGTTGTGTCGCCATGATATAAATAAAATGATATTGAAAAAAACGGCGTAAACACAAAATAAAGTAAATCATTATCGACTGGGTTTGAACTTGTTTGTTGATTTATTCAACTCTTAAGCCTAGTTCTCACTGTCCCGGATTGGCGCCCCGGTATGTCCCGGATGGTTGTCCGGAACAACCGTGTCAAACCGGGAAGACAACCGTGGCGGCACCGTAGCAAATCGGGATATCCGTGATGAACCGTGCAGACCTTCCCGGAGGTTTTAAAATGTTTAACACAACCGGGAGTCACCGGGAGAAATATCAAGAACCGGAGTTATTCGAGCAGGTCCGGCACAACGCCGGTATATACCGACCGGCGCAGGACCGGATCTCTACCTTGGCTCTTCCGTGATAGTCCGTATTAGTCCGGGGCGGTCGGGAATACTCCACTCACGGTAGACATACGGTGAACCCCGGCATAGCTCCGGCGTATGCCGGTAAAGTCACGTTTTACACCGGTCGAGGGACTGATACGGTCCGAGCCGGAGTAGCAGACGGTTAACAACGGCGTATGCCGGCATTCCGCCGGTTGAGGCCGATAGACCCTCGTTTCTGTACGGACTGGCCCGGTTTATGCAGGATTATCCCGTTTCCACGACGGTAATGCCCCGGTCACACATTCACGGATCGTCTTGCCGGATCCACGACGGATGGAAACTCACGGATGACCCCGGAAAAGACTGCATCCGTGGTCCGCTACGGATGCACCACGGTTTGACTACGGGTTTTGACGGATCAACCAAGGATAATGCAGAAAATGGACTAGTTGACAACGGGGAGTGATACGGATTGCTACGGTTCGGTACGGTTTAGTACGGAATGACACGTGTCACGGCGTATGCACTGCGGATTAACAACGGTTCGCTACGATTTTAGTACGGGTTAGCACGAGTTAGAACGGTCTGGCACGGATAAGTACGGACTCTCACGGAGCGCCACGGACCTGCCACGATAAGCAATCCGTATACATAAACTCCCGCGCTCGCGTGTTCATTCCATGACTTCAAAATGCCACCACGAAAGAGAGGAGCAGCAGTCAAGCTCCAGCAAATGGGGCGAAGGCCCAGACAACCACACAGTCACGGTCTGATGAAGCGAGTAATGTTGGCGAGTTGACTTTACCCCACCCTTCTTCTGTACGAGAAGAAAAGAAAGAGAAAAACCGGCACCAGGCCCTGCATCTCAGTTCGGAGAAACAGGATGATGTCATTCAATCGTTCCAGGAACATGAATTCCTATACAACAAGGGCCATGCTGACTGCACGCTGACTGAGAGAAAGACCGCCCTCTGGAGAGAAAAGACACAAGAGCTAGGCATCTGCGACGGTCAGTAAATAAATATACATGTATTCAGTTTTATTCTTTTTCGGTTGTGGGAGGGGTGCTTAAAGTGTAGACTTTATTTATTTTACATCGATGCGCCGGAGATGACGTTATGGTTCACCTCCTCTTGATCCACGAGAGGGTTCTGTTCACCAGGATATCTAACCCTCATGATGTTGTGAAGGCACACACAGGCGAGGACTATGGCATGTACTGTATCAGGGTCATGCAACATGACGGAGAGCAAACACCGGAATCTGTTTGCAAGGATACCAAATGCATTTTCCACAACTCGTCTGGCCCTCGAGAGGCGGTAGTTGAAGATCATCTCGTCATTGGCAAGACCCCGTCTGGAGAAGGGCTTCATGAGCCAGCTTTTCATGCAAAATGCATCGTCTGCAATGATATAGTAAGACATCGGTCTGTCATCACCGGGAAGGGGGGCCGCTGGTGGGATGCCGATTACATCCCTTTCAATGGCGTTTTTCAGCTCACACTGGTTCCAACTCTGAGCGTCGGAGCTACCACCTTGTGCACCAATATTCACCCACAGGAACTTGTAATCAGAACTATTGAGTGATATCCTTTATAGTTGTAGTTTTAGTCTGCCTCGGATCTCAGAAAATATGACTTGCGTTGGCAAAATTTGTTAATGCTCGACAGCCATCCTATTTGTAAAGTTTAATATATATCAAAACACGCTAGGGGGGCTGTCACCCCCTATTTGTTGAAAAAAAGGTATTAAATAGGTCTAAAGGTCATTAGGTGCATTTTAACCGTTTTATGGAAATATTCGAACATTGTGCCTATTTATCAGTTTCAAACCTTACAAAAAATATTGTTAACACCAATACTTTGTTTTGCTGGAATGATAACATGCAAAAGGTGACATAAAACTTTTATTTCAACAAAAAAGCAGAGTTATTGGTTATTGTAGCACTGAATTGCGCAATAGAAGGGACTGATCCGAACACATGTGAATAAATCAAATAATTAAATGTCGAAGGTTCGACCTAAAACACATCTATCCACATCTATATAACACATACTTCCACATATGTTTAAAACATACAACCAAATATCGTCATTCATGCGATATGTGTTTTATATATGTACGGTTAATCACAAAAAATAATATAAGCAAACTATGGAATTCCCCAATATTTAGTCATCTTCATTCCCAACAGGATTGGCACATCCTGATGCCTCACATTTACATTCAAACATGCAAATCTGCCCAGACTTATAACATTTGCATCTTGATGTGCTGCATTTTGCGGTGCATCCACATGCAACCAACTGCAAACAGGAGACAGGTACCGAGGGTTTGCTCATCCAAACTAGTTTCAGTACACACGACTCTATAACCCAACCGCCTATATTTGTTGGATCATCTGGCTCAAAATCTGCATCAGCTGCTTTCATCCAGATCATTGCTTGATAAGCTGCTCTCTTAACGTGTTACGCGAATGCATCTTTGGTTGGCAGAAGCAGCTCTAAAGACTTCCCGGCTTTTAGGAATAGTCGGTATCGGCAGACATCAATACTGGGTTCATGAGTTTCGGGATTGCATCCATAAAGACCACATATGAGTTTCTCAACATTACCGATATCTCCACCGTGGCCAATAGGAGATAGAAGTAAGTACAGGGTCTTCACAAAACATTTTCCAACATGCCTTTTTACTTATTCCCGAAAATGATGATGTGGTGTCGCATCCTGTCAGAGTGTAAAATGCGAGAATGTTTGCTTTTACATCAGCAGTTAATTTCTGCGATATAACATGTACCGGAAAGCACCTCTTGTTCTTTGATGTTCCAGACACCATCCATGTTTCAATTTCGCAGCCCAAACGGTAGATAAGTAGTAGCAGAACATCTGTATCACAACACTGAACAACCACTCGTTCATATCCCCTTGTAATTGTATCCTTTGCGTGAATCACAATCCGCATATCTACTTCTTCTTGTTGAACGGACAAGTGGTCGGCATTGAAGCTACTTGATTTCGCGTTGACATCACCTGTGCAGCCTCCCCCAGTTACTAGTGTTGACCCAGGTGGCAATGTTTCAGCACGCTGTAAAAACTCATTGGAAATAAATCCTGCAAGATCGGATTTGTTTTCATCCAGGGTAATGAACTGCTCCCATACCTGAGGAAGGGGTACCTCTGGACCGGTAATAAGTTTTTGTATAGGGCGTCGCTTTCCAGACCGCTTGCATTCTTGATGGAGTTGCCACCATAATACCGGTCAAATGTAACATCAACGCGCATAGGTGACTTTGTCGGAGGGAGGTAGTTCCTGTGGTGTTTCAATACCTAAATCCGCGGTCAAAACATTAAGAATCTGCGATTTTGTTATGGTATTCATGTTTCCACTCGCGTTGGCCAAAGAGAGATGAACAGGCACCAGTTCATGTTGTAACACTTCAGCAGTTTGGACAGATCGTCCCGAGTTTGCGGCATTGAAAAGCCGCTGTAGCAACTTCCTGTCAGCCCTTATTAGCTTCGTCATTTTCTGCCTATCGGGTGTAGTTTTCTTGTATAAACCAGAGAATGCCTTTGATTTGACCCTTTTAATTGGTGCGAAGAATTTCACCGTTTTCTCTTTCAGTCGGTTAACTGCAAATTCTTCAACTAATTGCCGACCCCTATTTTCATAAGTCAATATATCGGAAGTGATTTCGTCTGAAGCAACGTCTTTTGTTGCTATAGATACCAGTTTTGTTTCATCATTAGATTCGTTTGGTGTTCGGGAGTTTGTTGTTAGGCCAAAGACATCAAGAGAAGCAATAACTTTCATTTGCTCTTTAACAAGATTTTCTTCAACGTTGATACGCGTAGGTTGAAGCTTCAGCTTATTGTCGTTCGTCTCTTATTCATCATCGAGTATTCCAAAGAGAGTAAGTGTTTCGACTTGCAAACGTCGGGCCCGAGTGATGCAGAACCGATCTCTGGCTTGATCATTTCTAGTAATCCCTATGATCCCTCCGGCAGTCTTGCAAACTGTGTTGATCTATTCCGTGGCTTGATCTGTTGGAACTTCGTTGAACATGTTCTCACTTCTCTTAACTACGAATTTTCCAGGCGCAGTCTGTGGCAGTGCTTTCATATCTGAAAGGTACACTAGTCCCCATCTTGCATAGTTTGTGTGATCGTAAACTGTTAACCATGGTAACATGGCTGCAAAGGTCTCCACGTGAAGTAGCCAGTTACAAGTTCTCTGTGCCTTAATGAAGCTCAACAGAATTTCAACCATTCCCATGTATGAATGCCAGTATGCAAAATTCTTGATCTTCATCATCTCAGATTCATATTCATGCACCAAGTTTGTCACACCTGTCACTGAACTTCTGTCTGTCAACCTTGTTGTAGCCTCAAAGACGTCCTCCCGCCTTGGAATAGTCGCAAAGGTAAGTTCTAGGTCTTCAATCTCACCTTCGAGCGATGGCATGTCCTTTTTCTTTGTACGGACCCAGTCAAAGAAATATCGCCATTTAATTCGCCACAGAGCCTCGTAGGTTAGTAGGTGCCCACAAACAGCTCTGTAATATGCTTTTCCGTCCAAGACAGCGGAAACAGTATTAGTACCAAAAACACCTGTTTCTTACTATATATCCTCCAAACCTGAACACTCCATGTGTTGACCAATCGCTCACAAGAAATTAAAACAAATATGGAGACCACCCATTACAAAAATGACATTCTCGAGAGTTTGTTGATTCTGCCAAACGTGTTCCTTTCCTTTGCTAATCAATGGTTGGTCGGCCGTTATGACAGTGTGGCTTTGTCCAATTTCCTTGCTAATACCCATGAATTTGTTAATCAACGTAGTTATCCTGTCAAACTCGTCAGCAGTTGCTTAAAGTTTTGGCATCATGCACGCTTTGGTGACTGGATGATATACGGTACACGCAGCTTCATTGAATGAGTTCCACGGAGGAACTTGCTGCGTTCCATCATGTGCATGCCTTGTAACGGTCCATGCCAAGTTATGCACATACGTAGCATGCTGTTTGTTGTCTTCTCTCAACCAAGCGTTCATGTTGTAATTATTTATGTTTGGTGGTGATGACCGTTTGCCACTCATTACATTAGCTTTGTCCAGGGTTTGGTAAATGTTCATGGTTTCCTTGTCTTCCTGCATGTTGTCAAGATCACTTAATAGGTCTTCTGATGATGGCTGTTCATAGTCCCTTTGCCAAGCTACCATTTGGGTACTATGGAACGTATTCTTTCCATCTAAGGTGCACTCGAGGACATCTATGTTATCACAAGAGAAGTTTGTGAAAATACCGAGGGATACATTTGGAGTTGTAGCGTTGTCGAATTGACGAACTTTTCTAACAGGTATACAGTGGTTAGCAGCGTGGACAAGATTTACGAGTTTCTCAGATCGTGTTGCTTGGTGGAAGGTTAAACCCAATCCTACGTGTTTCGGTGTTAACTTAGTTCCTTTGGAAACTCCATAGACAATGTCTTGCGCAACACTCAACACTCTTCGCTTTGTATTTTTATCACTAACATCAGCAAAATCTTTAATAGATGACATACTTCCGAATACCAATATGAGAAAAAGAAATAGACTGTTCGGCACTATTTCTTCAACATGACTTTGATCGCTATTTCTCCAATTTCCGTTGTGACCAGGTGTAGCGTCCAAGTCAGCTCGTAGTCGAAGTGCAACGTGTACCATCTCTTGAAACAAGCTTGTGCTCGAAGTGTTAATTCGTGCGGGTTCATCATCGGATGATTCTTCTTTCGAGCATTCTGATTCGGAGCTGGGGGCAAACAAATCTGAACCTGACTCCTTACTTAATATATGTGCTATTACATAATCTGAACTGTCACCTGGGTACATTAACAGCGATTCTGTTACACCAAGAGGTCGTACAAAATTGGCTTTTGAACCAAGCTTTGGTTTCACGTCTACATAAAATGTTTGCCGCCGTGAAATGTAACGTGAGGGAACCTGAACACCAAGCTCATTTGACAAAGTTATATATGTGTTCCATACAGCTTTCATATTAAACATGTGGCCCTTCCCTAAATCGTCTTGAAGTTGTGAAAGAAGCATATGCATAGCATTGTCATAAACATCTGCACACTTTCCTTCTTTAGCTGTATTTCTTTGGAACTGAACAAGACATTTCAAATGATACTTTCCTTCAGCCGCTATCAGATCATTTATGTCGGACAATCTCACAAGCATAACGGCATCATGTTGCGACTGTGCAATAATGTTTGAACATTTTTCAAGTGTTTGTACATTGTGCAATATTTTGTTTGCTTTCTACCTTTTGGCAAAACATACATTTCGACCAATCAACTGGATCAGTTGATCTACGTTTGAATTGTCCACTGGTAGAAGGTTCCTTTTCTTCTGTCTGCTCTTTTTCAGATGTCTGTTTTGAGGTGTGCTATGTTTCTTTATAGATCGAGTAATGTAAAAACACACAGTAAAAGGGTTCAGATTGAAAAATCGTGGTTATTACAGCGAAAATAAAGAAATAATGCACCCGTTGACCTTTGACCTCATTTTTAAGCCTTATTTCAGCTTTCAAAGGGTGACAGCCGGTCTGAATGACCCACCTAGATATCATACAAGACATTGGTGGTAAAAGTTTTGCATTAACAAATTTTGCCAACAGAACCATTTTCTAGGCCTCTTTTCTGAGATCCAAGGCAGACTATTTAGGGAGCCACCGTTCTTAGGACACCGTATGGCAACATGTTTGCCATCTAGAGTACCGAGAGCATGTGGGAACTGCCATTTTGCAGAAAACTGGTCAGCTATTGCCTTCCACTGTTCAGGCTCAGTAGGAGAGTCGATAACATCCCCAGCATATGTTGCAATTATGGTCTCGCATACGTCCCGAACAATACCAGAGATGGTATTGTGCACCACCCTGAAGCCATACACCAAGGTCCGGTAGCTGTCCCCCGTAGCCAGGTATCGCGGTGTGACTGCTAGCCTCACTCCAGGTTCGATGAACTGTTTGTATCAGTTAATGTTCTTTATAATCATGCGACCCACTACTTGTAACAGTTCTTGGAAAATATGTAGGTCTATTCTCACAAAGTTCTTGAAAGCAGCTGGATTTTCCACAATCAGTTCAGCCATGAGTGCTTCATACTGGCCGTGGATGTGTCGTCGGAGGGGCCAGTCCCGGGTCAACCATCGCCATAGCAGTTTGTGCAATATCAATGTCCAGTTCCAACCAGTTAAGTGCCAGCCTCAGTTGTTGGTTGTTCATGTTGGTTATTGTTAGATGTAGACTTCTTGGATGAAACAGATATGAAGTAGGGCCCTATAAACTGAAAGTATGTATACAGAAGTCTGGTGACAGAACGGTCGTGATACCTATATGACATAATCCGTAATAAACTGTAGTGGACCGTAGTAAGCCGTATTATGCCGTGATGGCACGTAGTAACCCGTAGGAATCCTTGAGAAACCTTGGTAATCCCTACCTATCCCTAATAGAACGTAGTGCGATCGTGCTGATCCGTGACAAATCCGTAACAAACCGTATTGTATCCTTGGCTAATACGTGGTGTAACCGTACACGTACGTAGTTCACCGTAACTGACCGTACCGATCCTTGGCGACTTGAGTCCGGGGATGTATACTACGAATAAGTACGGTTTATTACGGACTACAACGGATAAGTACGTTCTAATACGGATCAGTAAGGATGTACTACGGTTGTCTGATCCGTGGGGAATTTTTGAACATGCTCAAAAATTGTCACGGATATACAAGTACTACTACGATTGACCCAGGATACAATACGGACAGCTACGGACCACTACAGATTGCCACGAATGATGCCGGATCGTATCCGTGGATAATCCGGCGTGCGATCCGTGAATGTGTGACCGGGGCATAACAGACGGCGAAGTTACGATCAGACAGGCTGTAGTTACGGTTAACCCCGGATAAATTCCCGGTTTGTATAAAGTAACGTGTACAATTAGGTTCCCCATCAGTGTAATTTCTGACGATGTTGCCACTTATCAGATAGATGTTTCTTCTTCGACGGACGATAGAAAACTTATGCTGATCTGCGCTTGTCTCAGTTTATATATCGGTACTATCCGGTTACCATCGGGAGACACCGGGTGTCACCGTTGCACCACCGGCGCACGAATTGAGTTCTACCGGGTTGGACCGGCAGGGCCGTAACACGATCGTGGTCTCACCGGCTGGCACCGGGACACGTCCTGGGTCACAGCGGGATGGACCGGGAAACACGCCGGCGCAACACCGTAAATACACCGTGCCAAACCGGGTAATCCGAGATCAAACGGGGGCATCCGGCTTCTAAACCGGGACAGCGACGGGAATATGAGAATCCCAATTGATTTTTCTGGTACAACTGTCCCGGATCATCCCGGTATACCGGCTAGTCTTCACCGGGGTATCCGGGACCTGAACAGGGACAGTGAGAACTAGGCTTTAGATTGAGTGTGTGCTATTTTGCCTACCTTATCCTGTTATCCATTTGAACTATTTAAATCGTCCGTGTTTATAACACATTGTTGACATGTATGTGCTCACCATAGATACATAAATGACGAACGATGTAGCCGCAGATTAGACTGCACAAACATGCAGGTTGATACATGTCTTCATAGTCCGAAAATAAAGTGTAGAGACTTTTTTTAAATCTTACAAATTGCGTAAACATTGGTCCAATCCGGGTTAAGTGGGAGGAGGGTTAAGAGTCATCATACCGCCTTTTTAATGGACATGCTGCTTAACTTAGTAATCGATAGTCAATAATCAGTCATTCTGATAGATTAACTTTTCACTTGGTTTGTCTTTGAGACTGTTATGATTTTCACGATTAAGTTATTTAACACTTTCTCACTTGCAACATATACTTAAAATGTAAAAACTTTCAGTAAATTTGTTTGATTGTTTGGTGTTTTACGCCGCTTTCAACACTTTTTTCAGTTATATCACGGGGTTTCCTGGGTAATTTACCAGTACTACCGGTCCGTTTTCCCTGACACCAGTCAGTCGTAATGCTAACCCCGCCAAAGAGGGCAGCCATTACTACCATTTTTGAAATCCTTGGTATGACCCAGCCGGGGATCGAACCCGGGACCTACCTCTCATTCTACCACTTAACCACCGGCGTTCTATAAATGGAAGAGCAGTTTTTATTATCAGCAATATCTCCTTTTGCCACACTGTTTGTAAACTTCAGCATGTGGGCAAATATTCATAATTAATCCATCCCCACATGTATAAGAAAATATGCTCTCTTCGACAAAAACATAATTATCTAAAAAGGGTTGAAAACATTGGGGCAAAAGAGAAAATGGTCATTTTGTGCAATTTCTCATTTTGCCACATTGTTTTCAAAAGTCCTCTTTCGCAGAGTCACCAGAAAGTGGGAAAAGGTTAACGAGTTCTTATATACTGTACTGAATTATTATGAGTTACAATTTCATTAAAACTTGATCTAGGTTGACATATATCAACTTCAAGTATCGGGCCTTGACTGCGATATAATCGTTTTACAATATATTTTATAAATAGTAGTCTTGCCCATTGGTTAACGACGAATGACGTCACGACATTACTTCCAGGTAACTGGCTACCTTCCCACATACACAATTAAGGTCACTAGTGGAAGACAAATTACGCAAGTCACAATGTCTTGTGTCAGTCACCGGAAAGAATGAATGATTATGCAGCGGCTAGAGTGAGCTTTTATCTCTATTTAACCGCTGCAATTACTATTTTGGTAGTTGGATTAGCCATGGGACGTGTTATATGTAAAAAACTAAAAACATATGCGTGGAAACTTTATACTTGTAATTAAATATGAATTTTGCTCTTCATAGCACTGACACGTTCCATGGATTATTCAAATGTATTTTCGCTTTCGCTTTAAGTGTGAGTTTTTATCTCTATTTAACCGCTGCAATTACTAATTGTGAATTGTGAATATCATGTATACACATGTGCTTTTGTAAATCTTCAATTTATGGAGGAAATAAAGAAATATATACTGCATATCTAGTTTCATTTTGATGAATTTCTGTTATCCACAATACAGTTTTGTCCCACGTTAGCGTCTTCGACCTTCTTGATTTTGCTGCTACCACAGTATTTAATTTCTTTTTCCATCTATGAACCTTTACCAGAACCCTAAACACAATTATCTCCCGGATCAATACTATTTACGGAACAACGGAGTTTACTGTAAACTTGTTTCCGATGTATTGGCTATTCGTTTTTCAAACAGTTTTTGCAACACTGGTCAACGTCTGTCTGGCTTAACCCTTTCCCACATACAGCAAATCTGCAGCAGGCGACTTTGAAAATGTCTACTCAAAAATATGGAAAAATCTCCATAATTGTAGGTTTAATTACTGGAAAAAAGCTTAAAACAATGTGACAAAAAGAGAAATTGCTTGTTTTCACAAATTTCTCCTTTTGTCACGGTGTTTTCAAAAGTCGTCTGTTGCAGACGCGTCAAAATGCGTCTATAGGTTGGAAAGTGTTATTTGAAATAACAAAACTGTACCGAACGGTACGTTGTTCATTGGATACCATTGAATAGAGGTATTATCGAAGTATAATAAATAGATCATAGAAATTGCGTGTAATTACAATACACAATATATCTGGCAGTTTAAATTACGTTAAAATGGACATTTAACCCTTTCTCGCATGTAGACGCATTTTGAGCTTTAGACGCATCTGCAGACTAATTTGAAATAATTTCTAAAACTGTTTCGAAAGCCAATCAAAATGTTTCCATAGATTTGTCTAAGATTCTAGATTGACTGTATGTGGGAATTACTTTAAACATTCAGATTCAGAATATTCCTCGCAAGCTTAAATGTGTTATTTTCTCATTTCAGGCCAAAGGAAAATTGACAGTCAAGGATCGGCAAAGTAAGTGATAACATTTTTGCGACGCCATTCGAAAAATGACCGTCGGGGGGTTATGAAATTTAATTGCAATTTCATCAAAATTATACACGGACTGGTTGGCTGAATGTGGACACAAGCTGTTCCCATGATACTTACACGACTAATCTCTCTGATTAGCCGGCCTCCGTCCTATCAGATGACGATTTAGGAATATCACAACACTGCCTTAACCATTTCCCTCATACGGCAATTCTCCAGCAGACGACTTCGAACGTATTTTGTCAGATGGATAACCTATGACTAAAAGTGGAAAACATTGTGACAAAAGGAGAAATTGCACGTTCTGTGCAATTTCTTCTTTTGTCACTATGTTTTTAAAACGCCGTCTGCTGCATATTATTTAACCATTTCCCTCATACGGCAATTCTCCAGAAGACGACTTCGAACGTATTTTGTCAGATGGATAACCTATGACAAAAAGTGGAAAACATTGTGGCAAAAGGAGAAATTGCACGTTTTGTGCAATTTCTTCTTTTGTCACTTTGTTTTCAAAAAGCCGTCTGCTGCAGAGGCGTCAGAAAGCGTCTATTTGCGGGAAAGGGTTAAATGTCATTTACCGCAGATTCGTAAAAATAAAATTATAACAAGCGAAGACGAACATTGAACATTAGAACATTTTAATGAATACTTTAAGAAATTACACTTCTATTTTGCATATTGTATATGAATGCTGAGCTGTATAATTGGTTTGTTTGTTTTGTATGGTGTTGAACGCCGCTTTTGATAAAGGAAATTCATTTCTATTACGGCGTTTCTTCAGTAAGTAACCAATACTACTTATTTATTCTTTATACCAGGGAGTCAGTCGTAATGCTAACCCTACACTTCTGAGTACCAAGGAGAGACAATCATTACTACCAATCTAAAAATCTTCTGTAGGAAAATACAGTTTAGCCTTTTTTTGACAGATGTATACTAAAAATGATTCGCAAACCCATGCGATTGTATTCAAACGCACACTGTATGTCAGCAGGGGCGTAGCTCCCTTTAAGCACTGTAGACACGTGCCTACACATTTTTTCTCAAAATGTCCCAAAATTCAGCTGCGGCGATAGACATCTGCGTAATGTATCGACCAGATCAGCCGGCGCTGTCCGCGCAGACTGATCCATCCGACACATTCCGTCTTAGGAGGGATAGATGTAAAGAGAAGTTATTCCTGAAACAGAAAATCCACAGGAAGCGAAAAGTGTCTATCCGGGTAGGCCTGTGTGGCATGCTTAGGCTAATCCGGGTCGAAACTTTACGCATAGTCCACAATGTTGATTTTCTCACGAGACGTGGCGAGAGTCAGGTTACATTTGACTAATTGGCGAGAGTCACGTTACATTTGACTAATTGGCGAGAGTCACGTTACATTTGACTAATTGGCGAGAGTCGGGTTACATTTGACTAATTGGCGAGAGTCAGGTTACATTTGCGGATGCATGAGGTGATCTGACTCCCTACTCGTTGCATGTGTCACAAAGTTAGATTTCACTTATCATTTTTATTTCAGATATTGAGACAATATACGGATTATTCGACACAGATAGTCATCATGACTTTATATCTGAAAAGGAGATGAAAACTGGACTGTCGTTGCTCTTTGGAGATGACTATACTACACAAGAATTCAAAAAGATTTATAAAGACATGGGCCTTAATGCAGGTAACATTTCACAAATGTATGTTCGATGTCAGTAAGTAAGTAAGGTAATGATTAATAGAATGGATTATTTCATAAGTATAAGTAGGATGTCACAATGCTGTTACAGTTTCATAAATAAAAGTTTCAAACATCTACAAAAAATATTTAATTAATCCTGAATCTTTCCACATATCCCGGTTATGTTTCATAAATGTAGGTACCTTTTCCTAACTCCATACATATATAAAGTGTTTTATCTTGCAATGAGCAGATTAGGGGATATAATAAACTTTTTGTTTACATGTCTACTTAGTTTTAGAAAAGACGTAATCGCCGGAACTACTATTCTAAAATATAAATATGTTGATAGTATAGCCTTCAAAGCAATGAACACACACAAACAAAACAGAATAAGTTATTATTGTTTTATTTACATTTCAACATATTTTAACAATGCAAATACAAATCAAAAAGAATATCATTATATACCTGTTTAGTCACTCATGATCAGTTCATAGGTAACCTTGTCTAAATACAATTTAAAATGAGTTCTATCTTATAATGAAAAGCATATCTATGTTTCCACCAGTAGTTTTACACTAACATGCATCCACCATAAACGATAAATGTTGGAAGTTCTATCTATGTTCTACCACGAGAAAGCGTTAAAATCGGAACTCTTTAGCTTCCGTATGTCATTTGTACACAATTAAATTTTGCGCGTATTCATTCTAATTTGGACTGAGTCATCTATGGCCTTTTATAATTTTGTATGTAATTTCTTTAAACCAGTTAAAATTATTGAACATGAAAACACAATTCAGCATGCAAGATAAATAGAATATTTTGTGCTTGAATTTCGAAATGAACTTGATCTGACTCGGCTGTGAAAAGTGATAAGTGTCCCAACCTCTTCAGAAAAGTTCATATCTTAAGTCAAGGATGTAATATTATATGTCGATGTTGTGTTTTTTAAATCTATTATTCAGGTGATAAAATAACTAAAGAAAAATTCAAGTCTTTTATGGAAGATTATTGTCGAAGACCGAGGAAAACTAGAGCAGAAAAGAAAGCTGAGATTGAATCAGCTTTTAGAGTGTTTGATAAAAATGGCAACGGCTCTATAGATAAAACAGAGCTAACAAAATCTTTAAAACAACTTGATGATAAGATGAGTGATAAGGAGATTGAACAACTGTTCACATTGTTGGATACAGATAAGGACGGAAAGATAACAAGTAAAGGTATGTTTAGTTAGAGTAACTATAATTGAGCTGTTCCGCGAGAGAACCAACATTGTGAACTCTGCGTAAAGTATCGCTTCGGATCAGCCTTAGCATGCAGCGCAGGCTAACACGGACAGCCTCTTTCCGACTCCTGCGGGTTTTCTGTTTCTGGAAGTATTACTCTTTACCTATAACCCCCTTTAACGGAATGTGTCGGCCCGGATAAGGCTCATCTAGGTCGATACATTATGCAGAGTCCATAATGTTGGTTTTCTCCTGAGAACGGCTCATAAATATTTTTGTAAGCGATTGCATTTTTTTGCGATTAAGATCCAAAACTATTATTCAAGATTTCAATTTTCGCGAATTGGGTATACAATTTATAAAACGTATCTATACATGGAGGGGGCTACGTCGGGCGAAAACAGGTCTTATCTTTCAGGAACATCAAATTAGCAGAGGTAGATCCTGCATATTAAATGAGCGCCGTCTGGTGATTTTGGGTCTCAGTTCCTCTCTGTTACAGGATCATACTATAATGGTATTATGCAATAATGCTAATTTGGCGTCAACTTGACTAATGAGACTACAGATCATTGACGCAGGTCGGGAGCGCGGTGTCAGTATTGAATACGATTCAATGTTGTACCATGGGGCTACATAATCGAAAAGGGAGCCACCGACATTATTATTAAGAAAAACTTGTATTAACTGATTTAAGAAACAACAAGATGCAAAATACGTATGTCTTCTACTGTTATAACAAATATTTAGACACATTAAATTGGTATTTAATAACTTTTCCCCAACTTCCTAGGCTACGCTTTTGATTCATGGCCCTGACGAAACAGTTCATCAAAGCTCAGAAATAAAGTTCATTTTCCCCCAACTTCCTATGCTACCCTTTTTAGACCCTTTTTGTCCGTCGTCGTCCGTCGGTAACTTTTAGCTTTAAACATCATCTCCTCCTTAACCACAGTACCAATTTCAACCAAACTTCACAGGAATGAACCTTTGGTGGCCCTCTTTCAAAAGTGTTCAAAGATTTAAATTCCAAACTTTAAAAATCGTCTCCTCCAAAACTTCTAGTCAGATTCCAATATAGTTTGGTAGAAATGTTCCTTGGGTGACCCTCTACAAAAGTTAATTTTATGAAAGTGCTTGTCTGATTTTAAGAAAATATAATAGGAATCTTACTTCAATGATCCTCTACTTAATTTGTTTAAGCCGTATTGATTGGTTGCAAAATTATTGCAAACCAGGCGTCATCAAAAAAGGGGTTAATTGAACTTTTAGCTACAAATGACAACCAACTCCTACTATTCCAATGGACAAATTTCAACTTATCTTAACAGGAATGATCCTTTGTTGGTCTTCTTTCAAAATTGTTCAAAGACTTACGTTATGTGTAGAACTATGGTTGCTGCGGTATCAGAAAGTGAGTAAAATACCCAACAATTTAAAAAACCTTTTTTCCATAATCTGCTGGTCCGATTCCTAGATAATTTAATAGAAATGTTCCTTAAGTGACCCTCTAAAATAACTGTTCAAGCCATATTGATTTCGTTGATAAACAAGGCAGCAAGGCTGCATAAGGAAAGATGCAAAATGACAAAACTTTATAATTCCATTCGTATAAAAGTTCTTGTTATATTTCAAGATATAAATGGCATTTACTGTAAAGCAATTTCTTTAACAGTGTCCACTCCTTGATCAAAGTTATCCAGATATTTGCAGTTAAATATTTGCTACTAATTTACTATCAATTAGATGATCGATTTAAGGCCATCTTGGACCTCTTGTTTAATTGTTTGGTTTACAAAATTCGGGGGATGTTTTTGCCTATTTATAAAAATCTGTTGTATTGTATCTAAACTTAAAACGTTCCTCCCCATACAGTTTGTTCATTCAGAGCATTGTATTCTTGCTATATGTTGACTATACATGTGAACTTTTTCTTTTAATTTAATAAATGCTCAATTTTGATAATAAATATCTTTAAACTTTATAAAAAATGACTTTGTACTGTTTGTTTATATACTCTCGTGTTTGTTATCATACTTCTGCTAAACTAGAAGGAGAATAGACTTCCCGCTCTCTTTCCAAAGCTTGTGTCATACTTAACTTATAACAAGAGGCATTAAACCTTAATATATGTTAATATTTAAGCACCTTTGCTTATTTGTTTTTATCTAATTGATCTAGTTAGAGCAGATTTAAAACCGTTTATTGGTAAAACATTAAGAAACTTCAGCTTGTATGACATATTATAGTTGCAGCCAATGTTAAGCAAACTGTAAACCAAATGGTTTCAGGACTAAACTTGTCATTTCGCGACTAAACTTCACATGCTGAATATCACATAGATCGGTGCATATACAACGTCTAATCCCTACATCAAAATTGACCGTTTCTGCTCTTGGTAACCTTTTATTATAGGCTATGGTAGCCAGGTGGGCAATGTAGGCACACATCTTGGTCTTCTTGTTTAAAATAAAGGGACATTTGGCCTTCTTGTTCGAAATATTTACATCCTGTCTGTTTACACGTTATTTAAATGTACTGAACTGCATCTGCTTCCTTTAAGTCATGCTTCACAATCATGCGCGGCATCTTTGATGCTTTGTATCAAAATTCGTCTTGTTATTATACCCCCAGATACATAGTATATGGGGGATATATAGGAGTCACGCTTATCGGTCGGTCGGTCGGTCGGTCGGTCGGTCGGGGATATATAGGAGTCACGCTTATCGGTCGGTCGGTCGGTCGGTCGGTCGGTCCGTTGGTCTGTAGACATTTCTTGTGAACACTATTTCTCAGCAACCCTTGGTCAGAATTCAATTTAACTTCACAATAGCGATTGATACCAAGCCTAGTTGTGCATATTGTCGGCGTGTTGCACTGGAATTATTTTTAAATGAGTTATGGCCCCTTGAATTTCTCATACATATGTATATTGTCAGGCACCAGCTGGGGGTATTTATCACCTTCAGTGATATTTCTAGTTTTGTTTATATATTCATCTAGGACTTGCATAGGTCTAGATAAGGGGAGTTAAGTGGTATTTCATCTACTATAAATCTCTTATTACCCAATAACCCCTATGTTGTGGGTACTCAAAAGAATCGTCTGACCGAGACGATTATTTTGATTACCCACAGCCTAGGGTTATTCAGCCTGAACGCAATGACCGATCACCATTTTACCCGTTATCATACAAGAAACTTCTGCAATGTTGCACAGTTAACGTAATACACTTATTTATGTAACATTGTGGTTTCCTAGGATCCAAACATCACATTGCACTCATTATGGGCAAAATTATTACATAACACAGAAGTGATTTGCAATCTTATATCATTTTAACATATCTGGGCAACTAGTATATATTGTATTTATATTATATTGTTTTGTCAACTGTTGTTTAGCTATACCAGGGCGAAATAAAAAAATATTATTGTTCGTGTGCAGTTTTCCAGTACAGTTCACAAGCCGTTAGCGGATAACTTTTCACATTGTCTGTGTCTGTATTAGTCAAAATTGATATATATCTTTCTTAGTTTGTACCTAAATAATAATTATGTTTTTTTCACTCTTTTGACCCAGCCAACAACATTTTCAAATACTTTCAATTGTAGCTGTTGAAATGTTCTGCCGCCAAAAGATGCATACTTTCATTCTGAGATTCCTTGTAAAGAAAACTGTGTGACATATTCAATAGTAAATACCAGCTAGTGCCATATGGTTTGTAAATATCTCATTATTTTTCTGACATGTTTTATTGCAGAATATGTAGACCTGTTACTTAAAGACTTCAAAGAGCCAAAATAGCCATAGAACGTTTCATGGGTGATGACTTGAAGTTGTAAACTTGGGGCCCTTGATGTGTCTTGCAAATTCAACATGAGATAAACTTCAGCCATATTCTTTGATTGTGTAGAGAACAGAGAGAGAATTCAAAAACATGAGGAAAGAGAGAGATAGTGTGAGAGAAAGAGAGATACAGAGAGAAAGAGAGAGACAGAGAGGGGCAGAGAGACAGAGTTAGACAAGCCGGTAGGCGACGTGGGAAGAACTAGTGTGATAGGGTCACTATTGTGGTAAATTGGTGAACACTAATGAAAAGTGTGCAGCTTGTAAAAACACTCTCTGGTCAACCAACCATGTTTTATAACCATGCCAAGACGCATCCGTCTACACCCAACCGTTTCGCCTCGGTATATTTTGCAAACTTCCGGCTCTAGCTCGGAACCCGAGGTCGGAGGTAAATCACGTAAACATACTTTTTGTAGCTCTTGAATAGCTCTATTAGATGGTGCAATAAAATTGCTATCTAATACTACCACTGCAGGGCTTGGGGCGATTGAAGTCCAAAACGACTGTAAATAGATACCCTTTCTTTGAAAGGCTAGCATTTGGAAACAAAGGCCTAAATCAAAAAGAGTTTCAGCTCTCCACATTCAAAACTGTAGGAGAAGATAGAAAATTGGTTTGTGTTCTTAAAACGCGGCTATCTTTGAAAGGCTACCATTTGGAAACAAAGGCCTTAATCAAAAGCGTAGCTGATACGTTTTATCTAAATATCTCGAAGTATCTCTAACCGAAGTTTCAGCTCTCCAAAACCCGTTTTTAGCTCGACTTTTGAAAAACGAGAGCTATTGTCATGACCCTTGCGTCGGCGTCGGCGGCATGGTCGTCCGGTTAAGGTTTTTTGTTTAGCTCAGCTTTTTTTCTGTTTTCTATCAGTCGAGCGTCTGTGCCGTTCGCGGTGCTCTTGTTTTTCCTAGCTGCATAGCAACGGCTTTCTTTGAAAGGATAACATTTGAAAACAAAGGCCTAAATCAAAAATCGTAACGCATATCAAAGTATCTATAACCGAAGTTTCAGCCCTGCACATTCAAAACGCGCACACCCTGAGCCCCTATGGCACCTGTTCACTAAGTTTTATCGGAATTGGCCTGTCGGTTTGGGCTGTGGAGCGTCGCTTTACAAACATTTGGACAGAAAACGCGGTGTTTTGCTAGCTGCATAGCAACGGTTGAGTCCTTATCAACAAAACTTAAACGCGCACATCCTAAACTCATTTGGCACCTGTTCACCAAGTTTCATCGGAATCGGCCCTTCGGTTTGGAAAAGCCGGTTTGGAAAATCCTGACAATAGGGGATAGCGAATCCCAACATACAGACAGATACTGACAGACAGTGAGAGAGAGAGACAGAGATAGAGTGAAAGAGACGGAGAGACTGCGATTTTCATTTAACATAAATAAAACTATTTAACATAAATAAAAGTAGTGAAAACTACATGCAATAGTTTTCACTGTGTTCACCTTGAATGTAAACTACTCGTGATACGAGAAATGATGTTGATATAGATCAGTAAACAGTTACTGATATTGAATTTGTTATATTCAATATGTATTTTTGTTTATTTGTTGCACTGCATGATCCATATTTGCATTTCTTCAATATAGCTATCAAATGAATAACATTATTATTGAACCTGTCCATTGGCAAAGGTACAACTCGGCTTTTGGATCAGTATATAACAAAGTCGGCATGTTAATCCGCACAGGCTGATCGAGAACTACACACATCTTACATTCCTACATGTATAGTTTGTAAAGATATTCTGTGTACATCCTGACAAGACTGAGCAGATAAACAAGTTGATATAAACCTACACTGTTCGAAATTGCCATTATACATGTATATTCTAAAGTATCCATGATTTAAAAATAAAATTATTTACCTGTTTAATGGAATATTCAATCTATCAATCTAACTATAATAAAGTACAAACCATCCGCAATACATTATTAATAATCAAGAAAGCAACATCCGTGTGTCTTCAAGAATGTCAACTATTTTTAGTTCCGTTCCACTGGCTGAAAGCCAGTCGAGCTTATGTCAGAGCGAATTGACCGTTGTGAGTCCGTGCGTGCGTGCGTTAACTGTTTGCTTCAAACGACTTCTCCTCTCTAACCACTTGGACATTTGCGATACAACTTCATAGGAAGCATCCTCCCAATGTCCTCTCCAAAATTCCTTCATACTTTGGATCCATGCAAAATTTTGGTTTCCATGGCAACCGAAAGAAAAAAAATTATAATTATTATCCTAAACAAAGGTTGGTTGATTTTTAAATAATTTTGTAGAAATGTCCTTTGGATGACTATCAGATTCCTTCAAGCCATGTTGATTGGTCGGGGCTATTTTGCCTTATATGGCTAAAGTGAAAACTTAAAAATCTTCTCCTCCGAAAGTATCGGGCCGATTTCCAAAAATGTTTGTAGAAATGTTCCAATTGTGACCCTATATCAGATTCCTTCAATCTATGTTGATTGGTCGGAAACTATGGCCGCCAGAGGGGGGGTGGGTGCTTTTTTGCGTTATATGGCTATAGTGAAAACTTAAAAAATCTTCCTCTCCGATTTTCTTTTTCAAATAAATTTGTTGAAATGTTCCTTGGTTGACCCTCTATCTGATTCCTTCAAGCCATGTTGATTGGTTGAAAAATATTGCAACCAGATGGCAGGGGCTGTATTGCCTGATACGGCTTTAGTGAAACTTAAAAACATCTTCTCCGACGAAAGTATCTGGCCGAGAAATCAAAAATATTGTAGAACTGTTTCCATGGGGTGACTCTACAAGATTCCATCATGCCAATTTGATTGACCTTAAAACACGACAGCCAGTGGGCGGGGCTGTTGGCCTTAAATTGGTTTCAGTTTAAAACTTAAAATGTTCTCTTCCCAAATTATTTGGCCGATTTTCAAATAATTCTTCAGAAATGTTCCTTGGATGACTCTATCAGATTCCTTCAAGCCATGTCGATTGGTAGAAACATGGCCACCAGGGAGCGGGAATTTTTCCTTATATGGCTACAGTGAAAACTTAAAAGAAAGTTCTCCTCCGAAGGTGGCCGGCCGATTTTCAAATAAATTTAAAGAAATGTTCCTTGTGAGACCCTCGTATCAGATTCTTTCAAGCTATGTTGATTGGTCGAAAAACATGGCCGCCAGATTGCGGGGCTATTTTGCCTTGTATGGCTATAGTGAAAACTTAAAAAATCTTCTCCGAAAGTGTTCGGCCGGATTTTCAAATGATTTTGCAGAAATGTTTCTTGGATGACACAACTTGCAACATCTCGGTCAGACTATTTAAGAACAAATAATGTAGAGCGTTTAAAAGATCGGAGCGATTCATGGAGCATAAACGCTTCTTTTTTCTTAGACAGGTTCATGTATACTTGTAGATTCATTGTAATCAAAGATAAATAAAGTTTTTATTGTTTATAAATTGCTGTACATTTCCTTTTGAACACAAGTTACTAAAAAGTAATATAAGTAAGTTCATTTCCTTAAACGTATGTAATAATTCGTCCATACTGAAAACATCGGTGTTGGTGTTCTCCACTCTATCTCGGAGTTCAGACAGAATTATTGTGATGACCTTGTGTCGTTCTTATGGCGCCAACGATTCATTTAATGACATATACCATACAACTTGACCAGTGACAGATCATAAACTCGTGTAAGTGATCGAACTCCATCATTATCCTCTCGTTTCCAGGGGCGTAGCTCCCTTTAGGCACTGTAGGCACGTGCCTACACATTTTTTCTAAAAATGCCCCAAAATGCAGCTGCGGCGATACACATCTGCGTAATTTATCGACCAGATCAGCCTGCGCTGTCCGCGCAGACTGATCCGGCCGACACATTCCGTCTAAGGGGGGGGGGGGGGGGGGGGGGGGATGGATAGAGTAGTGATTCCTGAAACAGAAAATCCACAGGAGGCGAAAAGTGTCTATCCGGGTACGCCTGTGTGGCATGATTAGGCTGATCCGGGTCGATACTTTACGCAGAGTCCACAATGTTGATTTTCTTCACGAGACGGCCTACACATTTATTATTGCCAAGCTACGCCCCTGGTTTCAAGGGTATACAACTTATCGTAAACACTTATCTATAAAAGGATACGATGCCACCTAGAAATATGTGAAATATATGAACATCTGGTAGAAGTTGTAACATGAAAGGTTACAGAATGGGGAAAAAGAGAGCTTGCTCGTTTGCAGCAATTTTTATGGTACGCTGTATGTTTTGAAGTATCATCTACTGCTATACTGTAGATAGTGTCATATGACATCTGTAAACATTTGTTCAGTTATATCAGGGCATTTCCTGGGTAAGTCACTAGTACTACTGGTCCATTTATCCTGACATCAGCCAGTCAGTCGTAATGCTAACCCAACAATCCTGAGCACAAAGGAGGGCAGCCAGCCGTTGCTTCAATTTTAAAAGTCTTTCGTATGACCTTGCAAGGGATTGAACCCGCGACCTTTTACACCCGAGAATACCACTACACCATGGAGGAGTTCATTCCTTTTCCTTTACAAAAGAAAGTGTCGAGCAAGACTTGTGTCTCTTATCTGAGTCAGAGATTTAATGACTGTCACCAATCGTCAAAGTCGCTCGGCAAATCAAACTTGCTTGATCTATTTTGAAAGAGGATAACCAAATGACGGTTCATAATAAAATCCTGTACGTTGTTTTATCGAGATGATATTGGACTGAATTTGTTTACCCTCGCCATGCAGAGTTAAATATTTGGCGAGCAGTAATCGAGATAATTATTAAACGTTCCACTTTATATGAGTTAAACTGGCATATTCACATATGTGCATTCGCGTTGTCTCACCAGAGCCTCCACCGTCTGTCTACATTTAAACGTGGCCGAGGGGTTATCGTCCCGTGGTTCGATCCCAAGTCGCGGCGCTGTGGTCATGGTGGAGTGCTGTTTGGCAAGGCAAATTTCCTAGTACTGGTTTGTTTATCCAGGGATCACGTATATGTGAACTGTCGCCATGATATTGAAAACGGCGTAAAATCCCAACAAAACAAAACACAAACAATACATTTGATTGAGTTATGCATCCATCTTGCGACAAACTGTAACCCAGTTTGTTTTACGTCACTTTACATTCACATGAGACCCACAATTGGAAGGGGATATCACCACGTAATGAAACCCACAATTAGAATGGGATATCACCACGTAAGGAGATCCACAATTGGAAGGGGATATCACAACGTAATGAGACCCACAAGTGGAAGGGATATCACCACGTAATGAGACCCACACGTGGAAGGGATATCACCACGTAATGAGACCCACAATCGGAAGGGGATATCACCACGTAATGAATCCCACAATTAGAATGGGATATCACCACGTAAGAAGACCCACAATCGGAAGGTGATATCACCACGTAATGAGACCCACAATTGGAAGGGGATATCACCACGTAATGAGACCCACACTTGGAAGGGATATCACCACGTAATGAGACCCACAATTGAAAGGGGATATCACCACGTAAGGAGACCCACAGTCGGAAGGGGATATCACCACGTAATGAATCCCACAATTAGAATGGATATCAACACGTAATGAGACCCACAATTAGAATGGGATATCACCACGTAATGAGACCCACAATCAGAAGGGGATATCACCACGTAATGAGACCCACAATTGGAAGGGGATATCACCACGTAATGAGACCCACAATTGGAAGGGATATCACCACGCAATGAGACCCACAATTGGAAGGGGATATCACCACGTAAGGAGACCCACCATTGGAAGAAGACCTCGCTAAGAATGGAGAGGGACCGATTTCCAACAACCATAAGGACAATGTGGTTCAAAAACGTAATACTACTCTTTGAACATGGTTGTATGATGTTTGTTTCTGCAATTACATGTCCAGTGTTGATTAAACTACATATGAGCCGTCCCGCGAGAAAACCAACGTTATGGCATCTACGTAATGTATCGACCCAGATCTGCCTGCGCAGTCCGCGCAGACTGATCCGGGCCGACACATTATGTCTCAGTGGGGATAGAGGTATATATTAATGATTCCTGAAACAGAAAAACCACAGTAGGCGAAAAGTGTCTGTCCGGGTAAGCTTGCGCGGCATGCTTAGGCTGATCTTGGTCGATACTTTACGCAGAGTCCACAATGTTGGTTTTCTCGCGGAACATCACTTTTAAGTTTTAACCATTTTGTAAGTAAAACGGTCTTAGGTCAAAGGTAATAAATAAGCAAAGCGAATTTCCGAATATGTTTATAACTGTTTGGTCATACATTTAGACGCGTTTATTTCCGTAACCAAGGAATCGAATTTACGGTCTACAGCTCACATGATTTCATTGTAAATACATAGCATCTGTAAAAGGGGCTTTTATGAAACACAAACAAGGCTTTTTATGTATACCGTCTCTTGAAGTGTCTGTTTGCTCGATGTGACCGATCGTATAGATCGTATAGACGGACATATACGTGTGTGATAAATGATACAAAAGTACTAATCATAACATGTAAGTTAAAATGTTGAAGTGAATGAAGAACGTCATGGGCTCACGATCGTCGAGGGTAACACTATTCGGCCAGAATCTTGCTCATTTCTGGAAAAATAATAATAAATGGTTAAAGTGGAAGAAAGTTTATCATTATATGAGCCGTTCCACGAGAAAACCCGGATCAGCTTAAAAATGCTGCACAGGCTACCCCGGACAGACAATTTTCGCCTCCTGTGGATGTTCTGTTTCAGGAATAATTACTCTATACCTCTCCCCCGCCCACCCCCCTGAAACGGAATGTTTCGGCCTGGATTATCCTGCATGGATTGCGCAGGCTGATCTTATACATTACGCAGAGTCCATATTGTTGGTTTTCTCGTGGAAAACGGCTCATATTGATGATTGGATAAAAAACGGTTAAACGCCTTTTATTTCATATTGTTTCCTACAGTTTTGCCCGTCTATATCGAAAATAGGGTTCAGAAATTCCACACATTCTTCCCAGACACAACTGCTGTCTTTCCTGGTTTAATTGACTGACATACTAAATATACCATATATTTGTGTTATGGAAGACAATACAACGATAGTCGAAAAGGTATCATTAGTGAGTTTTCCCTTTCATATATATATGAGACGTTCCACGAGAAAACCGTAAAGTATCGACCGGATCAGACTGGCTTATCCGGGGTTAACACATTCCGTTTCAGGGGGATAGAGGTATAGAGTAATGGTTCCTGAAACAGACTGATCCGGCACATTCGGCCTAAAGGGGGATAGATAGAGTAATGATTGCTGAAACAGAAAATCCATAGGAGGCGAAAAGTGTATATTCGGGTACGACTGTGTGGCATGCTTAGGTTGATCCGGGTCGATACTTTACGCAGAGTCCCAAATGTTGGTTTTCTCATTTAACGGCTCATTTATATAATATTATTTATATATGTATACATACATTTGTAAGGCTTAGCAGTGTATCGGTATGACTCCAAATCTAATTGAAATTTAGCTAAATTAACAAAATCACCAAACCAAAAGAAATCAAATCAAGAGATTATAAAAGATCGTGTCATAACGGCGAAAGGTAAAACATGCTTTCCTTTCAGTACTCATATTAAAACCTCCAATGTCTGCAAACGTGTAAATTAGCCATAGAGAAGTCATGGTTAGAATTAAACATTCATGTATTAACGTTGTTTTCTTTTGGTTCACTTTCAAACTTTTCCATATTCAACAAATAAGCCGGACATCTAGAAAACATGTTAATAGTGAAACTTCTATTTTTGAAAACAAAAAACATCAGATGATATCGAAGACTTTGAAGCAAAGGTAGAAAGTGCTCATTATGAGCAATTACACCTTTTGTCAGAATGTTGAATCATCGTCGGCGGCAGATGCGTCTGCCTGTGGGTAAATATGAATGTGGTTAGAACCTGGAATGCCACGCGACTTTTTTGTCGCCTGGTACAGCTCAAATAAATATATATTTACCCATGACACTTAGTCTCCCGTTATTGTCCTCGTCAAGGGTCGAGAAGAGGTCGTCCACTTCACGTGGCGTCATTTTATCTCCCAGCCTTTGTAAACAGACAGACAACTCTTGTTTATCTATAAAGCCATCACCATCTTTGTCAAATACACTGAAAAACGACAAAGGGACGTGTTCACCAGCCATTCTTAATTCATTCTAATTATAAGCTTATAGCATGTTCGAAACGTCAAAATATAGTCATTTCTGATTGGCTAAACAAAATGGTTAAGCCAATAAGAACAATTGTTACTGTGTTAATATAGAATAAGAATCATATTTAAAATGTTTGAATTAGTTAGGTCATGGAATATGAATTAATACTAAATGGTTGAAAAAAATCACAACTACCTAGGGGGTGTGTTGTATTTGTTTTAGACCGGTAAACCAGACACTCCAAGAAAGACACTCCAAGAAAGGACACTCCAAGAACGGACACTCCAAGAAAGGACACTTCAGGAAAGACAAACCAAGAACGGACACATCAGGAAAATTTAAATGCAGACACTCCAAGAAAGACACTCCAAGAACGGACACATCAGGAAAATCCAAACAGGACACTTCAAGAAAGACACTCGAAGAACGGACACATCAGGAAAATTTAGGGTTAGGGTTAGGCTTAGACAGAGATATACATAGAGAGACAGAGAGACATACAGAGTGTCTGTATTTGGATTTTCCTGATGTGTCCGTTCTTGGTTTGTCTTTCCTGAAGTGTCCTTTCTTAGAGTGTCCGTATTTGGATTTTCTTGATGTGTCCGTTCTTGGTTTGTCTTTCCTGATGTGTCCTTTCTTGGAGTGTCAGTTCTTGGAGAGTCTTTCTTGGAGTGTCTTTCTTGGAGTGCCTGACCATGTGCGTAGCCGGAAAACACTAAACATCATCCTTACTAAATTAAATCATTTCATTGCCGATCTCGTTTTGGACTCGTTTTGGACTCGAGTTAATCGTGCGCCACGTGCACATATCTACAGCAACAATCCTAGAAGTTTCTAAACAAATATATCTAAAACCTCTTTAACCGAAACAATAATTGTTGAATATTGTTGAACTATTTTGACAACAGATGAGCGTGCTCTTCATGATGACCAGTGTCTCCATTGTTCACACTGTTTTAAAAGTCAAGCGTCCCACTTGCGTCAGAATGCGTGCGTGGGGGAAAGGGTTGAGCAAGTATACTGTATACAGGTAGGTATGTCAAATAGATGAACATGGACGTTTTGACACGACTCATCAAGAAGGATAAGCTTTTCTTACCAAAAGGCAGTAAATAGATCAAATTGTCTTCCTTCTGATGGATTGATCTTATTTATGAGTTTCTCTCTAATTATTTCCTCGAATTCGTCGTGTCCTATCCTTCCTGAAATGACATTATTTGATATTACATATGAGCAGCGCAGACTGATCCTAGCCGACACATTCCGTCTCAGGGGGATAGATGTATAGAGTAATAATTCCTGAAACAGAAAATCCACAAGAGGCGAAAAGTTTCTGTCCAGGTTAGCCTGCGCAGCATGCTTAGGCTGATCCGGGTCGAAACTTTCCGCAGATGTCACACTGTTGGTTTTCACGCGAGACTGCTCATACTCATGTCGGGTAGATACTATACAATAATTGACCTTAACAGATGTTGATACCAGGATAATACAATACATAGAAATCGGTTTGACTAAAACCAGGAGTTCTCGGAGTCTACTTTACGTCGATATCAATCGTATTCACTTGAGTTTAGGTTGTAACTGTCGTTAGTTCAAGGGGCTAATACTCTAGACTTGAAAACCACGGAATGTTGTAACTGCCGTTAGTTCAAGGTCTAATATTCTAGACTGTAAAACCACGGAATGTTCTAACTACCGTTAGTTCAAGGGCTAATATTCTAGATTGTAAGACCACGGAATGTTGTAACTGCCGTTAGTTCAAGGGCTAATATTCTAGACAGTAAAACCACGGAATGTTGTAACTGCCGTTAGTTCAAGGGCTTATATTCTAGACTGTAAAACCACGGAATGTTGTAACTGCCGTTAGTTCAAGGGCTAATGTTCTAGACTGTAAAACCACGGAATATTGTAACTGCCGTTAGTTCAAGGGCTAATATTCTAGACTGATGTTGTAACTGCCGTTAGTTCAAGGGCTAATATTCTATACTGTAAAACCACGGAATGTTGTAACTGCCGTTAGTTCAAGGGCTAATATTCTAGACTGTAAAACCACGGAATGTTGTAACTGCCGTTAGTTTAAGGGCTACTATTCTAGACTGTAAAACCACGGAATGTTGTAACTGCCGTTAGTTCAAGGGCTAATGTTCTAGACTGTAAAACCACGGAATATTGTAACTGCCGTTAGTTCAAGGGCTAATATTCTAGACTGTAAAAACACGGAATGTTGTAACTGCCGTTAGTTCAAGGGCTAATATTCTAGACTGTAAAACCACGGAATGTTGTAACTGCCATTAGTTCAAGGGCTATTAGTCTAGACTGTAAAACCACGGAATGTTGTAACTGCCGTTAATTCAAGGGCTAATATTCTAGACTGTAAAACCATAGAATGATGTAACTGCCGTTAGTTCAAGGGCTAATATTCTAGACTGTAAAACCACGGAATGTTGTAACTGCCTTTAGTTCAAGGGCTAATATTCTAGACTGTAAAACCACGGAATGTTGTAACTGCCGTTAGTTAAAGGGCTAATATTCTAGACTGTAAAACCACGGAATGTTGTAACTGCCGTTAGTTAAAGGGCTAATATTCTAGACTGTAAAACCATGGAATGTTGTTACTGTCTTAAGTTAAAGGGTATATATTCTAAATTGTAAAACTTCGGAAAGTTGTAACCGTCTTTAGTGCAAGGGTACATATTAAAGACTGTAAAACCACGGAGTGTTGTAACTGTCTTTAGTTCAAGGGTAAATATTTTAGACTGTAAAACATCGGAATGTTGTAACTGTCGTTAGTTCAACGGTAAATATTTTAGACTGTAAAACATCGGAATGTTGTAACTGTCTTTAGTTCAAGGGTAAATATTCTAGACTGTAAAACATCGGAATGTTGTAACTGTCGTTAGTTCACGGGTACATATTTTAGACTGTAAAACATCGGAATGTTGTAACTGTCGTTAGTTCAAGGGTAAATATTCCAGACTATAAAACATCGGAATAGTGTAATTGTCGTTAGTTCACGGGTACATATTTTAGACTGTAAAACATCGGAATGTTGTAACTGTCAATAGTTCACGGGTACTTATTTTAGACTGTAAAACATCGGAATGTTGTAACTGTCGTTAGTTCACGGGTACATATTTTTAGACTGTAAAACATCGGAATGTTGTAACTGTCTTAAATGCTAGAGTATATTCTAGACTTAGAATTTTGTTTTACATTTAGGCTTAGCTGTCATTAACACTAACGGTGAGCAATATGATGATGACGACGAGGTTTTTGTTGTTGATAATAATGATGAAGAAGAGCCAGAAAAAGACCAATAAAGAAAAATGTAGAAGTTGTAGTAGTAGTAGTAGAAGTAGTAGTAGTAGTAGTAGTAGTAGTAGTAGTAGTAGTAGTAGTAGTAGTAGTAGTAGTAGTAGTAGTAGTAGTAGTAGTAGTAGTAGTAGTAGTAGTAGTAGTAGTAGTAGTAGTAGTAGTAGTAGTAGTAGTAGTAGTAGTAGTAGTAGTAGTAGTAGTTACAGTAGTAGTAGTAGAAGTAGTAGTAGCAGTAGCAGTAGTAGTAGTAGTAGAAGTAGTAGTAGTAGCAGTAATAGAAGTAGTAGTAGAATTAGTAGTAGTAGTAGTAGTAGTAGTAGTAGTAGTAGTAGTAGTAGTAGTAGTAGTAGTAGTAGTAGTATTAAACGCTTACTTTTTTCCATTTTGTAATGTTTACATATAGCCTTGACCTCATCAACGGGTGCTTTAAGACCCAGCTTTTGAAGGCCTTTACGCAATTCTTTATACGATAGTACACCATTCTTATCTAGGTCAAAGTTATCATAGACTTTCCTTATATCTGAAAGAAAAAATGTGAATATGAATTCGAATCTTTCCAAAATGAAGGTGCATTTTATTGCATTTACAGTACAAAACTTTTAAATACAATGTGACAAAAATGGATTTTCTTTTCATTATGACAATTTTTTCATGTTACCACAGTTATTTTAACTCTTTTCAATAAATATACTTTCATTTAACGATATGTACAATACTTACGTCAAGATGCGTTCCTCGGCTGCAGCCGAGCCCCTGTACCTTAATCGGTATTGATGAGGGCTGTCAATCCTCAGACAACATTCTTTCCGAAGTTAAACAAAAGTCAATGCGACACGCGTCATGCTACCAATGGACTTATAGTGTATGTGGAAAACAGCCAGTTGCGCAAGAAGGTTGTTGTGTGAAGTACTGACATGGGAAAGAAGATTGTTGTGTGAAGTACTGGTGGGGGAAAGAAGATTGTTGTGTGAAGTACTGACGTGGGAAAGAAGATAGTTGTGTGAAGTACTGACGTGGGAAAGAAGATTGTTGTGTGAAGTACTGGTGGGGGAAAGAAGATTGTTGTGTGAAGTACTGACGTGGGAAAGAAGATTGTTGTGTGAAGTACTGGTGGGGGAAAGAAGATTGCTGTGTGAAGTACTGACGTGGGAAAGAAGATTGTTGTGTGAAGTACTGGTGGGGGAAAGAAGATTGTTGTGTGAAGTACTGACGTGGGAAAGAAGATTGTTGTGTGAAGTATTGTAGTACTGGATTGTTGTGTGAAGTACTGACGTGGGAAAGAAGATTGTTGTGTGAAGTACTGGTGTGGGAAAGAAGATTGTTGTGTGAAGTATTGTAGTACTGGATTGTTGTGTGAAGTACTAAAGTGGGAAATAAGATTGTTGTGTGAAGTACTGGTGGTGGAAAGAAGATTGTTGTGTGAAGTACTGACGTGGGAAAGAAGATTGTTGTGTGAAGTACTGACGTGGGAAAGAAGATTGTTGTGTGAAGTACTGGTGGGGAAAAGAAGGTTGTTGTGTGAAGTACTGACGTGGGAAAGAAGATTGTTGTGTGAAGTACTGGTGGGGAAAAGAAGGTTGTTGTGTGAAGTACTGACGTGGGAAAGAAGATTGTTGTGTGAAGTACTGTAGTACTGAATTGTTGTGTGAAGTACTGACGTAGGAAAGAAGATTGTTGTGTGAAGTACTGGTGGGGAAAAGAAGGTTGTTGTGTGAAGTACTGACGTGGGAAAGAAGATTGTTGTGTGAAGTACTGACGTGGGAAAGAAGATTGTTGTGTGGAGTACTGGTGTGGAAAGAATGTTGTTGTGTGATGTACTAGTTTGGGAAAGAAGATTGTTGTGTGAAGTACTGGTGGGGAAAAGAAGGTTGTTGTGTGAAGTACTGACGTGGGAAAGAAGATTGTTGTGTGAAGTACTGTAGTACTGAATTGTTGTGTGAAGTACTGACGTGGGAAAGAATATTGTTGTGTGAAGTACTGGTGGAGAAAAGAAGGTTGTTGTGTGAAGTACTGACGTGGGAAAGAAGATTGTTGTGTGAAGTACTGACGTGGGAAAGAAGATTGTTGTGTGAAGTACTGGTGTGGAAAGAATGTTGTTGTGTGATGTACTAGTGTGGGAAAGAAGATTGTTGTGTGAAGTACTGGTGGGGAAAAGAAGGTTGTTGTGTGAAGTACTGACGTGGGAAAGAAGATTGTTGTGTGAAGTACTGACGTGGGAAAGAAGATTGTTGTGTGAAGTACTGGTGTGGAACGAAGATTGTTGTGTGATGTACTAGTGTGGGAAAGCCAGGAAACACAATGGTAGTTGATCTGTCCGACGTGGTATCATCGAACATTGTTGGAAACGACATTAAATTCCAATTAATTAAGCAACCTTCTACTGCAGATTTGTTATATGCGGACATAAAGCTTTCCCACATGCAACAGAAATGAAGCAAACGAAGTCAAGAATATTGATACTCTTTATTAATGAAAGAACAAAATGATTCAATGAAACAATGTGGCAAAAAGAAAAATTGTTCATAATCAGTCAGATATGTTACCACACTGTTTCGGAAGTCATAGTATAGTTAGTGCACGATGGGAAGAACCCGAATCACTGTAAAGTAGATACGCCAGTATCGACTCTGGATAGCGACCTTTTGTTCCATACCGCTAATTTCGAATTCCAGACAAGGTATTTTATTAGGTTAGTTCGATAGTTTGACGGAAGTTGTAAAGAAGCTAATAATAAATCGATACTTTTATTGGAAAATAGAAATAAAAACAAGTTTAGTAATCCCGATCGGTCTTTCTGTCCTGAAACAAAAAGTATATTTCAACTTTAAGGAGTGCTGTCTCGCCTCTTGTATTCGCTACAGTCACTTTCTATGTATTATTACGATAACGATGAACGTACTGCCAGTACTTTTTACGTTACAGTTAAGGAGTTTGTTTGTACAAGCAATTATAAGGACAGTAAATGATCTTTTGGACTTTGCAGAAACACAGATTATCCCCTTTTAGCATATACTTGGTTTGATGAGGTTTAACGACGTTTACAATAATAAAGTTATTATACAACTATCGATAATTTCTGGGATGCGATTCAATTCCAATGTCAACGTCGGATCCGTGTGTATATATAACATTACACACATACTGAAAGGTGCTCTAATGTTTACAGGCATCATTTGCAACAAGGCGTATGCATTTTCACTTGCAAGACGATACTTAATTGTTTGACGGCACTTTAAAAATGGAGACACCATTTGCATTAGGACGAATTAGTTATCATATGTTTTAGAACACGCGCTTGTGTATTGGAGAGACCATTTGCATTAGGACGAATTCGTTAGTACATGTTATAGAACACATGCTTGTTTGACGTGTATTGTTTCTTACATTAATTTAGAAACTGCAAAGAGTTTTGAAAATCTTAGTCATTACAATATGAAACGACTATTATGTTTGAAGCGTGTAACTTTATTTGATTAAATAATAACTATTCAATGCTCCAAATGTTTAAGATACTTTTTCCTACAATGATTTCAAAATATTGCTGATTCAAATGCGTCCACTGTCGACTGTATACGGTTACGGATTAACTGTTGATCTTTAGCACTAATCGCATTAATACCAACATAATTCTCTATGTTAACCCGTTCAAATGTGCAGACGTATTCCGACGCGTCTGCAACAGTCGACTTTTAAAAAACAGTGACTACATGGATGCGGATGTTGAGCTTGGTCTTCACTGCTCCCAACTCCCCTTTGGTTTGCTTTCCTGTAGCAGAGCTCAATTACTCCAAAACCTATGTTCCTTTTTTAAGAAATCAAAATAGGACGATTGTTTTGTCCATAGTTTGCGCATCATTAATTTCGACAAACGAAGAGATTACTTTGCAATTTAAACTCATTTTCATAAATTTACTTAATATAGGTCTATATTTGAATTCATTATTTTGGGAGGATCATATTTTATCCATGTTTGAACTTTATATGAGGCATTTTACACGAAAGCCGATCTTTGATGATTTTTTGTCAAGCTTGAAATTTCAGTATTTTTGCAACTTTCCCCTTCAACGGTATCAAGGAAGCTATTTTGTTAAGATTTCGAAGATTGAAGATACTGATCAGACTGCTTGTCTGGATCTTCAAAATGCGATGAGGTTTTTTGTTTTCGTATAACTTGACTCAGAAAAGGGTGTATAGGAGTTGGATAAATGTGCTACATTCGTCCAAAATTACGTCTATGGCTATTTAAAATGAGAGGACAGCGAAGTCTCTGCTGAAAACGAGAGCCTGGCATGGCTATAGATGTGAAGAATTAATTTTGCTTATTATCATATTACATTTGTGTTGAATTTCGTCGATCTCAGCCTTATCCTGCTCCTCCTCCTGCTCGAACATGCATGCCTCGTCTTCATCCTGCGGTTAGAAATCAAAGAGTTAATGCGATTTGACATGTGAGAGTCGAACTGTCCAATTAAATATATATAACTCAATTAAATGAATTAATTAAATACAACACATAAAACCTACGTACTCGTATTATATAAAGCGGGCTCGCTACAACATCAAGAGCAAAAGAAGTATCGCCATTGTTCATCAAGCTTATACGGACATAATTCATGGCAGAGTGTTGGCCCTTACAACACAACGCTGCTGTACGATGACGTCATAAAGTGCATAGTTAAGAAGATAAGGGAATCTACACGCAATACTTTACCAATATTGTAAGTCAAATAAGTACACAATTTCAAGCAAGATGCGTTGTAGAGTTATGACCCTTGCAAAGTATGCATTCATCATACATCAGATGAGATTGAAATTGAATTGAAACGCTTTCGCATAACTTTGAAGTTTTCGATTAGAGTAATGAACTGATCACCCGTCTATGTGACAGTGCCAATGCGTTTATTTCTCTTGTTCCGACTGTCCTCAGAATTATCTGTTCTTTAAAATCTCTCGAGTAACCAAATTACGTTAATGTACCTTCACTACTTATTTTAAAACACAAATAGCGTGCAAATGTGTGTTCCCAGAAGCATGTTTTCATCATAACTTGATTACTAAATTACAAAGTTATCCGAATATGCCGTTGAAATATGCTCAGTATTACTTAAGAATTATGACTTATTTTACATTGGGAACACTCTTTTTGACAGTTTTATGACAACATCCGGATAAAAGTTTACGATCGCAATTGAGTCCGACTAAAATAGTGGAAAATAATTTATATGGTACTATTTTCATTCATAGATAATTTTAAACTACCATTTCAGCACAATTTAAGGAGAATGTGATTATTGACATGTTTCTCGAGGTCACTGTTAACAACATACTAACTAATGGTAGAAACAAAGGATGAAAAGTGTCAGTGTTGTATAACAAATCCAGTGCTGTGGATGATATAACAATTACATAATTGCATTTATATTTCCTAGGTCGTTTGAACACCAGACAAGAAAGAAGTTTCGCGACCCCCTTATGTGTTCTTCAGTTAAACTGGGTCCAAATGTTTAACCCTTTAACCCTTTCCCTCATATAGACGCTTTCTGACGCCTCTGCAGCAGACGGCCTTTTGAAAACATAGTGACAAAAGAAGAAATTGCACAAAACGTGCAATTTCTCCTTTTTCCACAATGTTTTCCATTTTTTATCATAGGTTATCCATTCAATTATGGAGATTTTCTTTGTTTTGACAAAATACGTTCAAAGTCGTCTGCTGCAGATTTGTTTTATGTGGGAAAGGGTTAAAGAAGTAAATAAATGCGTGGTACCAAATTACAAGTCCCCAAAATTCAAAAGATTACTTACTTACCATTTGAAATGATTATATTCTTTAAGGTTTATCACCCACGATTTATATCCAACTATTTATATCCCACACAGACAGAGAAATCCGCTCTTGAAGGTGACGAATTTAAATTTCAAATCACATCTTTTCTCCTGTGAATAGAAAAAAGAATCTCCGCTTTACGAGAAAATGGTGCAGGTGTTCTTGAAGTTTAAAGAGTGTTGCTTTAGATGAGAAAAGCTGTTTAAAAGATCGCGTCTGATCGTGGCTTACATCCTTTTGGTTTAAATATAACAATCTCTTAATAGTGCTGATGTGTCTGACTGTCAAATAATATACAATGCGTCCATATAAATAGTACTTCGTTACCATTTCCCACATACAACACATATGCTTATGACGACCTAGACATTATCGTAACAAATCTGTGGATCATCTCCAGAAATTAAAGTCTACATTATTGAAAAGAGTTGAAACATTTGTTTCCAGTTGTTGTGTACTACAGGTGCGTCAAAATAAGTTTATTGGTTGGAAAAGGTAACAGGTAAAGACCAGGCAACTATTGAACCCACTGTCTAAATTCCAAATAAATTCCCCTTTTTCTCAGATGTCGGGTCAAACTTATATGAACCTTTTCAAGCGTAAAGGATCCCGTTATATCTACGTTTGAAGCATCACATATAACTGTACAGGAATATAACACGAATGGCTACACATGTAGCGGTTTGCTCAGTAAAATGTAAGAATTCTTTACATATGAACGGTCAGTGAAGTCTAGAACTAGGCCGTGTATAGGCACAGGCTGGTCTGTGTATTCACTGTACGCATTTGCAATAAGAAACATTTTCTCTTGTCGCGACGAAAATAATAATGATGTTGGAATACCGTATATAATTTACTCCTTTCAATCACATGATGGGGTGAAAAGCACAATTTTAAGTTATTCAAAACACATTCACATTTCTATACCGTTGTAACGTATTAATTCCAATATTCGTATACAAATAGACACGAGTCAGTCCTTCGCTTTATATTTTGTTAAATAATCTCGGCTTATTTCAGTGTAACATATTTATATGAGCCGTTCCACGAGAAAACCATCATTATGGAATCTGCGTAATGTATCGAGTCAGATCAGCCTGTGCATATGATAACTCTCTCAAAAAATAATTACACCTTAAGAATAGAGTAGACAAGACAATGTGAAAAGGAGAAGTTGCTCATTGTCAACCATTTCTCCCTTTCCAAACACCTTTTCAAACTACGTCTGCATTTGGAGCATTGTTTCACCTCGAATACGGTTGTTTGCTATATTCAGGAGTTTAAGCTTGTTATTTCTTAAATGAGCCCAAAACAGGAGAAAGTATCTTCCGAGATATATTACAGTAAAGAGCCAGCTGTATCCTGAATTGTTTTGCTTGATTGGGGGTTAACGCCATTTTCAACAATTTTATTCTTAATTTGTCCCGGTTTTCTAACACCAGTACTCAACACATTAAATAGATTGTTTTCTTTTTCAAGCAACCGGCTGCTTTTCCACATAATATATTAGCCCGTTTTTGAAGACGAATGACCCTTGATGCATACGTGTGTCAAGCGTATGAAAGTATGTTGGACGAGCTTGGGTTCGAACTCAGAACCCCGTATCGCTACCGACTCGGTTACAGGGACTCCGACCTGATTTTTAATTATTCTGTTATTTCTTTCTTTTGTTCAATGGACAATGAAATAGAAGTACATTTTGCGAAAACAATTCGTCAATTTTCGCGGAAACAAACTACATTTAGCTGAAATGCAGTGAGCTTTATTGCATAAAACATGAAGTTATATTGTCTGTATAAACCTTTCCCCACTACAAACGCATTTGACACATTGGCCGCAGACGACTTGTGAAAACATTGTGACAGAAGTAGAAATCTGCTTTAAATGTTTTTGACTTTATACATTTATTTCATTTTCAGAGATGTTTGACTATATGTTTGACTATATGTTTGACTATATGTTTTCAAATCGTCTGGCTCTCTGAATTTAAGTCTAGTCATTTCGACTGAGATAAATGGACCAGTAGTACGTATATCTGACCGAGGAAACTCCATGATATAACTGAAAAACTGCTGAAAATGGCGTGAAACCTCATACAAATACACAGAGACAAATCAAATTCGTATGTTGTATATGTGTTGTATGTGCTGTATTTTGGAAAGGCTTAACACATGCCATATTCAGACAAGATTTCCTGGATTCAAAATCATATCAAAATCGTCTGCTGTTGATGTGTTGAATCAGAGCTCTAGATAAGGGGAGTTTTGCACGTTCTAAAATCCTTATTTTACCCTCTAACCCTATGTTGTGGGTACTCAAAAGAATCGTCTAATTGAGACGATTCTTTTGAGTACCCACATCATATGGTTTGATTGGATAATATGAGAGATATTGTGGATAAAAGACATGCATACTCCTCCATTTCTGGACCTCTGGTTGTATGTTGTAAAGGGTTAAGACAGTACCGAATAAGACAATATTTCCTGCAACCGGAATCGCGTTGACAGGGATATTTACTGGTCCGTTGCTCCCTGGGGTCACCTTTCCGTTGGCGGGGATTAATGCGGGGATTAATGAACGGAAAAATATACGAATATGAGGACTAAATCTAGTCTAATGTTTGCTATAGAGTCATCGCCCCAATGAAGTATTAAATATTTGTATACATTTTAAACTGAACAAATCCTCATACATCGCTTTTGAACTTATCACACTCTGCTTAAAAATATACTATTGCGTATTTCTACTCCGACACGTAAGAAAATATGCCCGTCTGGTTATTGATAAAAACAGTTCTAACATATGTATAATTTAAAGAATATTAAATACGGCTTAATTAAAAAAATCGAACTTAGTATTTGTTAAAATATGTTAAAAGGAGAATATTAGCTTCAAGGAGGGAAAGTGAATACTGTATTTAGTAGATCTTGATCTCTCTTTACGAGATTTAAGACGTCATAATGGTATTTTGTTATGCAGAGCGTTAACACCTTTCAAACATACAAGAAATTTACAGCAGACGACTTTGATATAAACCTTCACAACAATTATAACAATCTCTGTAATTGAAAGTATGATAATTCAATAAAGTTTAAAACATTGTACGAAAAGAATAAACGCTCATTATTAGCAATTTCTTCGTCTATCTCAATGTTTTTAATGTCTTCTGCTGCAGAGGCGTCAATATGCGTCTATTTGAGGGAAAGTGTTAACGATTTCGTGTAGTCTAATCTTGGTCAACTTTGTGCGTCCACCTATTCATCAATATTAAGAAAAGACTAATCCATGAACCTTTAAGAAATAAGGGATGATAATTAAGGGTCCGTAAATTTAGCGGGATAAGTGTTAAGCCTTAAAGATAAATGAGCCGAATTACAAGAAAAACAACATTGTGGACAATTTTCGCCTCCTTTGGATTTTCTGTTTCAGAAATCATTACTCTGTTCCTCTTTCCGCCAGAGACGGAATGTGTCGGCCCGAATTAGCCTGCGCAAGCTGATCTGGATCGATGCATTACGCGGAGGCCATAATGTTGGTTTTCTCGAAGAAAAGCTCATATTTTATATGACAAAACTAGTTTCGAACCCTTTTCCACATACAACAAATCTGCAGTTCAACAGACGACTTTGAAAACACCTGGGCAACACTATGGAAACTTTATATAAATGAATGTATTATCATTTATTAAGTTGAAAATATTGGCCAGATTCATCTTTTCTCCCAATGTTTTCAAATGCGTCAAAATACGTCTACAAGTGGGAAAGTGTTAATTAACGTTGATAGCTCGCTCCCCAGAGGAGCGTTCAGTTATAACCGATATGTTTGCTAATGGTAGCGACTTCACCAATCATTAGTTCTGCCACTTTTAGAGAGATTTGTAACAAAACATTTGTTTAGTGACAAATGGCCATTCCTGAATACTTCACCACTTAAGTCCATTTATGTCCATTATAAGTTAACAAACAATACAACGATAAGGGTGAATAGTTAAAAGCAAATTGAACTTGAGAACAATATTATTCATTTAACTTCATGTATAACAGAGGTCTATATTGTGCCAAGAGATTTTGTGTTTTATAAAACAAAGATTGAAATAGGCCGCCAGCAATTACATGACCCATACTACGTATGAAACTCATGCCAATTATAATTGCAATTTAACAGGTGATAACAGAAGCTAAAAAAGATACAAAGATAAAGATAATAAGAACACTTAAGGGACTAACAAAATGCTCAACATGTATTAACTCCATTCCAACGAGTCATTACTTCATAAAAGCCGAGCCAGGCGTTAAATGGCCTTAATCCTTTCCCAAATACAGCAACTCTACAGCAGACGACTTCGAAACATACCCGAAAAAAATCGGAAACTCCTTTTAAATGCAAGTTTAATAATTGAATAGAGTTGAAAACATGGTGACAAAAGGAGCAATTGCTCGTTTTGAGCAATTTCTTCATTTGTCGACATGTTTTCAAAAAGCCGTCTGCTGCATATGCGTCATAAAGCGTCTATATGAGGGAAAAGGTTAATGTACACGGGGACAAAGAGGACTATTACGAGATTATCCGTATGCCAAAAATCTCGCCGTCTGTCTGCATGCGGCATAACTTTAAAGCATATCGATATTCTAAAGTAACTGTTGCATAATGTATACTAAAGAAGGTACGATTAAATAGAAATGTAAAGTAAGCTGATGTTGTAATGTATTAATCTCGCGTCATCTCGCGACAGTTCAATTTACACTGACTGTATACACGCAATGTATCGGTACTGTTTGCAATCCCAAGCCCCTTTCATATTAGTAAGTAAATATTTTATTATAGTGACATGTGTATGTGCATCACAAAACAAAATTATATAACGTAATAAATAACACCCGGCCCCATGGGCCTATAATTCACTTCCAAAAGAAATATAATTAACACCAAAACTGGTTTTCACGCAAGACCCTTCGTTGTCTGACCCAGCTCAATTTTATAAAAGCTTTATTTGTTTAAATTGTGTTGTACGCCACTTTCAACATTATTTTAGAAGAATCAGGATGTTTCCTTGGTAAATTAACAGCACTGAATGTAGGGTTATACCGACACAACTATTACCATTTTAAAGTATTTCGTATGACCCGACCGGTGACGGAACCCTGGGCTCCCGCTTCTTGGGCTGACGCTCTAACCACTATAACATAGATGTGGTCACTTTCAAATAACAGGTAGGTCAAGCCACTTTACCATAGATTTGGTCACGTATGTGGTCACTTTTAAATAACAGTTAGGTCAAGCTTCTATAGTTGACACAATTATGTAACGTGGTACTAGCATAGAACTAGTAATGCTCTTCTTCAAGTATCTTGTCAGAAGATATACCTGTTGTTTTGGGTTTTTTAAACTCAGAACTGTATTTGGCTTTTAACAATTAAAGGCTATTTATTAATCACTGTTTTATCAAATGAGCCGGTCCACGAAATACCAACATTATAGACTATGCGTAAAGTATCGAACCGATCAGCCTAAGTATGCCGCGCAAGCTAACCCGGACAGGCAGTTTTCGCCTCCTGGGGATTTTCTGTTTCAGGACTCGTTACTTTATACCTCTATCTCCCAGAGACGTAATGTGTCGGCCCGGATTAGCTTGCGCAGACTGCGCAGCCTGATTTGGGTCGATACATTACGAAGAGTCCATAATGATGGTTATCTCGTCGAACTCGATTCCAATTAAGCCTGCTTTAGTTTCAATATAGAACAATCGAGAAAATCAAGTCTTCAGAACAGTCATACACGCCCGGAGGGCTCATATTATTATGACGTATATATAATATATGCTCAGCAATTGTAAATGTGTGTCTCCGTTGTCTTACAATCTGTACTTTCATCCTGTATCACTTGTATTACGTGTGACTTCTCTTATTAAATATTTTTAACGTCGTAGTATTTACTTCCTGCCTAATAAGCGGTAAACTAAGGTTCGCTCCTCGGTCGGGTCATACTAAACAACTTTAAAAAGTGTAGCAATGTATTCTCTCTTTGAAGCTCAGGGTTGCGGAGATATAAGACTAATGCATCGGTACCATGACAAATAATTAGTGTAGTACTGGTACATACCCATGGAACGTGGCAAAAGATACTACTAAACCAAAGGCAAAGCGACTATCCGGATAAAGACAATCCAATAGTACCTGTAATGTACAAAGGAAACGGTGTGATGCAAATGGACAACTGTTGAATGCTGAGTGAAATCAGACAATATTCGGCAGAAAACCGACCTTCTGAAGTCTACAACGCTGGCAATTCACATCAGAATACATCATTGTGTAGTCTTATATAGCGAGCTTTTCTGTTCTTCTGTAGTCTACAACGGTGGCAATTCACATCAGAGTACATGATTGTGTAGTATTATATAGCAAGCTTTTCTGTTCTTCTGAAGTCTACAACGGTGGTAATTCACATCAGAATACATGATTGTGTAGTCTTATATAGCAAGCTTTTCTGTTCTTCTGAAGTCTACAACGGTGGCAATTCACATCAGAGTACCTGATTGTGTAGTCTTATATGGCAAGCTTTTCTGTTCTTCTGAAGTCTACAACGGTGGCAATTCACATCAGAATACATGATTGTGTAGTCTTATATAGCAAGCTTTTCTGTTCTTCTGAAGTCTACAACGGTGGCAATTCACATCAGAGTACATGATTGTGTAGTCTTATATAGCAAGCTTTTCTGTTCTTCTGAAGTCTACAACGGTGGCAATTCACATCAGAGTACCTGATTGTGTAGTCTTATATAGCAAGCTTTTCTGTTCTTCTGAAGTCTACAACGGTGGCAATTCACATCAGAGTACATGATTGTGTAGTCTTATATAGCAAGCTTTTCTGTTCTTCTGAAGTCTACAACGGTGGCAATTCACATCAGAGTACATGATTGTGTAGTCTTATATAGCAAGCTTTTCTGTTCTTCTGAAGTCTACAACAGTGGCAATTCACATCAGAGTACCTGATTGTGTAGTCTTATATAGCAAGCTTTTCTGTTCTTCTGAAGTCTACAACGGTGGCAATTCACATCAGAGTACCTGATTGTGTAGTCTTATATAGCAAGCTTTTCTGTTCTTCTGAAGTCTACAACGGTGGCAATTCACATCAGAGTACATGATTGTGTAGTCTTATATAGCAAGCTTTTCTGTTCTTCTGATGTCTACAACGACCATACCATTAACAAATGAGCCGTTCCAGGAGAAAACCAACATTGTTGACTTCGCGTGAAGTATCGACCCTGATCGGCCTAAGCATGCAGCGTAGGCTAACCCGGACAGACACTTTTCGCCAATTGTGGATTTTCTTTTTCATGAATCATTACTATTTATCTCTATCCCCCTGAGACGGAATGTGTCTGCGTGGATTAGGCAGCGCGGACTTCGCAGACTGATCTGGGTCGATACATTACGCATAGAACACAATAATGGTTTTCTCGTGGAACGGCTCAAATATGAAAGTGCCGGATAAACTAAGGAGACTTATCAGCGTATTCGCCGTCGCAATGTCCAGAAAGTCGGCTTGTCGGTGGCGTGACTCTTTGTCTTATGGTCAAAGGGAAGTAAATCGGATCGGCTTGCCGGGAAGACAATTTTGTCCAGGGGATTTCAGATGAATATGTAAGACTGAAATTGTCACCCATTGGACAATAATGATTTTGCTGAAAGTTGAATGCTTTTTTTGAAAACTATATTATCCTGTGAGTGATTTTTAACCAAATCCTGGTTTGCTTTTGTCTGTATTGACACCTTCAGAGTATTTTTTAGAACATCCTGTATTTCCTGAAATTGAAAGTGAAACTCAGTGCGGGATAAGGGTGACCTATCATTTGACGTCATAGCTAAAAAAATGGTAGGATGAGCCCTGAGTTTCTGGTGCTGTAATGGTAGATATAAGAATGGACTTTGATTTAATACAGGTTTGTGGCTTCCTTGAGGTGTTGGGAAAGAACCATAACCCATAACGCTACAATGGTCGCTTATGTAAAATGAATTGCTTTCCTTTGACCTAAAATCGTGTATATAAATAGTATAATGTCAGTGTATAGTGTAGTTCGAATAGGTCAAACTGGTGGAAGGTTTATTCTATGTTATGGTTTATAAGGACAGCACAACTACAGTATAAGTGTGTATAAGCTGGCGGTTTGGGGTATTATTACACCTGTTAACCGCGAAGAGTCAGATGTGTAGGGAACCGTGAATACTGATATTCGACTGTGTACCGTGAAGAGTGAGATTGGACTGTGTATGCGTGTGTAGTCCCAATCCGATAACATGAATAGACTCAAATGACAAAACATTGGAAATGTAGTTCCCAAAACGCCAGACTTGACGCAGATTTACGTATCATCTGTTTGATTGTTTTATTGGGGTTTTACAGGTTTTTGTGGCGATTTGTTTGACAATCGCCACAATGCTAACAGAAACAACAACAACGAAAAATATTTACATAGTCGGGTTTGAACAATCGGTTGATATTTTTTTTCCTTACTGCAAACTAATTTACTCACATCCGTTATAGTTCCATCATTGATGCAGAGACGTGATTAATAATAATTATGTCAGTGCTACTTTGGTACCGGATTGTTACTTATATTTGAGTTTTATCGAGACATTATCTACATAGAGTTAAAATATGTAAATATTATCTTCGTCATGATTGGGCAGATAATAAATATCATTGCGCGTTTGATGATACTCAAATCTGGAAATTCCAAAAGGTTCTATAAATAGCTCGCGAGACTGGTGTTACAAAGGTTTAAAGGACACACGATGTCAGTGTGTACACACGTTATGTATACACGTCTGCACGTTATGTATACACGTCTGCACGTTCTAGAGTCAATTAGCAATCAATGCTGAAAGTGTAGCCTAATTTAGTTTGGAGATCGAGCATTATAAAATATGCCTATATTTTTATAAATTGAACAGTTTGGCAAATAGTGAAATTGTGCTTTTTGAGCATGTTTTGTGTTTGTTTTTGCACTCACATTATTCGAAGCAGTTTAACAACCTCAGAGACATATACATACACTGTGTTTATATGTCTCTGACAACCCTCAATCATGCAATGTGAAGGGACTAAATTGAACAGACCTGTTTAATATCGGACATCATTGAAACAAACACCAAACTAATGGATATTGTTTTCTCTCCTTTCTTGATAATTTAGTCATTTCTAAAGTGTAAAATATATTTCATCTTAATATGGCCTAGCGACCTGGTGATAAACATGTGATTACCCGAACAATTCAGATTACAAATAGTCATTATAATGAGCTAAAACGGTAGTCTATCGAATACCAACTAGATTTTTCATAACTTTGGAATGGCCTAATTTTGAACACATCATGACCAATTTCAGAACGTAACTAAAAAATCACCAAGACAACATTCTGGCAAACTAACATTATTATACTGTCAAAAGATGCAGGGTTGATACATTCTCAAATATACCCGCACCAGTGTCATCGATATACTGCTTGTTACTTTGCAGGAGTTTCCATACGATCGCCACTACAGTGCCATTAGCGCTTTGGTTTTAATATGAGTTCTGTTATATAACGACCACAATTCACTTATTCATGATCCCTCGGTAAACAAACCAGTACATTTTAAATAGGTTATGACATTTTCCTTGCTCAAGGGCACTCCACCATGACCACCATGACTGGAGATCGAACCTATGACACCCGGTTCCAAATCCTTGACGTAAACCACTCGGCCACGGCGGTTTACCGTGTAAGCGTTCCCCTGTCATAGGCAGTCAACCTGTATGAATCAGCCATACTTTAGATTATAATATTTGCAAATACATGTGGTCAAACTTTGGTGAACTTTACCACGTAGCAACAAACTATAGCTCAGACGCCAGGCAGTATAAGTATCCCAGTATGCATATAAAGGTGCCTTTGCTACAAATACCTCAATGTTTAAAGTCAATTACCGGTATCTAAGTCGGTCGGTAAGGGGTCGTGAATTCGAACCCCGATTTTGCCATCGATTATTTCCGATTGTTGACACAAGTCAATGTGACTACCGTCAATCGTATTCACACAAAAAGAGCTAATTCTAGCCTATTTGGCTTGGTGTGTTGGTTTTCAGAATGTTTTCGCAAATGCACCAAAACTCCAAAATCGTTAGATGCGGCTCGCGTATATGTAAGAATGCATTCACGCGTAATCATGAACGCATATACATAATACGTGTACATGGAAAGTAGCTTTGGTGCGCATCCTTGTCGAAACGAACTGTACAAAACTGTTCAATTGTATTCAACAACCCAACTTACAATTATATCCAAAGAAATATTATTTAGGGGTTCTTAATTGAAAAAAACCCTGACAAATTCTCTCGTTCAAGCATTATGTTCACCTCTGTAGAAGTAGTGTCGTGAACAAACAAACAAACAAAAACATACACGTAGGTACAGACATGGGTAATTTAAGTTAAAACATATTTATTTATATATATATTAATCACGCTCTAGTTCTGCGTCCTAAACCAGTACTTGCACCGTTTATGTGGGAAGTCTTCATACAGAGAAGCAGTCTGTGATTCGACTTCAGAACCTTTTGTACGAGATACCGACGCTTTGCCAAAACAAAAATGTGTTCGCCAATGGATTCACTTTTCTTCCCTATTTTGTCTGGTGCACAGATCAGACATACAACACTTAGAGACAGGTAAGCTACAAGCAATATGCACAGAAGAAGATTTGAAAACATCGAGACAAACATATTGAAAATCTCTATAAATGAAAGTGTCTTTATTAAAAAAAGAAATTATTGTGGTAGATGTAAAAAGAGAAATTTCCAAACGTCATCTGCTACAGATAAGCCAAAATGTGTCTGCAAGAAGGATAGGTAAAACATGTAACTACATGTACAGGAGAAGAAGATAATGTTTCGGTTCAGGAAATAACATTGTGGACTCTGCGTAAAGTATCGACCCGGATCAGCCTAAGCATGCCGCGCAGGCTTATCAGGGTAGACACTTTTCGCCTCTTGTTGATTTTCTGTTTCAGGAATCATTACTATATACCTCTATCCCCCTGAGACGGAATGTGTCGGGCCGGACTGCGCAGGCTGATCTTGGTCGATACATTACGCAGAGGCCATAACGTTGGTTTTCTCGCGGGACGGCTCAAATATTAATCAAGGTACGCATTCTAGAAGCGTCTTGAGATACTAATATGATGGTTGGACGATTACATATGTGTGCACTCTTGAACTGTCGTTGATGTAATTCGCTTTTGTATTTAAGAAATAACATTTCTCAAGTTTAGATAGCTTTGCGATTGAAAGTTGCATTGCTATTTATTAACAACATCTCATACAATGAAATGTTGAGAAACTTCTATGATCAAGTACAATAACCCACTGTATATGGTGCAGATAAGCAGTCCGATAGGGTTAAATAAGTAAATATAACATTATCTCCCTAACAATGTAAAACCACATTGTGGATTTTCTGTTTCTTTACCTCTATCCTCCTGAGACGGAATGTGCCGGATTAGCCTGAGCGGACTGTGCAGGCTGAACTGGGGCGATACATTACGCAGAGTTCATAATGTTTGTTTTCTCGTGGAACGGCTCATATTTGTATTGTGGATTTGTTGGCGTAATCGGTCTCCAGATTCGTCCGTGATGCGTGAGTCTTCATGCACTAATTCAACACACGGGGATAGGGAAGTGATTAACAGGTGTAGGGTGTGTACTTTTAGTTTTAGAACAATTTTAGAACAGGCGTTATGTCTTTGGAAAGTCTAGGTTTTAAAGACAGTACTGGTCCGTATGCACACGCCCGACTCATTGCTCATAATCTATAAAAGCAACAGGACCCCAACTCATCTGAGGTGCTTTAAAATGCTAATTCTTCGAACTGATATAAGAAGTAACTATGAGTGTGCGGTGCTCTTTTGAAAAGCAGCTTAAAGTTTTTTTCTTCTGGTGTAGATTCAGATCTTGCTCTGCCTAATTTGCAAATAATTTACAGAATGTTTCAAGAAACTTCTGAAAAACAGTTTCTATTTGGATTGGATAACATATATGTACACAGCCCAATATTTGTTAAGTACTAGATGTACTAATAACGTTAATGGTCGTCTGTCTCCTGAATAATCTCGCCCAACGTTAAGATCCCAGAATGTCGTTTTTCACATGACGAACATCTTGTAACGCATAACCTAAGACTGAGCATGCCACTTTATACAATGCCACCATGTAGCTTGGAGCTTTCAGACAATACGTCTTATTTGCAATGGATCTTTTCATCTTAATGCAAAACGTGGCTACATTGCAAACTAGTTACGTCATTGTTGCATCATTGCGTTTTGCAATAAATCCCCAGCTTAAATATATTAAATAAAATGCATATTCGGACTTGGTGGCATTCGTTCCACGTGTCTAATTGCTAACCGGGTTGCGATACATCAGTTGGAAACGAAGGGAACCCACTACGGCAATTAGTTATCTGCAGTTTGTCAACGTCCTTGTAATCAAAGTCTTTCAAAACAAACGGGATTTTATTAGGAATGAAACATGCGTTATGCTTATAGTTCGAATTTAACTGGCTTTCAGATGGAACTCAATGGGCTTTAAGTTTGAATTCTACGGACTTTTAGTGGGAATGTAGTCGGTTTCATGAGATGGACGAATGCTGTATACATTACTGGCGCAGGTAAGGCGAGGAAATCTTGTGAATGAAATACGGCTGGAGATATATTTCTAGCACGCCTTAGAATCGTTTCATTTTGAACAGTTATATCATCAGGACAATTCATAATACTGAAACGTATGGGGAGTGGTTTTGTCGTATTGTGGAAATAAATTGAGCGTGGACAAGTGAATACACCATTCCTTTACACTGCGCTTGAAACTAATGCTGTCGTAACTGCTCGCACAGTTTTAGTCGGGTTATATGTTATTTGTCTAAACTTTGGTTCTATTTGCATTTCTCTAACACACAGTGCTCGACGAGCGTTGGTTGATTCGGCTAACACATGCTCGAGTGCTCGAGCTGAATGCGCTCCTGCTGTGCCTGTTTTCATTGGTGTAATCACATTCTTCTAGCCCAATCAACCAATCAAACAGCTTTTGACAAGCACTCGCCATACACGCGGCGTGTTAGAACAATCTGAATGCTCCCCAGAGTTATCGGCATGGGAAAATATAATCATATGAAGAAACAAAACAAAAAGACACAAAACTAACAACAAATTCTTTATACAAAATATTTATAGATTAAACACGATCAGAATGCTACACTTAATTGATAACAATATATTTACTCTTCGTGAAAAGGAATTATTTCGCCTCATGAAATACTTATCTCTTGCTATCACCATGGCGTGATTCATGTTAGACTTGTTTGTTTGTTTGTCTGTTTATTAATATTGTATTTAAAGTCAATTTCACCATCTTGTTCAGTTAGACCACGGTGTTTCTCGGGTAAGTTACCAATACTACTGGTCCACTTATCCCCATACCAGTGAGTCAGTCGTAATGCTTATTTCATCATCCTTAGCGGAAGGGAAGAAAAGTCATTACTACTTAGTTAGATTGGGTCATCCTAGCGTTTTGATTAATACATTTTGAATCAAGTTCAAAGTTCAAAATGAAGACTCGCCGTTCAGGTATCATGCTACGGTACGTTGGTGGTATACTATTGGGGCTACACTTAAAGCTGTATGGCAGAAGATACATTAAGGTTTATCTTACATATAACCGGACAGTGAAGGTAGTGAAGAGCGAACGCACAGGTTCAGCTTAACCTTCACCGTACGCAGATGCAATGGGAACTAAAATGACTACTAGCGGCTGATACATATTCAAAACATGTCAACCATAGGTTAACGATGATTTAAGCTCTACAAATAACATATGCATTAAAAACGACGGTTGAACGGATTTGATTGAAACTGTACAAGTTTCTGAACAATGTAGCTTCAGATCATTCCGTAAATCTGCTCTGTTTTATCGCAATCTAAACAAGTTTTCAGAAGAATCTAATAAGTTAATGTAATTATTGTTTGAACAGTGTTGGTCCACACCGTTCACAAAAACAACTTGTACGTTTTTCCAAAGACAAACTCAAATATACAGAAATGCATGTCAACGTTTATAGTTGATGAAAACTTACAATATACATCTGGGACCAATTCTACCAACGTTACTTAGCGCTAAATTATACTTAAATACTTAAAAGCATATTTCATCATTTTTGTTTTCCTAATATAATTATAATTGCCAAATTATTTCATTTCTTAAGAAGTATTCACGGTTTGTCAGCAAGGTAAATATTTATGTCAACTTAGTCATTTACTTAAATATATTCCACCATTCATGCTTTACAAAATATAAGGGAAACAAAAATGATGAAATATGTTCCTAAGTTTTAGTTATTACTTAGCGCTAAGTAAGGTTGGTGAATTTGGATTGGACCCTGATCGATTAAATATTGTTTAAATGTTGCCTGTAATTCTTTTCAAGATATCAGTATTTAAGATCAGATTGTATATCACGACATGTTAAATGTGTATATTATGATATGAGCCGTTCTACGAGAAAATCAACATTATCAAATCTGCGTAATGTATCGACCCAGATCAGCATGCGCAGCCTAATCCGGGCCGACACATTTCGTCTTTGGGAGATACAGGTATAGAGTAATGATTCCTGAAACAGAAATACACAGGAGGTGAAAAGTGTATGTCCGGGTAAGCCTGCGCGGCATGCTTAGATTGATCCGGGTCGATACTTAACGCAGAATCCACAATGTTGGTTTTCTCTCATATATCAAACGAAAAGTGTAGAACCGGTTCAGACCGATCATCCCTGAAGTCTAATCTGGATTAACAGTGTTCGTTAATTAGTAACAGTAGCATAGTATACATATACAAACATTATATGCTATAACTTAATTAATTAATTAATTATGCAACGTGATATAAGCAAACATGACGACCAATATGAAACATTCGTAGTGTATGTGTTGTGCTGGGTTTAAAGCCGTTTATGACAGTATTTCTTTTATTACATTTATCCATGTTCACTGTCCGACTGAACAGTTCTAGACTAGTTGCTAGACAGTATTTTTTGTATTACATTTATCCATGATCCCTATCCGACTGAACAGAACTAGACTAGTTGCTAGACAGTATTTCCTTTATTACATTTATCCATGGTCCCTGTCCGACTGAACATTACTGGACTAGTTGCTAGACAGTATATTTGTTATTAAATGTATCCATGGTCCCTGTCCGACTGAACAGTACTAGACTAGTTGCTAGACAGTATGCCTTGTCATATTGGACTCAACCATGGCCATTGCGAGCTTAGGTCGAACCCGGACGATCGGTTTCAAATACACCACGCTTATTTTTTTACCACGGCCGATTTCTTATAATATTAGTTGACAAGAAATGTGTGATTCGTGAATATATGAACAATCAATGCATTGGAAAAAGGCCAATATGACTAATGTAGTAATAAGCAGTAAATCTTTAAAATACATACGAATATAAATAATATAAAGGTACAAACATTTTGTTGATTACATTTAAACTATTAAATATGTAGAATAAATCCCCCCCCCCGTTCCAATTTCAGGAATTCCAGATGTTACCTTTATCCCGATATAAGCGACTTTAACCCTTTCCCACATACAACTAATCTGCAGCAGATGACTTTAAAAATATCCTCACAAAAATGAAAAAAATATCTTGACCAAAAATGTAAAAAATATCTTGACAAAAATGTAAAAAATCTCTATAAATAATGGTAACAAAATTGAATAAAGTTGAACACACTGTGGTAAAAGAAGAAGTTGATCGTTTTGAGGAGCAATTTCTCCTTTTGTCACAGTGTTTTCAAAAGGCTTCCGCTGCAGAAGCGTCAGAAAGCGTCTATCTGTGGGAAAGGGTTAACAACAACGTATGCCGACTTTTAACTTCTTTTAAAATAATCTATACCAAGATGAGCATACACATTCTGACAGTGGTATCATGGTCTACATCGAAGATGAGCATACACATTCTGACAGTGGTATCATGGTCTACATCGAAGATGAGCATACACATTCTGACAGTGGTATCATGGTCTACATCGAAGATGAGCATACACATTCTGACAGTGGTATCATGGTCTACATCGAAGATCAGCATACACATTCTGACAGTGGTATCATGGTCTACATCGAAGATCAGCATACACATTCTGACAGTGGTATCATGGTCTACATCGAAGATCAGCATACACATTCTGACAGTGGTATCATGGTCTGCATCGAAGATCAGCATACACATTCTGCCAGTGATATTATGGTCTACATCGAAGATCAGCATACACATTCTGACAGTGGTATCATGGTCTGCATCGAAGATCAGCATACACATTCTGACAGTGGTATCATGGTCTGCATCGAAGATCAGCATACACATTCTGACAGTGGTATCATGGTCTACATCGAAGATCAGCATACACATTCTGACAGTGGTATCATGGTCTGCATCGAAGATCAGCATACACATTCTGACAGTGGTATCATGGTCTGCATCGAAGATCAGTATACACATTCTGACAGTGGTATCATGGTCTACATCGAAGATCAGCATACACATTCTGACAGTGGTATCATGGTCTACATCGAAGATCAGCCTACACATTCTGACAGTGGTATCATGGTCTGCATCGAAGATCAGCATACACATTCTGACAGTGGTATCATGGTCTACATCGAAGATCAGCATACACATTCTGACAGTGGTATCATGGTCTGCATCGAAGATCAGCATACACATTCTGACAGTGGTATCATGGTCTGCATCGAAGATCAGTATACACATTCTGACAGTGGTATCATGGTCTACATCGAAGATCAGCATACACATTCTGACAGTGGTATCATGGTCTACATCGAAGATCAGCCTACACATTCTGACAGTGGTATCATGGTCTGCATCGAAGATCAGCATACACATTCTGACAGTGGTATCATGGTCTACATCGAAGATCAGCATACACATTCTGACAGTGGTATCATGGTCTGCATCGTTCGCTAAACATGTGTAAATAATATGAGCCGTCACACGAGAAAACCAGCATTGTGGACCCTGTATTAAGTATTGACCCTGATCAGCCCTGGCATGCCGCGCAGGCTAACAGACACTTTTCGCCTCCTGTGGATTTTCTGTTTCAGAAATAATTACTCTATACATCTATCCCCCTGAGACGGAATGTGTCGGCAAAGATCAGTATACACGGACTGCGCAGGCTGATCTGGGTTGATACATTATACAGAGGCCATAATGTTGGTTTTCTCGTGAGACGGTTCATATAACGGCGGCCATTTCACCTGTTCAAGTCTTTGATACGAGGTGCAGTATTTCAGTCGGTACTTTACTCGTGGCAACAGGTACGGTAACAAACTACTGTTAAGTAACCCTTTCTCACATTCATCAAATCTAAAGCAGATGACTTTAAAAAAAATTACTCAAGATCTGGAAAATCTCTGGAAATGGAGGTATACTTACTAATAAAAAGTTTTGAGCAATTTCTCCTTTGTTATAATGTTAATCAAAAGTCGTCTGCTGTAGATTCGTCAAAATGCGTCTATAGGTGGGAAAGCATTTACTGTTCTAGAGCATAAAGTATAAATTGCATATGACGCACTGTTTTTACTGTTTTCTTAACAAGCAAAATTCAAAACTGAAATTCAGGGATATATTTTCGAAATACGGTTTGAGGTTTAAAGGGCGCAAAAATGACAATGTTGGTCAATTCATTTGACTTTTTGTACAAGGCTGAACAAATGCAATTAGTAATAATATTGTAGTTTGATAAATGAAACTGATAACTCCTATTGGCAAAAATGCTTCACACATGAGTGCAGTTAACCCTTTCCAACATGCAGACGCTTTCGAACGCCTCTGCAGCAGACCTTTTTCTTCGATGTTTTCAAATGGTCTGCTGAATGTTTGTTGTATGTTGGTAAGGAAGGATGAACTATTGCTCTATATCGCGTGTTTCTCTCTAACACATATCAACCAAAATAATCCTAAACAGAGATTTAGAAAAAGGGAATTTTACAAGTTACAAGTCATTATTTGACCATCTAACCCTATATGGTGGGTACTCAAAATAGTTGTCTTAATGTAACGATTGTTGTGAGTTCACACATCATAGGCTTTAGTTAATAATTGTAAGAGAGATATTGTGAGAAGAGATGTATTCCCTCCTTATCTAGACCTCTGCTTAACATAAAAAGGACGTTTCAATGTCATCAACATTTTCATATAACACTTCCCTACATAAAACACATCCGCAGCAGAGCGACTTTGAATGCATACAGCAAAAATATTGAAAAGTGCTATAAATTAAAGATTAATTATAGAATAGGGTTGAAACAATGTTAGAAAAGCAGAACTTACTCATTATGAATCATTTCTTATTTTACTACAATGTTTTTTTCTGTTGCAAAGGCTTCCATATTTGGATCTGTCGTCACTTTTCCAGACTTCTAGGAAGTTGGTGAACCTCCTTAAGTTAACCCTTTACCACATGTAGACGCTTTAAGACGATTATTGAAAACAATGTGACAAAAGGAGAAATTGCTCAAAACGAGCTTTTTTTCAGCAATTAAACCTGCAGTTGTGGAGATTTTACATATTTGTGTCTAGAAGTGTTCAAAGTCGTCTGCTGCAGATTTGTTGTATGTAGTAGGAAACGATTAATTCGTGTCAAGAGATCGTAGGAAATGGTTCATTAAGAGTAAGCTCACATTATTTTTGTCTTAAAAAATTCAATTTATTGTTTTGCTATCTTGCGTTAGGATTTTTTAAAGAATACTTAGTATTCAAAATGATCAGATAATGAGTTGGAATGCAGTGATATAGCATGTTCTCTTGTTCAGGCTAACTGTGTGTTCACTGTAGGGTACGGTAATACAACATTAACAAAACATGTATTGCCGTTTACGAGCAAATATGCTTCACCCTGTTTCCACTATGTGGAATATAGTTGGAACGATATATGAGCCGTTTAACGAGAAAACCAACGTTTTTGACTATGCGTTATATATCGACCCAGATCATCTTGCGCAGTCCGCGCAGGCTAATCCGTGCCGACACATTCCGTCTTAGGGGGATACAGGTATAGAGTAATGATTCATGACACAGGAAATCCACAGGAGGCGAAACGTGTATGTCCGGGTTAGCCTGCGCGGCATGCTTAGGCTGATCCGGGTCGATGCTTTACGCAGTTTTCTTGTGGAAAGGCTCATATATTGATGCATTAACGACATGTAAAACATTGAGGGATTATGTACAGAATCAATAATGTTTTGTTTATATTGTCATCACATTTAAATTCCTTCTAAGTTTAGTCAGGGACTACACTATTAGTCATACGGTGTTAAATTCGGTCAATTCTGTGTCATTTCTGTTATGCCCAGCACTCCGACCAGACAGCTGTACCGCCCGCGACCCGCTGTTGATGGATACACAATGGGTTCCCTTACACCGTACATGTAATAAATCTTGCAATTGCGCACGGAACCTCCTATTCCAAATGATGTAGATACAGAAATTGGCAGTAAATGTAAGACACATTGCTATATCATTTATGATGAAAATCAGATGAAACGTGTCTATTTCAATATAGTTTGTCAGCCCGAAAAGCTGTATTATTTCTAAATGAATTAGATATAACGCATAGGGGACCTCTTGTATCAGAAAAACGCAGGCAATAGCAATAACTATTTTTGAAACTCGTCTTTTTTCTGCTGTTCTTCCGTATGCAACGGCAGTTGATTGGTTTACTTTCATTTGGCGGACGAGCAGTACCGTTGTCGTAGTTATCAAAACACACGGAATAAGGTGGTGTACGACAAGCCATACCAAGATGTATACGCACGATGAAGAACATTCTTCACCAACATACCACATGCATACTCCATCCGTTGTTTTATCATGTATTAAATGGAAACTGTGCAATATCGGAGCTGAAATAACAATTACAGCGCATATAACAATATTGTTCCGTTTTGTAAACAAGTATTTTCTTTTAAATGGATATCTTACAGATATATATCTCTGAACACTCAGGTAGGTCGTCAGCCAGACTGAAATAGTTTGAAAAATCATCGACACATACTCAATAGAAAGCATGCGAATTTCGCAAAGATGTTTGCTAATCAATGTTGAAATTAATTGTACGTAACCGCTGTCGCTATTGGGAGAATACAAATATATTGTATTATGTATAGTTGGAAATATATCTTTGTAAATTATAATGTTTATTGGCAGAGGCGCCAAACCGATCAAGGTATCCGATACCGAGATAGCAATAAGTATCACAGTTGTATTGTTTCTAAATCCTTTTTGACTGAAAACATAAATCACAAGAAAGTTCAGAGTTAGAGTAACTAGCACAAGTATTGGAACCACATAAAGGTAAACCGATCTTTGAAGTTTGGAACTATAAAACACAATTTCTTTATTTTCTGTTGCTTTTAAGTCATCCATCACAACAAATAGTAGTTCAAACTAACTTGGTTGATTCTTCGACGTTTATGTTAACCGAACTATTAGTCGCTTATGATAGAATTATTAGAGCTCGGACAAAATCCGCCGAATGACGAAATGAGAGATGGATTCATAGTTTTGCTAGTTAATACATCTGGCATTTATCATTCGTGACGTCTGCTCCTTGGAGACCAAATATTTCGACAACTAGTGTTCTAACGCTGCAGCAAGAACGTATGTCTCGTTCTCATGGTGAACGACGAAGGCAATCTGTACACATAGAAGAACGAACAACTCACCCGTATTCCTTTCCCACATTATGACAAATCTGCAGAAGACAGCTGTAAAAGCGCAAGTACAAACTATAGAAAAAACTCTATATATAAAATAGAGCTTAAAAGTTGTAACGAAAGAAGAAATTGCTTATTATGAGCAACTTCTCCTTTTGTCCTAATGTTTTCAAAAGCCATCTGCTGCAACTGCGTCAAAATTCGTCTGCATGTGGGAATTGGTATATTTCAGTTACAATATATACATGGTTGGAATCTGGTTGTAATCTGGAAAGAAGAATACATGCCTAAGTGCCGTCAATGTCCGTCTACATGATAAAAGACATCAATGCATTTATTTCCTAACAAACCTAGTTATACCCCACTGAACCGCTATAAACCGGAAAACTAGACTTTAAATCACGTTAACACTTTTCCAGCACGCCTGCAGACGTTTTCTGACACCTCTGCAGCAGACGACTTCTGATACATTGTGGCATAAGGAGGACTTGATCATAATGAGAAATTTCACCTTTTGCCACAATGTTTTCAACTCTATTCAATAATAGTTAAAGCTGTCTGCTGTAGATTTGCTGTATGTGGGAAATGATAAAATGGACATGATATTGCATCAATGACACCACGGAGGTTATGATGGAATCGACTTCTCTGTGGAGATGTTTGAAAGACTAAATGACAAACCGGGTAGATTATGATGTTACTTCGCGACGGCGTCGACAGATGTTGATATTTCCCTAGTCGTAAACTCACAAAGATCGGTTTTCGTCAGACGTGGCCCAATATATCAGTGCCTATTCGACATTTGGATGGCGTAATGTAATGTCGATGGGGAAATCGCATGAAACGTTGGTCGTTGCAAGCTCGGCTATTGAAACCATCGGAGTCAAATATACTGTAACGTGACTCACGAATTCCATACACAATTTGTCATACCTAACATTTAACCCTTTCCTACATACAGACGCTTTATGACACTTCTGCAGCAGACGACATTTGAAAACATTGTGGCAAAAGGAGAAATTGCTCATAATGATAAATTTCACCTTTTGACACAATGTTTTAAACTCTATTTAATTATCATACTTTTGTTAATAGAGGTTTTCCATATTTGTGTCCAGATGTGTTCAAAGTCGTCTGCTGCAGAATTGCTGTCTATGGGAAAGGGGGGTTTAAGAGCCGCTTCTGGCGTTTTGGGGTCTTATTGCGTTTAGGTATTATCTACAGGTACATTGCCGCTTAACTCGTGGGATTATTTTGACAAATACAATCACCTCTTCCCATTCTAAAATTAATCAGGAATATCAGATGTCCATCATGTAGCTATTTTTAAAAAAGTAACCGAAACCAATATAACTGTTCAAATGAAAAAAAGCTGTAAAGACTTAATTATATGTTCATGCTTTTCAAATACATTTAGTCATTTAAAGGAAATTTGGAGAAACGCCTTATTCAGGCAATGTACATTGCCGCTTAACTCGTGGGATTATTTTGACAAATACAATCAACTATCTATTCCCATTCTAAAATTAATCAGGAATATCAGATGTCCATCAGGTAGCTGTTTTTAAAAAAGTAACCGAAACCAATATAACTGTTCAAATGAAAAAAAGCTGTAAAGACTTAATTATATGTTCATGCTTTTCAAATACATTTAGTCATTTAAAGGAAATTTGGAGAAACGCCTTATTCAGGCAATGTCTCCCTTCCCCCCCCCCCCCCCCCCCCCCCCCCCCCCCCCCCCCCCCCCCCAACAACCCAATGTCTTCAAAATACATCTCCTGAAGCGTTGTCAGTGGTGAACGATGAGCTTTTGGTTGGAACTGTAACGAAACATCGCTTAGTTCTTTCCCTCCGAATTTCACAAAATAGTCTTTCCGATGTATAAATTCGGGCGACTTTATGTTTTCATGTAATAATATTTTCGAATATTTTGATAACTAAACCGCATTCAATGCAGCCTCATGTGAGTCAGCTCGTAATGAGCTGTCTCATCTGAATCTGCATTGTTTGCGAAACCCTCAATATTGTCATTGGTGCTGAAAGAAAGAAATACTTACAATGCCATACAAAAACCAGTCACTATGACTTGTGCACGTTTTACTGACCTTGGCATGTCTAAACTCTCAGCCAATTAAATATTGCTTTTATCAGGGTATATAATATTAATAAATGTCACATCATAATATAAATTTCTATATAACCTTTTCTAACAATATTAACATTTAGAACTCAGACATTACGAAATACATCATGACATTAACACTCTCGTCAAATAACAGACTGGTAATTCATCGACGCTCAAGGAAAATTAACTCTTGTTACTTGTATAAAAAAGAGCCTCAATTAAACGATGTACTGGTTATGAGAAGCTTCTAGACAACAGCATTGAACGAATAGTGCAGAACC